>VZQC01009178.1:807976-993200 GCA_009823505.1 Rhizomys pruinosus | reverse complement strand
CTTTGTTGTATTGTCAAGTTTGTGGAAACACATTTCTCTTTCAGAGAGAGAGAAAAATCTGTGGAAGAGGGGCGGGTAGAATGTAAGGGCTGCGATTGGGGTTATGGTGAAACTACAACAATATAGACTGGACACCCATTTGATCACTTGATTGAACATACAAGCCCCCCCTGCTGGATGGTGGTGACCCATGAGCTGTGTGGGCTTCCAATTGGTTTTTGAATGAAGGATGCTTGTACTCACAGTTGTCACTTATGTTAAAAAAATGAAAACAAAACAAACAAAAAAGCAGAGAAAGATGCCAAAAACTTACGGCCCGAATGCATGATGGGATGGGTAGGGGTGGGGTGGGGGGAGGGGAGAGGGATATATGCTGAACTGAATTGGAAAGTGATGTATAGGATGCACAAAGCATAAAACAAAAAAAAAAAAAAACCTTTTTTTTTTTTATAAATTTAAATATATCTTTCAAAAATGAACTGCAGAGATATCTCTTGCTTCCACAGAGCATATTTTCACAGGTACAATGACAGCTAAAAACAACACCATAATTTCAGGTAGTTGTGAACATAAACAGTGGCATAAATATCAGAAAATTTCCAAATTTTGATGTTTTTCCTCACTGCGGTGTCATTGAAAGAACAAAGGAAGGGGAGGAAGTGAACCCTACATGCGATCTGGCCCTGCCTCATCTTATTTGTTCTCTTCACTTTGTGAGAGATGAACTAAATAATTCCATGCAATTACCATGAAGCTAATGCATGTTTATTCATTCACTCACTCAGCATCTTCTACAATGGCCCAGGTAATAGCCTAAGGTGCTGCTTGAACAAAACCAGGCTAAGCCACCCACTTTCATGGAGTTCTTTGTCAAGGCAGCCAGAGGCTTATAAAATAACCACACTAATGAATTTATAATGACAAACTGAAGGGTGTGCTCTTCTTTGTTTTTTAAGTAGTTCATCTATTCTGGACGATAATGCTCTGTCAGATTATTAGTGGTGAAGGTTTCCTCCCACTCTGGGGTTTCTCCTTCAATTCCTTGTTGTTTCTTTAGCTGTACAAAAGCTTTTGAGTTTGATTGTTGAGGTCCCAATTGTCAGCTGTTGTCCTTATTTCCTGTGCAACTGCTGTTTGATTTAGAAAGTCTTTTCCTATGCCTATGTCTTGTAGGTTGCTGCTGACTTTCCTTCTATCATCTTCAGGGTTTCGGGTTTCAGGTTGAGATCTTTGATCCACTTGGAATTTATTTTTGTACAGGGTGAGAGGTAGGGGTTTAATTTTGTTCTTCTACAAATGGTGATCCAGTTTTGCCAACACCATTTGTGAAGATGCTATCTTTCCTCACTGAGCTTTTTTGGCCTCTTTGTCAAATATGAGGTGGCTGAAGTTATATTGAGCTCAAGTTTGGATCTTCAATTTGATTCATTGGTCAATGGGTCTGGTTGTTTTTTTTTTTTTTTTTTTTTTTTTTTTGCCAGTACCAGGCTGTCTTTCTGACTATGCCCTGTAATATGCTTGCGTCTGTTAAGGTAATCCCCCCTGGTTGCCCTTTTTGCTCAGGTTGCTTTAGCTATTTGGATATGTAAATCAATAAACCTCATAAAACACATAAATGGACTGAAAGACAAAAACCACATGATCATCTCAATTGATGCATAAAAAGCTTTTGACAAAATCCAGCATCCCTTTGTGTTTAAAGTCCTAGAGGAAATTGGACTGGAGGGATCATTTCTCAATGTAATCAAAACCATATACAAGAAACCCACAGCCAACAGCATTGTAAATGGAGAAAAGTTGGAAGCATTCCCCTTAAAGGCAGGAACACGGCACAAGGCTGTCCACTATCGCCACTCCTCTTCAATATAGTGCTTGAAATGCTAGCTAGGGCAATAAGGTGAGAAAGCAAAATTAAAGGAGTACTAATTGGAAAAGAGGAAGTAAAACTATCCCTTTTTGCAGATGATATGATAGTTTACCTAAGGGATGCTAAAAACACCACCAGAAAACTCCTAGAAATGATTAAAAGTTTCAGTAAAGTGGTGGGAAACAAAATAAACTTACAAAAAACAGTAGCCTTCCTTTACACCAACAATAAGCAACTGAAGGAATATAAGAAGACCTTCCCAATCACAATAGCCCCCCAAAAAATAAAATACCTGGGAATAAACCTAACCAAAGACACCAATGATCTCTACAACAAAAATTTTAAAACCCTGAAGAAGATTTAAAATGACATCAAAAGGTGGAAAGACCTCCCATGCTCATGGATTAGAAAATTTAATATAGTAAAAATGTCCATTCTTCCCAAATTAATATACAGAGTCAATGCAATCCCAATCAAAATCCCCATGAGCTTCTTCACAGACTTGGAAAAAAATCCTGAAATTCATATGGAAAAATAAAAAATTCATTTATCTCTTTAGCATAAGGTAAACCTGCCTTCCTAGGAGTGGCCCTATGGCAAGGAGATTGACCTGGCTCAAGAGGAATGTTGAGTCTCCATCCACGCCAGAGATTTTATTCTCTTGAACAAGAGTTTTTGTTAAGGGGCCTTTCTTGCTACTATAATACCACATCCATGATTTCAGCTCAGTCCTAGGCCAATTTCAGTGACTCTAGATGAGTTTATAAAGTTCACTTATTAAGTCAGAATAAAGGTTTATTATTTTATATTTAGAGTTGTGACTGCCAAATACAATTGCTACTTGAATCTGCCTGATGGGTACTTTGCATCCATTCAAGGATACTTCAAGTAACCAGAATTGAATCATGAGATGAATCTGGAATCATAGCAAGCAGCACCAATTTTGAGGTATGAGACTTCAGTGACAGTGACCTCCAGTAGCCTCACTTGCATAATTAGGCACCACTAACATAAGACTCACCCTTCATTCATTCTGCTCTGTTTACCAATACTTTCGTTACCAGTAGCTATCCTCTGCTGTTCTATAGCTGTTTCCTCCAAATTGAAACTCCCTCCAGGTGCAAGCAAGAGGCTTATGAAACTCAAGAGGTAAATAAATTTCACATGTCTGAAAAATTGAACCCTGGAAGACTCAAGAGGGTCCCTTTCCAGAGTTACAGAACCAATAAACAACACGAGCATAAGGAGGCTCTGATCAGCCAAGCAGCAGATTTCTCAGACCTGTTGAGTTGCTCTCAAGTTGTGTAGAGAGCTCTAGGGTTTCAGGTTGAGTCATTATGCTCGCTGGTGTGGGCTTTTCAGTGGTGCAGCCATCTTTGAGTTGTTCCTGCTCTTGTAAGTAACCCTTCACCTACACTCCTGTAAATAACCCCAATAAAATCTCATTGGTTCACTAAGTTAGACACTGGTGCAGTTATTACTTTGGTCTTTCCTGGGTTCTCCATCTGGGGTAAGGAGACACGTATATGTCAGGTCTCCCCAGGAAAAGCCAGTCACACAACATCTGATCTACCCCCATTACATGTGAGTCACAAATGCCTGTAACTCCAGCTCCCAGAGATTCAATGCCCTCTTCTGGCATCCATGAACACTCACACATAAGCACATACAATTTTGAAATGTACACAAAAAGGCAGAGTATCAAAATGTTTTATTATGAAGCAAAGTGAAAATACTAGTCAGTCAGATACACTGCAGGAGAAAGCAGAGTACTCAGAGAGAGATTTACTTAAGAACCCTGGGTTTTGAGCCTGGTGTGGTGGCACACGCCTTTAATCCTAGCACTTGGGAGGCAGAGGCAGGTGGATCTTTGTGAGTTCAAGGCCAGCCTGGTCTACAGAGTGAGTTCCAGGCTAGCTGGGGCTATAGGGAGACCCTGTCTTAAAAAGACCAAAAAGAAAAAAAAGAACCCTGGGTTTTACTGTTTGGAACTTTATTTTTGTTGTCGGTGGTGGTGTTTTTGTTTTGTCTTGAGACAGGGTCTCCTTGTAGCCCCAGTACACCTATAATTTGCTGTGTAGACCAGGCTGTCTGGTCTACACAGAGATCTGCCCACATCTGTCATCTGACTGCTAGGATTAAAGGCATGCACCACTGTGCCCAGCTATTTGATGCTTTCTTTATGGATCCAATAGAAAATGGAGCTGGCTGCTAAGGGATGAGACATGGTGGTTTCCTGCTTGGGTTAGACAAGGCTTTGTTCCCTACCCATGTCCTTTCTCATGGTGTGTTTGGTTTTAATTAAATGCAAGCTCAATTCTGCAATGACATAAGGTAGTAAGTAGGAGATTTTTCCTTAAAAGTTAACTGAGAAGACACAGTTTGCCTTACTGCACATGCACTGAAAACGCATCCAGGCTGTATCAATCCCTTGCCCCTTGTTCCCAGATATGTTCCAGGATGTGTTTGACCAAAGAGGGAGTTACTAGGGAGCTGTAGATGAAGTTGCTATAAAGCTTTGTTTAGAGAGGGTGTGCCCATAGTTCAACGCAGATGGGAGTCTCAGGTTGCTCAGTGCTTTGTTGAGAGAAGGTGTGTGTAAGTCAAGCCGGTGTGGTCTGGGATTGCTAAACTCCCTCTGCTTGTCTTCCCCTGTCTTGACCCTTTCTCCTGCTCATCCCCCATGTTGGTGTCTTAATTTTGCTTCCCATCATTACATTCCCAGACTACAGCAACTTCCTAAGCAGAATCCTCACACACTTTTTTTCTCAATTTATGTGCATTCCTATGAAGTTTACATTCTTCTGTATAAAGCTACATGGGAACTCACATTGCTTTTCCAATCTAGATGTCATCAATAATTCTCCTTTGGGATGAAATTCCAAGTGCGTGCTGTGATTTTTAAGATCCCTTGCTTTCCCCTGTTCGTCTTTCCAGTTTCATGTATTCCCAGTTTTGAATTCCCAGTCTGTGAATTTCAACACTCTAGCCGTGTTGAAATTCACAGACTTCTCTAGATAAACCAAAGTGTTTCTTACCCATGTGAAATCTGCTTGCTTAGCATGATGATGCCACTGAATCTTTCTTCTTTGTTGATAACTTTCCATCCTGGCTTAGCTATTCTAATATTCTCCCAGCCTTCCCACATGACCATGTATCATAAAATGTTTTCTAACATAATCAAACTTTCTTAGTCACTAATTTATCTTCCACTAAGTCCTAAGTTCTTTAAAGAAATTATTTTATTATAATTTTATATTACTTAATCCTACTATAGGACCTAGGACCTAACAAATGCCTGGGGAATATTTTTGGAATGAACACAGATAAATATAAGAATAAACAGACTATTATTTTATCAGTAAATCATTTGACTACTTCAAATGTATTATTTAATAATGTTATTTAATTCCCACAGCAATTACTGTAAGTACAGAAGTAGTTAATGCATGTATTTTGCACTTGTGGATTGGGCCTCAGAGAAGTCAATTAACTTTCTTAAAAATATACAGTAAGTTGAAAGCCAAGATTTGAATATAGATGTGACTTTAAAGACAATGGCTAACTTTTGTATCATTCTTTGTGTAACTGACTATAGGTTCAAAAGGAATCCAGACATACAAGGATTAGAGAGCCTGGAATCCCACTATAAAACAGATAGTACTGTGTAGGAACCAAGTCCTTGGCTGGGACTAAAACATGGGATTGGTTTTGGCTACACTAAAAATTGAGGGCAGAATCTTTCAGGCAAGGAGAATTTTTCCCTCTAGGAAACCATCCCTGAAAAAAATTCATGAATTTGAAAGTGCAGAGATGATGTTTTCCTAGTCATTGGCTGAAAATCATAACTTAAACCTAGTATTTACCTGTGAAATTAATCTGATTTTTTAAATAGCACATTTCCAACCCTGAGGTTAGAAATTTGCTGTAATTGTACTTGAAACAGAATGATAATAGTTATATTGCAGATAAATTATTTCTATACTCTTCCTTCCTAGATAAAGAGCAAAAAGATTCTATGCTTACCATAATCACTTATTATATCAGTTTTCATTGATTCCTAGTTCCAGCTGAGAAAGGTTTTTAGCAGCAATCACCATATATAATCTATTGTGACAATTTCAGCTTGAGGATCAAAATGATAAAATGCTGCAAGGTGACATGAATGTGGAATTAAGTTGAATATGATTTTAGGAAGTAGTCTGACTTCTACTGGCTTCCCAGATTACTTTCCCTCTCATGTACAGGGCCAAAATCATTTGCTTTTGCAAGTTGCTTACTTTGAAATGTGAAGGGAAAATTAAGAAACAGATGTTTTTCGCAGAAGCCTAGGGGTCAGTAAACCCACCCAGAAAGAGCTGAGGGGAATGGAGACCAGCAGAGCAGCACTGATGAACGCCGGCTGAGTGCAGCTGACGGAGCTGGGCGCCTTCTAGACGTTGTCATTTCTGAGGGCTGTAGGGATGTCTCGGGAAGTAAAGCACGTTCCAGGTGAGTGTAAATGAGTGTGTGGGTTAGTCCTCAGAGCCGATGTAAGGCCAGGCATGGTACCGTGTAATCCCAGAACTCCTGTCTGTGGTGAGATAGGCAGTAGAGGCAGGAGAATCTCTGGAAGATCATGGGCTAGCTAACCTGGGGCGTGCCATGGCATACAGTCAGTCTCAAACAAGATGGAAGGTGAGGATCAACAACCAAAGCTGTCCTCTGACCCCCATGCATGCGTTGTGGCATGTGCGTGCCCACATGCATAATCATGCACATACACACCAAAAAAGAAATAAAAGACAACAATGCCTGAATAAGTCAGCTAAAATGTATTTTGCTATTTTTGTTAGATATTTCTGAAACACTTCTCTTCTCTTCACTTCTTCCACATGCTATGTGTGTCCTGGGACAGCTATGAATGTGACCCAACACAAAATCTTACTTAAAACTCTAGGAGATTTTTTTAGTTGTTTTTTTTTTTCTTCCTTGATTGTGTGGTTCTCCAGCATGAACTCTGTAGATGACTCTGTTGCCTCACAGCAGGAAAAGGCTGGACATGTCTGAATGCCAACCAAGAAAAACTGAAATCTGAGGATTGAAACACCTGTATGAGTAGCTGTTACTGTCAAAGCTGAATTGCAATGCAGCATAGAACCTCCTATCACCTTCAAAAACTGAAGAACCTGAAACAAAGCAACAGAAGTCTCTACCCAGAAGTAGAGGGACAATTTAAAAAAACCAAACACTTGATTTACCTCCAGAGATACAGCCAGCTTCATCTACGGCCTATGGAGGAAGAAGCAGGAGCACGCGGTGCCTTGTGAGCAAAGTCAACACTGACATAGCAGGAAGAACTTCCCATATTACCCAAAGGCCCGTAGCTGGCCTCTGCCACCTGGCTTGCTGACCCTCGGAGGTCTAGTCGCTCTTTCACAAAGGATTAACAAATGAGAAGCAAAGATCACTGAAAGGAGTGGAAGTCCTTCAAGAGAATGAGTATGGATTTCCCATAGTGCTTGTCATTGTATTCATAGCTGCTCATAATCCACTGTACTCACAGTTGAATTCACATGTTCATAGCTGTGGGTTCAGTTTCTATAGACAAGCATATGCCTTTTCAGTAGTGCCTTAGGCTAAGATCATGCTCCTCAGTGCTAGGAGTAGTTTAGAATCACTGCTTTCACATGGGAAAATGACTTTGAGGAACATTTTTCATTGTGTCCTTTGTTTTCAATACTTAATACAATATTTTTCAAATCTTTGGAGAACTAAGTGGTCTTTCTCTCATGAATATTATAAAAACAGCATCACTTTACCATTTTCACATCAAATCAATGCCTGCCTTGATTTCTTTTTCACTTGCTTTCCTCTCCAGGAGATTGGGAAGAAGTTTTCAAATTTGTGTTCTCTAAAGCACGTACTTTAACAATGTGATCTTCACAACATGAAGATTTGAACCAATAATGCCTCTGTAGTTTAGAAACTACTTGGAGATGCACGTGTGTGTGTGTGTGTGTGTGTGTGTGTGTGTGTGTGTATGTGTGTGTGTTCTGCTTTAATAACATAACACATTATTGAAGAATGCTGAACATAATGGGCAATAAATGGGTCACTTCATAAAACAGAGGACACAGAACTCAGAAAGAAATTAACTGATCTGGAGACGATTGCTCTGGTTCCTCAAGGATTTAATGCAATTCTAGCAAACACATTTTTGTGTGAAGGAAGCACTGTGCCTTACTTAAGCTTACTGATCAGATTTTGCTTCTGAATAGTCAAAATTCATATGATCTACATCTCGCTCTGTTTGCCTGAATCCTGATGCCTATAGCACTGTCTTATTTATTTGATCTCTTTCTCCATCTTGACACAGGACCACATTATTTCTACCATCCAATTGTAATGATTAATGGTATCCTTCTAAATAAGACATGTCCTACTTGTCTCAGATTCCTAGGATCAGCATGTGGGCTCTAACATTCTCACCAGAAATAGCTTGACAAAGATCTACAAGAGGAAAAGATGTACATTTTATGCTAAGAAATGCAGGGGCCATCATTAGATAATAAGCACTTTCTTCCTTTAATAGTAGCCCCACAGTTCAGTGTTAACCAGCATACTCTGTTGGCAATCAATACTCCAGTCTACCTTGAATTTGAATTCTTTCTGCAACCTAATAGCAACCAAGAATTCTAAACTCATTTCTTCTCCCAGTCTTATCAGGCCGATAAGTCACTCTCCCTTCCCTGGCTGGCGTGTGTATATTATTCCAACTCAAAGCATCCTGGAGAGAGCAGAGAAGGAAGTTAAGTTACTTCACAAAGAGAAACCAGGCAAGGAGTGTAGCCATCCCTTAATTCCAATGCAGTTAGTAGATTATACTAAACCTTAGGGGACAAGGAGACAAAGAAATGAGGATTTAAATTATAACAATATCCTATCTAGCTTTTATGTATTTTTATATATAATTCATTTCCTTTAATGATATCAGTTAATTATTATAAAAAAATCTTCCAGGTAAAGGGCAGAGATAAATATAAATATCATTTTTGCTAAAAAAAAATGGGAATTACCATAAAAAGTAAATTTTCATCAAGCTTTAAAAAATAAATATTTAACCCAGCCAGGCATGGTGGCACACACCTTTAATCCTAGCACTTGAGAGGCAGAGGCAGGTGGATCTCTGTGAGTTCAAAGTCAGCCTGGTCTACAGAGTGAGTTCCAGGACAGCTGGAGCTACAGGGAGACCCTGTCTCAAAAAGACCAAAAAATAAATATAAAATAAAATTAAATATTTAAGTGATGAATAACATCAATTACATAGAAAATATGTTTACATGTCACACTCAGTTGTGAAGTAAATAACATTCTTCATCATCCATAAATTCTCAAAAGGGAAACAATTGTACGTATGACATTTATAACACCAAACTTTGATTCCTTAAGTATAATTTGTAATTCAAACCCTGTCCTCACTTATTCTGAAGTAATAAAATTTACTCCTTTGGTCTCGGTGAATTTGCCAAAATCAATTTAAATTGTCTATGCCAGATGAGCTTTTAAAATAGCTTCCTGATAGTACACACTCACTTGAGATAGACAAATTATGTATGATGAATTACTACAATACCTACTGCTTCTATTTCTTTTTTGTAAACCTTTATAGAGTTTTTTGGTATTTT
Source organism: Rhizomys pruinosus (assembly GCA_009823505.1). Lineage (NCBI taxonomy): Eukaryota > Metazoa > Chordata > Mammalia > Rodentia > Spalacidae > Rhizomys > Rhizomys pruinosus. The sequence continues at coordinate 983,666 of VZQC01009178.1, read as the reverse complement.
GTACAGAGCATTTCAGTCAGTCTTACTCATCTTTATACCTCCTTCCTCATTGGCACCCTCCCATAGCCAGACCAGATTGGCCTCACTGTCACAGAGACTGGTGAAAATGTGATCCTTAAGGATACGATTCCTGCTAGGTGTTGTGGCACATGCCTTTAATCCCAGCACTCTAAAGGAAGATACTGGCAGATTTCTGTGAGTTCAAAGCCAGCCTGGTCTATATCCCTTAAGAGCACTGGCTGTTCTTTGGACCCAAGTTCAGTTCCCAGCACCCACAGTGCAGCACGCAACAGCCTGTAACTCCAGTTCCAGTGAGTCTGATGCCTTCTCAGGCCTACAATGAATGACACTAGGCATGCACATGGTGTAAAAACATACATGCAGGCAAAACAGGCACATAAAATAAAAATAAATTGTTAAAGATATTATTTTGGCTGTATTTATAGCCAATCATTATTTTTAAATGTTTGGTTTTATAATGGATTTAAGTACACATAGTTTTAAAAATAAGCTTTGGAAGGAAAGTAGATAAAATAAAATTGAAAATTCAAGTAAGGCCTGGAAACATTGTCAAGTGTGTCTATCACCAATTGCAGGTGAAACAGGTTGAATCTGATGCTTCTATCTAAATGGTGCTCCCTGTGGAAATAGGAGACAGAGTTATTGACAACAAAAGTACAAATTTATATTGTTCAAGTTTAAGTTTTTTTTATTCCACATCTTAAGTCAAAGTGAAAGTACTTTTAATAATGTGAAATAATATTTATTTAGTATTTTCATTCCAATTTGCTCAGTGCATCTTAAAGGTATCAAATTTCATACCATGCATTTTCTTTGAGAAAAAAAAAAAGACTGATATTCTAGCTTTGAAAAGGATGAGGAAAAAAAAAAAACCTAAGTGAAATAGCTAAATTGGGAATCTGATCCCCAATCTCATTAATTCATATATGTGCTTTTAATTAAAATTTTCATTTAGAACTTTTATAGACTATTAATCTTCAAAGCACCCTGGAGATGTGAGTAGAGGGTACTAACATTCTTTAGACTCTCAGTCACAAATATTCAGTAAGGGCCTATTGCTGCAAAGGGAAGGAGCGTTATAGCAAACTAAAGCAAAAAATTATCTATCCCCTTAAAGTGCTTCAATCTACAAATGCCAGGGGGTTCTTAGTCAACAGTACGAAGCTTCAAAATATGTCTATTTAGGGATCACAGCAAAGAAACATAAAACATTTTAACTTTAGTAGGCCAATAATGCTCTCCTCTTCCAACAGATATCCCGTCTAATCTCTGGATCACAGACATGTGCCACATTACATGACAGAAGGGATTTTGCAGATGTGGTCAAAATTAGGGGTCTTAGAAAAGGAGATGTGGGGGTGCACAGAGAGCTGAGTTGGCAAAGGGCTTCCCTTGAAAGGAAGGAAGCTGAATTTGATCCCCAGGACCATCTAACAAAAGCTCAGTTCACATGTTTGTAAGTCCAGTACTGGGAAGCAGAGGCAGGCCAGCCATCCTAGCCTACTTAGTGAGTTTCAGACCAGTGAGAGACCCTGAGGTTGTTATCTGGCCTACACAGGCACACACACACACACACACACACACACACACACACACACACACACACGCATGCATACCCGCACGCACACATGCACGCATGCACACACACACACACACACACACACACACACACACACAGATTCTCCTAGGTGTACTGGGTGGGCCTAATCTCAATCTAATAATCTGAGTCCTTAGTAGAGCACTGTCTCTCTCCAGAGGCAAAGAAATATGATAAAAAAGGAAAGCAGAGATGTGGGATTAAAAATAAAATAAAATAACTTTAATAGAGGGGGCAGAAGGGAAGCTATCAGAGACATCCACAGTGTGAGAATTCAACTTGCCAGCACCAGCTCATGGTCCCCTTTCATCTTCAGAAATGGAGACTAATGCCTGCCCAATAACTGACATAATAAGGCTTTTCCTGCAACCACAAGTCACTGAATTTGGCCAACAAACTGAGTAAGAACGCTGACTACCCACTCCACTTCAGAAAACGCTCAGGTCAGTCAGCACCCTGGTTTCTGCTTTCTAGGCTGGAGGCACCAGGATTTTTCTTTTTCTTTTTTGGGGGGGGTTTCATACAATATAATAATTTCATGGTATTTAGATCCCTCCCCTCATTTTCATACAATATAATCCCATGGTATTTAGCTCCCTCCCCTAATTTTCATACAATATAATTCCATGGTATTTAGATCCCTCCCCTCATTTTCATACAATATAATTCCATGGTATTTAGATCCCTCCCCTCATTTTCATACAATATAATTCCATGGTATTTAGATCCCTCCCCTCATTTTCATACAATATAATTCCATGGTACTTAGATCCCTCCCCTCACTTTCATACAATATAATCCCATGGTATTTAGATCCCTCCCCTCATTTTCATACAACATAATTCCATGGTATTTAGATCCCTCCCCTCATTTTCATACAATAGAATTCCATGGTATTTAGATCCCTGCCCTCATTTTCATACAATAGAATTCCATGGTATTTAGATCCCTCCCCTCATTTTCATACAATATAATCCCATAGTACTTAGATCCCTCCCCTCATTTCTCCTTATTTTCCCCACCCAAGTTAATGTATGCTATTATATATATAATAAGACCTACAAAGTCTAATTTGTGTCTTTAAATGTCCTTCAGTCTGGGTCCATCCACTGGAGCCTGGTTAGTCTTCAGGAGTCCCAGGCTTGAAGGAGACTGTCTCTGCCCCTCCTAGCAGCCCTCTGTTGGTACAATTTCCTTAGATGTGGTTGGAGCTTCTCACCACTTCCTCAAGTCTACACTGTTTTGTATTATTATTTTTTTTTCTGGTTTGAGCTTACCTGGGGCATGTGCATGCTGTCATCATTGCTAGGAGTTCATAGGAGTAATTGACCAGCTGTCAGAAAAACTCTGTTCCCTTGTGGTCAACCACCTCCTCTGTCTCTTACAATCTTTCTTCCCCCTCCTCTACCGTGATCTCCGATCCACGGGGGGACAGAAATTTGATATAGGTGTCATAATCAGGAATAAGCACCATGTAGCCTCTTGTTCTCTGCATGTTGGCCAGTTGTGGTCTCTGGATTAATCACCATCTGTTGCATAAGAAAGCTTCTCTGGTAAGAGTTGAAAGATGTATTAACCTGTGGTTATAACAATAAGTCATTAAAAGTCAGTTTATTGTGATAGCTATTTAGTATAAAATGAGTATTAGGTTCTCCCCTATATCCTGTAACCTGTTTAGTCTTAGGTTCCTAAACCTGATATCAATGTCAGGTATGGGCTCCATCCTAGGAAGCAGATCTTAAATCCAATTAAAGAGAGGTTGGTTATTCCCCTGATATTTGTGCCAGTAGTGCACTGGTAGGCATATTTTGTCAGGTCAGCTGTTGTTGCAATTCACAGGATTCACAGCTGGGTAAGGCTGATGATTATTTTTCTTTCTGCTAGCTTGCACAGCACCTTCCAGCACTCCAGTTCTGGTGGGAAAAAAAAAGAGCAGAGGCAATGGCCAGTATTGTTTGCGGGTCTCTAAGACTCCTGGTCAACAGCTTCTAGAGAAGTCCATTTCTGACCTTGAGATTTTTTTCTTTGGCCTATGATATCTAGAAAGAGCACTGTCCTCTCATTATAGGATAATTCCTTTTACTCTCTTTTTATGATATGTATGAAGATACACAGATAGATAAAGACATGTACTTTAGATGCTTCTATACTGGTAGGTTTTCATGTGACTTTCTAAAGGCCTTTAGTTTTACTTAGCCTTCCCTATGTTCCCTCCTCTGCCTCGCCCTCCCATTATTCACCTTATCTAACCCTTCCTAGTCTAATGTTCCCCTTCCCCCCACTTCATACCCCTTCATTCTACCACCCCTGGCAGGAAGCCTCCCCTAAACTTACCCTTGGCCATTGTTAGTTTCTTGACCTCCTGAAATTTCAAATCAAAGCATGCATATCTAAATTTCAAAGCTAGCATCCAGCTATGAGAAAGAACATGTGATGTTTGCCTTTCTGTTACTTGGGCCTCTTAAGTAAATGTTGGGGATCCAAACTCTGGTCCTTGTGTCTGTGCAGCAAGTATTTTTATCTACTGAGCCAACCCCCAGTCTCAGGAAAGAGAGCTTTTACAGACCTAAGACTGAAGAGAATATCTTGGTATATGAGCATGAAACCCAAATCCAGTAATGTTGCTCTAATAAGACACAGAAAGTTGGAGCTGGATAGATGGCTCAGTGGTTGAGAGCACCAACTGCTCTTGCAGAGGACCCAGATTCGATTCCCAGCACTCGCATGGCAGCTAAGAACCATCTTTAACTCCAGTTCCAGGGGAAACTGACACCCTCTTCTGATGTCCGCAGCATTGCATGACATGGGTGCACCTACTTACATGCAGACAGTACACTCTTACACATAAAATAAAAAATAAAAATTAAAAAAAGACACAGAAAGTCATGGAAGAAGGCCCAGAGATCCACAGAATACCTGAAGCCAACAGAAGCTAGAAATGAAAGGTTTCTCTCAGCCTTTAGAATGAGCATAGCCCCGCCAGCATCTTTATTATATATTTCTGGTCTCTAGAGAAGTAATAATAAATACCTATTGCTTGATGCCATGAACTCTATGGTCATTTGGCATGGTATCCCTCAGAAAGTCTTTGGATTTGTCTGAAGCTCTGCGAGCTCTGGAATGATCAGACTATTATGTGACTGTTACCTATACCTCTAGAGGCATTGTGGGGTTTTCTGTTTTGTTTGGATTATTTTTTCCGCTTCAATTTGAAACAAGCTATTATGTTTGTTGTGATAATTGAGGCTCATTATCCCTGACATACTTCTCTTTTCCTTTCAATCAAGGAAAAACATGAAAACTTCTAGTACTCTTTTCGCTTTGCTAAGTCGCAATTTGCTGGGAGAAGGAAGGAGTCCCTGAGTGAAGTTGTAATTGTTTTTCTCACAGAAATTCCAGGAACTCAGTTCTTACCCACCAACTTATTGAGCCTTCTTTTCAGAAGGAGGAAGCTGGGTAGACTTATGAGTTGATGCTTAAAACTATCTTGGCCTCCAGCTGGACAATGGGAGCCTCGGGCTGTATAAGTTTGGGCATAGCTGCTTGCAAATTGGTTTTACATGAAGGATGCTTCTATTCATTACTTATTACCTATTATTAAAAAATAAATTTAAAAATTAATAAAAAAATAAAAAGTAGAAAAAAAAATTGTAACTCCAATATGTCAGATTCTGTAACTATGTCTGTTGAAGCTTTCTATCATGTAATACTGTTGAGTAATTTCTCATGAGATGACCCTCAGTGGACTTCTATAGAGAACTGTATAGGAGGTTAAGAAATGTAAAGTTCATGGAATGAGATGGAACAGTTTCCCGAGCCCAGAACTTTCTAATCTATGCCTATGAAAGACATAGGTTGCATACCAGACAGGTAAGGTCTGGGCTGAATCCTGCAGGACTAAGGACAGCAAGGCTGTTTGTATAGATAAAGTCTTCATGTTGGTTGTCTTCTAAGTATGAAATAAATAAGATAAAATTCTAAAAAAAAAAAAACCACTGTCTTGGCTTGATCCCAATTTTTTTAATTATCTAAAAATTTAGTTCTTTACATAAATATCTTCTGATTTTCTCTGTCTGCCTTTTGTGTGTCTTAAAAGAATTATTTAAATTATAACCTTTGAGATACGTGCTATGAAGCTCAGCTCCTTTTTTGTTCTGGATCATTTATGTAGATTTTGTTGCTTTTCCCTTTCTTTTCATTGTGTTTTTAGGGATAGTGAGGTTTTGTGAATAAGCCTCTGGCATAAATTTTTAACTGTGAGCCTTTATTTGCTCTCTGCATTACACTGACTCTTTTTCCTCATGTAACCCATCACACACCTCTGAAACATTTCCTTATTTCATGCCACATACTCTCCACTTCAAACAAATTCTTACTTCAAAAAACCTCAAAGAATGAACTTTCCAATCATCTCTTCCAATGTACCCACTGTCTGTCAGTGTGTAAAATACCACTACAAGCTTTGAGGCTTAATGTTATCAAAGCTGGAGACAATGTATGTGAGAACAGAAAGTGACTATGAGCTTCTGACAGCTGTCCAATGGCAAATGGCCAACCCTGGGTTATGTCAACTTTCACCAAAAGAAGAGAGAAAACACAATTTCTTAGAAATCAGGTTTGATTTCTTTGATACATAAAATGGTCTATGGGGAAATCAAGGATAGGTGTCCCAGTCTGATCCTAGTTGTACATCAGAGCACTTCTTGATTTGGAGGAATTTAACAATGAATTGAATAAATGAAGAGTTTGAAGACAGCTCTACTGAGCAAAATGAAGAGATGATTAGAGAACTGTCATGCCAAGAAACAAATTAAGAGCCAAAATATCACCTGGATAAAAAATAAATAAATTATACATGTCAATGAAAAATCTACTTGTAGCTAAAAATATCACATAGAAAGTTTGAGTTAATTACATTAACTAAAGTGTAGGGAAAAATTAAAGAAGTTATAAAGCCCATTGTATTAGTTTTTGTTAGTATCTGCATTACAAACAACCATGAACTTGGTTGAGTTGCTTGAAATGACGCACAAACATTATGTCAGTTTCTTCAGGTCAGAAATGCTACTGCACTATTTGCCTGAACCCTCTACTGTGGGTCTCACAGGGTCCATGGTCAGAATGTCAGTCATGTTGGGAATGTGTCAGAGACTAGGAAGAATCTGCTCCCAAGCTCCCTGAGGCTGCGAGCAGAATGTCTTTGTAAGGAAGCACCTTTAAGGCTGCGGTTTCCATTCACTTGGTATGTGGCTTCATCATCAGGCCAATAGCCATCCACTGAATCAATCTCCCCTTGGAGTCAGTGGCTTCTGCTGTAGTTTTTCATAGCCCAATGGGACAAATGTTCTACCTTTGAGATCTAATGTAATTAGATTAGATTAGATTAGATTAGATTAGATTAGATTAAAGTAGATTAGAGTAGATTAGATTAGGATAATCCTGGATATTCTCCTTGTTTTACTCTCCTTAATCTCAGTTATACCTGGGAATTCCCCTTTAGCAATTGTATCATATTATATTGATTGGTATAGTACTGCTAGGTACAGTCTAGTATAATATTTTAAGGTGTAATACATAAGAAACTCCATTAAAAATAAAAGAGAAGCTGGGTGTGGTGGCCCACACCTTTAATCCTAGCACTCGGGAGGCAGAGGCAGAGGCAGGAGGATCTTTGTGAGTTCAAGGCCAGCCTGGTCTACAGAGTTAGTTCCAGGACAGCTGGGGCTACAGGGAGACCCTGTCTTGAAAAGATCAAATAAATAAATAAATAAATAAATAAATAAATAAATAAAATATTTAATCCTGAAGGAAACTTACAAGGCTTAAGAAGTTTGGAGAGTTATAAGATACACAGAACCTGTACCCAAGGTTATATACACAGTAAACATTCGATGGATAAGAGGCTTTCTGGTGGCCAACTGCAAGGAAAGCACGAAGCTCTAGGGATGCAGTTATTTGGGAGTTATCACCCATTCTAGAGTGGGATTTTGATGATGTCAGTCTTTAAGTTATCTGTGTACCTATCAGTGACCCTTTATTCTTGTTCCTGTAATCAACCCAAATAAACTATTCCATTCAGCAAGCTAGACTAGAGTAGTTTCTTTAATCTGTTACTGGATGCCTTATCTGGGATGAATAAATGTTACTTACTTCACAATTCTGGAGATTTGATAGCATAGTGCTGCCATCTGTTCAGCTCCAGGGAACGTTTCATGACAGATGCCACGACAGTGACTGGACTTCATGTGGAAAAAGACTCAAGGGATGTCCAGCTGGCTTATAACACCCTATTATAGAGAGGACTAATCCACTCCCAGAGAACTTGACCTATTCCTTTAAATAGTGTTAATCCATTCATGATGGTAAAACCCCCACAACCGCATTCCCAGCCTCTTGACAATCCCATCATCTCAACACTGCCACACTGGAGACCAAGATGACCAGCACAAACCTTTATAAGCAAAATTATATTATATTCAAACTAGACTAGTAACTAAAAATTATCAGTTCACACTGAGTTCATTATAAGAAAGAAAACATCTTTCTAGAGACCAAGACAGCAGCTCCAGAGAAAGTAGACTGTTTTGCTTCTCATCCACCTGTGCCCCTTTTCTAAGCCTAGGGAACAATCTGCGGAAGAGGGGGCATGGTAGAATGTAAGGGCTGCGATTGGGGTGAATGGTGAAACTACAACAATATAGACTGGACACTCATTTGATCAACTTGATTGAACATACAAGCCCCCCCTGCTGGATGGTGGGACCCATGAGCTGTGTGGGTTTGGGCACAACTGCTCGCAAATTGGTTTTACATGAAGGATGCTTGTACTCACAAATTATCACTTCTTGTTAAAAAAATGAAAACAAAACAAAACAAAAAAGCAGAGAAAATACAGAAAAGTTACGGCAGAATGCATGATCTGGGATGGGTAGGGGTGGGGTGGGGGGAAGAGAAGGGGATATATGCCTGAACTGAATTGGAAAATGATGTATGAAATACACAAAGCATCAATAAAAATAAAATAGAGAAAAGAAAGAAAACATCTTCTTTTAATGTGTTCGCTCATAAAAATATGAATATTTATTAAGCAAGAAAGAAATAATTTTTAAAAGTAGAATGAGAATAGAACATATGCCCCTATGAGAGTACAGAAAGAATACTTCTATAACCAGAACCAGAACAAGTGGGGAAGATTAAATCGGTGGTCATGCTCACCTCAAGAAAATCAAAATCAAAATAGAAAGAAAACACAAAGCCATAACATTTTTTTTGGTCTTTTCAAGACAGGGTCTCCCTGTAGCCCCAGCTGTCCTGGAACTCACTCTGTAGACCAGGCTGGCCTTGAACTTACAAAGATCCACCTGCCTCTGTCTCCCAAGTGCTAGGATTAAAGACATGCGCCACCACATCCAGCAGCCATAACATTTTCTAAGGTAGAGTTTCATATATTCCAGCCAATGAGGAGGAGCTATGAACAAGAAATTATAGTCTTACCCCCTAACATATATATATATATATATATATATTTCTAGCAGTAAAGATTACTGCTGAATAATCAAAGATTCAGTGAGGTTGTGATGTGATAGATAAGCTATAATAGATATTGGGGAAAATGTGACTGAGCAGAATAAAAAGGTTTTTATTTCATCAGGTGCAAATTCTGTTCCGAGTCTACTTTTTAATTGTGTTTAACTACTTAAGAGAGGCAGGAGACAGACATACAAGATTATAATTACAGCTGAGTCTGAAAATGTCACTTGAGGTTAAGTACCTATTGATACATATTTAAGGGTAAGAAAATATAATTAGTAAGGAAGTTCAGACTTAGGATTTCAGCTCCATGGTATAAAAGCTCAGGAGTTTTGTTAAAGAAAAATTCTCCAGTGATTCTTTTGAGAGAACTCTGAAGAAAAATTTACTCAGGAAAATGGAAACACGTACAGGAACCCAGTAAAAGTAGGTCCCACCTACTGGGGACCCACTAGCTGGAGTCTACACTTATTTGAGACCCAAGCGGCTAGAGTCCTCCATATAGAAGCCTCTACCATTGACTACCTCCCCTGTTCTGGAGCCAGGCTTCTATCTGGTCCAGGCGATGGACATAGAGCTGCCCTGGCTTCCACTAGCTCCCACCTGTGGCTTTTGGAGTCCACACCATGACACCATGATGGTCCCTAAGACCAAGCGGGCGGGATACAATGAGTTCAGCATCTTCTGGCCGACCACGTGACCATGCCTTCTGTTTGCTGAATCTCCACACAGTCCTCTCATTTCTTTTTGAAACTTTAATGTCTCTCACAAAAAGTCAGACAACTCAGTCTCCTAATAGACAGTAGATAATTCTTCTGGGCAGAGTTTTCCATCTTCTGTGCCAGCCCCAGGGAGAGGCTGCAGGCCCATTGGGACGTGCCCCACTGGGAAGGGGCTGCTCCTCCGCTGCACTGGACTCTCAGTCCACCCCACTGCTGTCAGTTGAGATGATGCAGGCTGGGCTGGGTTGTCATATTCTTCTGTGGGTACAGAATCAACGGCAGGCAGAGTGGCCTATCTACAGGCCCTTTGCCCTCCCTGATGAATGTGTTATAGCAGTGATGTTTTGAGTTTTAATGGAATAAATTCCATAGGTCAGGTTCACTTTCTCTGCTTCTGAGGTGAAGAAGCTGGTCTTGGATCCTGCACCTACCCCCTACAACCCACCACGAGCTTGGCATGTAAAGCCATCATTTCATTGCATTTTCAGTGTAGTAAATATTCTTACATCTTTCTCTGATTTCCATTATTGTAGGGTTGAGGCAGGCAGAGACCATGTGCTCCCAAGGGATAGATAGACCTCCTCATCCTAGATAGACCCTCCTCATCTTAGATAGACCCTCCTCACCCTAGATAGACCATCCTCACCTTAGATAGACCATCCTCATCTTAGATAGACCATCCTCATCTTAGATAGATCCTCCTCATCCTGGATAGACCATCCTCACCTTAGGTAGACCCTCCTCATCTTAGGTAGACCCTCCTCACCTTAGATAGACCGTCCTCATCTTAGATAGACCATCCTCACCTTAAATAGACCCTCCTCATCTTAGATAGACTCTCCTCACCGTCGATAGACCCTCCTCACCTTAGATAGACCTTCCTCATCTTAGATAGACCCTCCTCACCTTAGATAGACCTCCTCATCCTAGATAGACCCTCCTCACCTTAGATAGACCCTCCTCATCTTGAGTAAGCCACAGGGCCCTATGATGTCTTTCAGTAAGCCAAAAGTTGAGGATGGGAATTAGCATGAAGCTAAGCAGGCAGCAGAGGTCTTGAGAAATGTAATCAATGATGTCATACAGCCATCTCAGAACTTTCTCTTGAAGATCTCATAAGGTGGGTGCTGCAGATGGTAGTGTCCCCATGACACTACCATCTTGAAATAAAGCACCACTCCCAATGTCCATTTGTCCATCTTGGGCCCATCATAGTGGAGCCCTAAGAAGCACTCCGGGGCTCCAAATTAATAAGACCCACAGTGTATTTCCAGTTTCTGGTGGGACTTGACTTTTGTACCCAGGTCAAAGTCAATGATCTTTATTTTGCCACTGTGAATGATCATTATGTAGTGGGGGTTTAAATCCCAGTGAATGATCCTGTTGTCATGACAGTGGCCTATTGTGCTCAGGATCTGAGGAAAATAGCTCAGGCCTCCTTCTGCAGGTAGTCAGCCCTGTACATGAGCCTCAATAGCTGTTCCCCCTCAGCAAGTTGGAGAGTAAGTAGGTCCCGTATTCAGTCTCTATCACAAGTTTATAAGTCCAAACATGATATCTTCTTTATGTGCCAATTAGATATATTCATAGAATGATACATTCTTATTGTCCGGTTTTCTTGGCTTTCCCACCAAACTTTACAATTCTTTAAAGTAGCTGGAATCATAATTAGCTTTGTATGCCCAAGTATGGTAGAGTATCTGACATACAGTTGCCCATAGTGTTTCCTAAATTAATGCATATTGAAGTGACATATACCTAAATATTTTTGTTCTTAAAAGTCCATTTAACACTTCTTCCACATAACTTTCCAAAGGGTAATGTTTCTAGAGTCTTCTGCAGAAACAGAAGTACTATGAAGACTATGCTCGGCATGATTGAGAAGGTAAGCAAAGACATGCGTTGCATGTGAGAACCTCAAGACTCTGCTTCTACAGCCCTTCCCAACACATGGAGCATTGTCCTGCTGACTGTCAGAGTAGGGAAGGAAGATCTGGAACACATTCTTGTACATTCTTAACCTTGTTGAGACAAGAATTAGTGGCTTAAAAGGCCTCTCTCTTTCCTTTCTTTGTTCTGCTATAAAACAGAGATTATGTTTATGTAGTTAAACCAATAAATTAAAACAATGAAGGCTCATCCATCAACCTGTCTGTGCCCAGCAGAGTTTCTAGATCAATCACATCTCCACTCAAATAAATTGACTGGGGGGGGGGGTAGCTAAGTCTGAATAGGTTGGTTCTCTAGTAGAGCCAGGAGTCAGTTGTGATGGTGCTCTGAGCTAGGGCTAATTATTGTCCTCATAAATCAAACAGTAGGAAAGCTGTTTATATTAGCTAGGGCCTCCTTCAGCATTGGTCTGTACTAGTGTCCACATATACTTGGCTCTTTGGGAAATCTTCTGCAATAGGCAGCATCCTCTACTTTTAGACTGAGATTCAAAAAGACTACAAATTCTCTTCCCCCTCTCCCACATAAAAGGTCAAGGAAAACATTGTCCCAGAGGTACTGTGGTTTTTCTTTAGAGAAATTCTGCCACAGCTAAACTACTATGCGAGTCCCATAGGGAACAGAGATTCTGTAACTTTGTCTTTCAATAATTTCTACAATGCTATTTCAGAAAGCATAGATTCAAAAATATCTGGCTTCCCTGCAGCTAGTCCTGACCTGCTTTTTAACATACTGAGGAAATAACGATATGCTGGATGATTTTAATTCAATGATTATATTCGTCTTATTCTACAAACAGCTGTTTAACCCACTTAACCTACTTACAGGATCACCATGTTTCTAAATGCTTATTTCTCATGAGTCCAAATTCTGCCCTAATAGTCTTCTACTCTCCCCTAATTTCTTGGCAAACATTAATGTGGACACAGGCCTTGTGTTTTTAACACAAGGACAAACTCAACACAATTTCATGAAATGAGTTAGAAGTGACTCTTCATTTCTTTTCAAACATTTTCATAGAAGACAACAATGCAGCCCCTTGATCCCAGCCTTTCATAACAGTCCCTCACTCAGGATGTTTTATTATTGATTTAGTTTTTATTTTCTCCCTAATAAATTTTATCTGTCACTGAAATGATGGGTAAACTGGTTAGAGCCTGTGCTGGATAGATTTAGTGTCAACTTGACACACCTGGGTTGAGGGAGCCTCAATTAGGGAATTGGCTCCACTGAATTGGCCTGTGGCCACGTCTGTGGAGTATTGTCTTGATTGTCAGGCAATGTGGGAGGGCCTAGCCCACAATGAGTAGTGCCACCCTGGGCAGGTTGTTGTGTACAGTATAAGAAGGCAGGTTAGGCATGAGCCAGAGCAAGCAAGCCAGTGAACAGCATTCCTCCATGGCCTGTGCTTCAGCTCCTGCCTCCAGGTTCCTGCCCTGAGTTCCTACCTTGGGCTCCCTAAGTGATGAACTGTGACCCAGGAGATGTAAGCTGAATAAACCCTTTCCTCCCCAAGTTGGCGTCGGTCAGAGTGTTTTGTCACAGCAATGGAAGACAAACTAGGACAGAAATTGGTACCAGACGAGTGGGGTATTGCTGTGACAGACCTGACCTTGGTGTTTTGGGGAAGGATTGTGGAGGCGTTTGGAACTTTGGGCTGGGAAGATCATTGAATGCCTAAAGATTGTTGCTGTGGAGCTTGGAGCAGTTTTGCTGAAGGAGTTGTAGAAGATGGAGGCCTGGCTTGTGAAGTTTCTAGTTTCAAAGGAGAGCAGAGATCATCAGGACTGTGTAATCTGTGGGTTCTGGTCAGCTGGGGCTGTGGAGAATCAGCTGTAAGTAACAAGAGACCAGAACCTGAAGTGAAACTTTTGTGGTACTGGGGCAATTGATGCTGGTTAGCTGGGGCTGAAAAATCAGCTGTAAGTAACAAGAGACCAGCATCACTGAGGTGAAATCTTCTGGGGAGAATATCTTCAAGGTCAGCACACAGAAGCTGTGACCCAGAAAGGGCCTGAGCCTCCATCTCGAGCCAGAAGCCGGACTTGGTAACGTGTAAGAGTCTCCTATATGGTTCCGGTGTTGAAATTTGAGGGGGTCACAGAGAGCAGCCGAGGCTTGGCACTGTGAGAGGTCAGGAAAGACCATTGGTGGAAGTGCACCTCGGTTGCTGTGAAGACCCCAGGATTGCAGGGGTCATGGAGAGAAGCTGAGGCTTTGCACCAGGAGAGGTCAGAAGAGACCATTGGTGAAGGTGCTGCCTCAGTTTCAGTAGCGACCCCAGCTTTTTGGAGATGCCGGTACCCTGGGACGACCACCAAGAGCAGCGGTAGGTGTAGAATGGAGTCGGCCTGGGCCTGCGAGATGAGTGTGCCACGGACGGCAGAGTCGGAGAGGGGGAGCTGCCGAGACCCTTTGGAGCCCAGAAGATCGTGAGTGAATCCCAGGTGTCCAGCCTTGAGCTACTTTGCTGGACTTAGGTTTTGTTTGAGTGTGCCTGATTCTTCCCTTTGAAATAAGACAGTACTTGTTTTGGATTTTACAGCAGCCCACAGTTAAGAGACTTTTAACAGACTGTGAACTTTTAAGTGTTTGGACATTTTAAGGACTGTGGGGCTTTTAAGGTTGTACTGTCTTAGGTTGTGATTAATGTTAACATCATACTTTGGGGATAAGAACTGGAAAGGTGGTGGTTTAATAGTGATGTGTTTTGTGTGTCAAGTTGACAAGGGGTCAATTGTGCTGGATAGCTTTAGTGTCAACTTGACACACCTGGGTTGAGGGAGCCTCAATTGGGGAATTGGCTCCATTGGATTGGCCTGTGGCCACATCTGTGGAGTATTGTCTTGATGGTCGAGCAGTGTGGGAGGGCCTAGCCCACAATGAGTAGTGCCACCCTGGGCAGGTTGTTGTGTACGATATAAGAAGGCAGGCTAGGCATGAGCCAGAGCAAGCAAGCCAGTGAACAGCATTCCTTCATGGCCTGTGCTTCAGCTCCTGCCTCCAGGTTCCTGCCCTGAGTTCCTACCTTGGGCTCCCTAAGTGATGAACCAGGAGATGTAAGCTGAATAAACCCTTTCCTCCCCAAGTTGGTGTCGGTCAGAGTGTTTTGTCACAGCAATGGAAGACAAACCAGAACAGAGCCCTTCTGTTACATTGTATTCATTATCTTACTCAAAATGGTTTTATAAGGTACTCCAAGTGGCATCCAATGCTATGTAAGGAAAATGTCAAGACAAACAAGACACAATGCTAACTTAGGAAATCTCCCATTGGATGGTAGATGCACACGTGAAAGCATATTTCAATACATCAATTCAAACATGAAGACTTTGCATATAGTGTGGAGGTCCTCCCCACTTTATCTTTAGGGAAGCTACACAACTGGAGCCTCCACTTTCCTTTATTAAAGGAACATAGTATTTCTAGACAAAATATTGTCTTTGTGTGGGTACTGTTGACTAGATGTCCCACAGATGCATCAAATTCCACAAGCCTTCAAATTGCAGACATGAACTCAGTTTTACTTTCTTTTTATATTTTAGATGATTGGCTTCTATGTCTTTTGTCTGAGACATTCTAATAGTTTCCTAATAGACTGTCAGTCTTTCACTTAATAGTCATCTATTGTATACATAGAAATAAAAAATTTTCTGAAGTACAAAACTGATCATATCTTTCCTTATTAAAAAAACTTCTCATAAAAGAGTTCACATGTTTTCGTGGAGAAAGAAGCATGTAATGAGGAATGAGCATTGAGTTACATTTATGTGTAAAATTTTATTTCTTTTTTGGTCTTTTCGAGACAGGGTCTCCCTGTAGTCCCAGCTGTCCTGGAACTCGCTCTGTAGACCAGGCTGGCCTTGAACTCACAAAGATCCGACTGCCTCTGCCTACCAAGTGCTAGGATTAAAGTCATACGCCACTGTTTTAAATTTTATTTATTTTCGTATGTGTATGAATGTACTGTCTGCATGCAGGTTTGTGCACCTGTGTCGTGCAATGCCGCGGAGGTCAGAAGAGGGCTTCGAATTCCCCTGGAACTGGAGTTAAAGACGGTTTTTAGCCACCATGTGGGTGCTAGGGATCGAACCCGAGTCCTCTGCAAGAGCAGTTGGAGCTCTTAACCGCTAGGCCATCTCTCCAGCCCCCAAATTTTATTTCTTTAATAAAAAATAGGACTGGAGGGATGATGCAGTAAAGACAGTGATTGCTCTTGCAAGTAATCCAAGCACTCCAGTTCCAGGGATCCAATGCCCTCTTTTGGCCTACCCAGGAATTGCATGACACAGGTGCACTTAGATACATAACAGTCAAAACATAATTTTTTTATTTTAACAAGTAAAAATAAAATTGTAAAATTAAAAACCTAGGGTAAGCAAGATGACTCATCAGATAAAGATGTTACTGTCTTCCTGGCAGCCTGACTTTGATCCCTAGAACCCACATGTTGGAAGAAGAAAAATAATTCTCACACATTGCACTCTGTCTGCTCCACAGATGTGCCAAGGAATACCTGTTCTCAAAATAAATAAATGCTTAACATAAAAATTAACAAATAACAAATAAATAAACCTTAGAGAAAATTTGGAAATCATAACCATTGTAAGACCTGTGTGACAGGTCTAAGGGAATCAGTTAAATTGCTTTCCCGTCTGCATCTTTGGCATATATCAGAATTAGAAATTAAATTACTAAAATATAAGGATAAAAATTGTCTCATAAGCTTTCATTTTGTGTAGAAAGAAAGGATAAAACACAGCAGGCACAGAGTAAGGAGGCATTCAACAAATATTGATTAAGTAAATAAGTTAACTGTTCCATGGTATCATCCTAGAAACTATCTTATAGGTAGGTAGAGTAAGAACTCTCAAAGACTTCCTTGGCCTGATCTCCAGAATCCATGAAATGTATCATTTCATATGGGAAAAGATTGAAGG
The DNA here is from genome assembly GCA_009823505.1 of Rhizomys pruinosus. Taxonomy (NCBI): domain Eukaryota; kingdom Metazoa; phylum Chordata; class Mammalia; order Rodentia; family Spalacidae; genus Rhizomys; species Rhizomys pruinosus. The sequence goes on along the minus strand of VZQC01009178.1, from coordinate 966,906 downwards.
TTTTAGGCTGCATGGAGATTTTAAATCCTCGTCTCATGCTAGAGGCACTTCTGCTAGGTTGTATAACAAGGGCCATTGGATCTTACTTGCTACTCAAAAGGGAAGATAACAATTGGACCCCACAGTCCTTCCTTATATTTGGAAGAAAGGCAGGACAGTACATTCTAGAGTTTTGGAGTATGAGAAAAACCCAACCAGCCTCTGCTGGCTTTGAAGAGGTGTGGAGCCTAAGAACAGAGATGCAGCTTTTCTCTAGCAGGTAGAAAAGGCAAGGATAGCTGAGAGTGGTGGCACACGCCTTTAATCCTAGCACTTGGGAGGCAGAGGCAGGCGGATCTTTGTGAGTTCAAGGCCAGCCTGGTCTACAGAGTGAGTTCCAAGACAGCTGGGGCTACAGGGAGACCCTGTCTCGAAAAGACAAAAAAAAAAAAAAAGAAAGAAAAAAAAGAAAAGGCAAGGACATAGGTTCACATAAGATCTTTCTGAGAACCCTGGAACTTGGCCATCATCCAGACTTCAGCCCAGTGAGGCCGATTTCAGATGTCATCGATTTCTGTGATGCTAAGCCAGCACCTTGCTGTTACACGTCAACATGCAGTATCGCTGTCCAATTGTGTTTAACATCTTCCATTCATAGTGAGGCAGTTGATGTTTGCTGTACTCTCAAGACTGAATTAAACCTACGGAGGAGAATCTTAGCAAATGATTGTTGTATGAAATAGATCTGTTTAGGAAGGTTGTATCCCTAACATTTTCAAATTTTCTTACATATTTGATAGTAACTAAACTTCTACAAATATTCAACGGCCATTTCTTAATAATAGTCAAAGTTTCAGCGTTGTTATTCCAATTGGTTGACTGTCGTGTATTTTATCTTTGTGATCTCTGCATTTCACTTTTCTATATTCATGTGTAGTCTTTCCTACTTACCTTTTTCAGAGAGTCAAAATTTACCAAGATGGAATTTCATTCCTCTTTAGTCTAAGACCCACAAGCCTTTCTATTTAACTCTCTGGCCTCTATAAACCTGGTCCATTGCTTCTGACCTGTGTCTGTGTGAGATCATGCAAAGACTATGTGCTGCTTTCTACCCTGTGATATCCTCTTGGAAAGGACCATCTCTTTCCTATCTGGATTTTGATTTTGTCAGGCATTCTGCGTGACACTGTACATTACTATGGATCTAGCCCCTACAGCTCCTTGAGGAACATTTCTTTTCCACATGCTCGGCTTGGCCTTTTCCTCTTTCCCTGCGTAGTCCCTTTCTACCTGTGCTCTTACTGATCCTCAGCCTCACTCCTGTGTTCTTCCACTTTCCCCATAACCTTTTACTTTCTAATTTCTTTTCCTTCTTCTTTCTTATAATATTTTTGTTTGTTTGTCTGTTTGACCTGTTGCTTGTGTCAAAAATGAAAAAATCCAAATGACAGTTATAGAGAGGGGATTCTTAGCTCCCTTCTCAGGGACTGGAAATTCTTCTCCCTCAAAGCTTTCTGTGGTTTCTGTTTTTCTGCAGTGCCATGAAAAATATCAGCATCAGTGAAATGTACCTCTAGGTGGTAGCCATGCAGTCCTGCAGTGTGAGTAAATAGAGATGCTCTGATGGATAAGCCTGTCTATTTCCTCATAATAAACACACACCCACATATGCCCATCTATTTTTTCTATTTTCCAATTGCTTTTCACGTTTTGAAGTAAATACCAATCACTCTCAGTGTCCTGTGGCACAGTTTTCACTCGTGTATCTTCAGTACTGTTTTCTCTCTCTCTCTCTCTCTCTCTCTCTCTCTCTCTCTCTCTCTCTCTCTCTCTCCCTTTCTCTTGCTGTGTATGTAATGTGTGTTTACCTCTGTGTGTTATCTGAATTTGTTTTTTTAATTGTTTTCTGTTGTTAAGAAAACCCTCATAGAGTTCATATATTTCAAATGTTGGAACTTCTCTTGTTTTCAGAATGACATCACTTGGAAGTTGTAAAAGGACTCGGATTAACCATTTTCATTCATTTGCATTTTTATTCTCTGTACCTTTTCGATATGAAATTAATTTTTTTCTCAGAAGGTATCCAAGACCATACACTCAATAACTGATTGTCAACATTATTTTCATGTTCTCTTTTTCTTTCTCCTACTTTGGCATGAACGTGTGACCTACTTTTCTTTGTCCTAATCTGCACTGGGAGTCTGAGAACAGACCGTATTTGCCTTCTATGCAATACAATTTCCTAAGCATGTCAATTTGGTTTCTGGTTTTTATTGTTGAAAGTATAACCTCTTCCCCCAATAAAAGTACCCATGGATTAAGACAGCAGCTCTGAACTCCTTGTATTTTTGAGAATCATTGCAGAAAAGGACACAATGAGAAGACTGGAGGTTTGGAAGGGGCGTTCCTATATATTATAAAGAAAGAAGATTTCAGGGTTTGAAGATACAGTTTATCCTGTAAAGATAAAGGACGCAGAGAGCAGGAGTAACTGAGAAGCAACTCAGACTGCAGTGTAGATCTGCCCCATGTGAGGGTGGCTGTCGGTGTTGTTTCTGATGTGACAATCCTTCATTCAGAAATAAGGTGAGTAGGAAGGCAGCTTCAAACTATCTGAGAACCTGTTTGGGTTATTAAATTACTGCCCCTCAGCTCCAAAATGGCTGTGATCTGTAATGCTGAAACTCAGAACTTTCAATAATCACACTGGCTTGCTCATTGTTGAGCTCCACCTGGGCAGGAAACAAACATGTCCTTCTTGGTTTTGTTTCCCTTGTGGCAATAGTGGGTCCTCACTGTTTGGTAATATTGACTCTCCGTACTCTCCAATGAAGAGTATCCAAGCTGTCTTCCCTAGAAGTGAAGGAAGTGCCTTTTGACAACAGTCAAACTCTACTCAGAAGAGAGTAGCTCAGCTTTGAAGACCCTCGTCTAAGTTCCTTCTGGATCCACCTTCCGTGGTTGCTGGCTTCCTTCTGCAGCTGCCACCTTTATTATACCTCAGAGGCTTCGTCTACCTGTTGAAACATAATTGGCTCTTTCTTAATTATTAATTATTTGTAGTAAACCCCCACTGCTGAAGTTCCGACTCCACTGTCTTTGTCATTTCTAAATCCTGACTGATTCCTGAACCCACCAGTCCTTTCCATGTTCATAACTCAGTCTACTGAGAAACTCAGATACATTTTTTTTTCTGTAATCTCTGTCCTGTTGTCCCTTCCTTCAAACCAACTTCTCTATAAGTCACAGGGCATAAAACCAGTCAGTATGTCTTTAAATTCCAGCCATGGACAAAGATCAGTTACATTCTTCCAAAGCATTAGGTAGCATTAAAAGACATACAGATGGGCAACATTTTAGGTGTCATTAAACCTGCCTTCATAGCCAGAGAGACTCATAAAAGTAAATAAAGATGCAAATAGCTGGTAATGTTAGTGAAAATGAGAATATCACTCTCAGCTCTATAAAAACTGAAAATATTATGAAAAGATATTAACAACTTTGTGCCAACACATGTGAAAAATAGGATTAAATAGATCCTATATCATGAATACCCATTCAAAATAACAACAAAACCCCTTGAGTTGCAACTATAATTGTCTTTTGTTTTGTTTTGTTTTTCTGTGCTGGGAATCAAACCCAAGCCTCGAGTCATCATTCGACCACCAAGCTACACCCCTAGCCCTGCTTTATGACTGGTAATGAAAATAAGTCAATAGTTTGACATCTTTCCACAAGAAAATTATAGATTCAAGTGACTTCAACATTGGAGATTGGTATACACTCAAGAAACACAGTATTTTTATCTTACCAAAAAAAAGAAAAATCAAAGAACAGAAAGGGTAGGATCCCTCCCCTACTACTTCCTGTAGATTTTATTTAGAGGTTAGCTGTCTCAGAGGACCCAGGAGGTCACACAGCAATAATTGTCATGAGAGCAGCAGGATGAAAACCCAGAGCAGTGGAACTGCAAATCAGCATTATCCGGAATTCAGATCTCGGAGTCACGGCTTCAGAATTGGAAAGCAGAGCACAGAAAGGAAGGCTTTGGAACTGTCAGGAAAGCATCTGACAAGGACAATATACAGGTTTTAGCACTCAAGAACAGTGGCTTGAAACTCTAACCAATTATCACAATAAATAATAAATATACTCTAAAACTTGATGGCCAAGTCAGAATTATCAATCACAGCAATACATGACTATAGTTTAAGATTAAAAATAAATCACTGAGATTCTTCATATTAACAATTAAGTAAGAAAAACGTTTCAGTAGTAACCAAAAAAAATCTAATAAAAATCCAGATTAATTAAGGATTTTAAAAGTCTGATAAAGGCAGAATAAGATAAATTACTTTTAATTGATAAAAAGTATTCGCAAGAAAATGTATAGGAATCACATTAGTGGCGAAATGCTGAGGATTTGGTTTTGAGGAGAACCAATCAACATTACCCAGAGTTCCTAGCCCAGTAGCATGCTGATTATTTTTCAAAAGCCAAATAATTTTCTGTCACAGTGGCATTGCTCTGTCCCAGAGTCCCAGCAGTATGCTCTGTGATTCTCCCATGAGGATGCCAGGTTGCTCTAGAAACCTGAAAGACCTTTGAGGTGCTGTCCCTCTCAAGAACTGCTAGTGGCTAAACACCTGTGTGGGAGACTAATGATAAATATTTGTGTGCAGAAACATATATATGTAGATATGTTTCCATAGTTTTATATCCTGGCTCTTCCTCTGTTGAATAGCCTACTGCTGAGCTTTCCAGGTTCTCCCACCCATGGCCCATTGCATGACTGCGTAGTGCTTATTGCTCTGTTTTAAAACCTACAGTGGAATATTCTTGTTCTCTTAACATGACTTCCGATAACCAGCACCCCCCTTTCTGGTTATTGAATCAACTATAGAAGTTATTTGTTTTATTTTACCTAGTCTAGAATAGGTATTTCTCTTCCTTTAAAATGGGGCTAATATTACCTATCTCTTGGAGCACATAGTCATTTGAATAGAATACTTTTTGACACTTGAGATAAAATATTTGTAGTTCTTAGCACAATTAGCACAATTCTAGATTATATCAATATGTAATAGAAGATACTACTGACTCCATACCTTGTGGGAAGGTATTCTTTACACTCACAGAAAACCAAAAAATTGGAGCCAGAGAGACATCTCAGCAGCTCAGAGCAAATACTCCTTTTGTAGAGAATCTGAGTTCAATTCCCAGCACCCATATCAGGAGCGTTAAGGGGATCAGGTGTCTCTGGCCTCCACAGGCACCTCCATCTATGTGTACACACACATACACACACACACACACACACACACACACAAAACCACAAATAAAATATCTTTAAAAAATAAAAAGTTTCAGAAACTCTGGAATGCTAAATTTTAAGATAAGTTTATGCAATTCCATGCAACTTGTTACTTCAATAAATGGTGTGAAATATTATTTTTCAATACAATAATCATTTCAAATGTGAAAGAATGATACCACAAATGCCCATACATCCTCTACAAATATTCAAGAATTATTATTTGCCACATTTACTTTATTTTATCTCCATACATTTTCCTTGATGACATATTTGAAAGTATTAACATATATTGAAATGTAACTTCAGCACTGTAACTGTATTAGTCAGTGTTCTCTAAAGAAACAGAAGTAACAGGACGAATATATAACTATATACAATTTATTGATTTGCTCATGTGACAGAGCTCAAGTAGTCCAACAGTAGCCATGCCACACTGGAGAGGCTGAGAATCCAGGTAACTGCTCAGTCCGCAAGGCTGGATGTCTCAGTAGTCCCAATCTGGTGCTGAAGGCCCGATGGATTCCAGGAGATCTGCTGGTCTTAGTACACGCTGGGATCCGAAGGGTTGATAACAGCAGCAAGACAAACTCACCAGTGAGAGAGAGGCAAGCCGCAGGGAAAAAAGGGACAAGACCCCTCTGCCGTGGCCTTTTATACTGTCTGCGGCAGAAGGTAACACGTACATTTGGGGTGGGCCATCCGGGTTGAGGTAGTCCAATCCAAAGATCCTTTTTCTCTTATTTGTTCCTTAGTCCAGTCAAGATGACACTCAGGATTAACCATCACAGTAACCAATACTAGGAAAGCCTTCTCCAAATAAAGATCCTAGTATAAAGTCAAGTCATCCATGAGAAACAAAACAGGAAGTTCACATCTTCCAGAACCACATGCCCTTGGATAAGACTGTGCCTATCCTCAGAGAATGAATAGCTCCCCAGGATGGTTGTATAAGTTTTCCTCTAAGGTCTTCATTAATGCTTAGCTCCAGATTCTTATAATCATGGTGCCTATTCTGAGCACCCAATATGAATCCAAAAGAGAAAAGATGGGGCATTCTTCCAAGTGGTTGTTTTTCTTTCCTTGCAACCAAGTGTGTTATTGATTGGATGTGCTTAGTAAGATTTAAACACTGAATGAGATTCTTGAGATACATTGAGCCTCCTCTCCCTAAACAGAGCTCAACAATCACTGCCTGTGGCTCTTCATTTTACTATTGCTAACTAGACAGAGAATACACATTTCATCATTTTTATCCAGTTATAGAAAAAACAAACAAGTACCAAGCATGGAGCCCTCATTTTGTGCAGATCTTATTTTATATCTGACGGGATCTTTCTGTGATTTGTTTTGTTGTCACACACACAATGTAAAAAATTTCAGGCCACTGATCCATACAAATAAGTCTTGACTTTTTTTCCTATGTAACTCAAGTTAATCTTTGCACTGAGACCCCATTCTCTGGAAGTGGCAGAAATATATTCTCAGGTGGTTTGAGGTTTTCTTATATTTTCTTTCTCTCCATACTCTGGGAAAATCACTTTTTCTGTAAAAGAGCATTAAAGAGGTGATGAACTCAGTGTTCAGTCTTCCAATATCTCTCCCAAATATTTTGCTAGAATTTTGTTTTAGCTTCCCCAAAGTCACCATCTTTGGGGGTCAGAAATTGTCCTTTTTATCTTCTCCTTTCCTTTGATCTTATCATCTTGTTCCCCAGAAAAGATTGGTTTGCAGTGATATGGATGTTTGAAGGAGGAAAAAAGACATGAGAGAAAAAGCTTGACATTTCAAGAATAATAGTCTGCTACTCAGATATGCACTTCCGTCATCGCTGTGTCAGTCAGGTTCTTATACATACTCTTGGCAAACTTAAGCATAAACTCGTAAGATATTAGGTGATGTAGGGAGCTCCTGGAAGGCTGGAAGAACCAGACTTGGAACGTAGCAATAAGAGAAGTGGCACCTGAAGTAAACTCAGCTGGCTAAACCCGTGTACCCTTCTTGGGCACAAACATTCATGTGGGTCTTTACACCACTGCTACTTAGACAACAGAAGCTGGTGTTGCTTCTCCTGATGCATCTTTCTCACACCAGAATAGATTTTAGGCATTAGCTATTTCTTAGCCCTACTAGCCCTGGAATCAATATCCCAAGTAAGGACAGCTGATAAATATGGTACATCCCCCAATACAATCCCAAGTTAGATATGCAGGGACTCAAAGCATCCCTGAATATAGCCAGCCCCAAGTCAGATATTCAGGGATCCAAGTCCAGGCTTTGCCACTTATCAACCAAAGCCAAACCATCTGATATCTTTACACATCACTCATCTGCAAAAGAAGAATAGCCAAAGACTCTTTGAACCACTGCTAAGCACTTAGTTCATGGAGAGAGAAGAAGGAGGAGGAGAAAGAGAAGGAGGAGGAGGAGGAGAAGGAGGAGGAGGAGGAGGAGGAGGAGGAGGAAGAGGAGGAGAAGGGGGAGGAAGAACTACTACTAGACCTAGAGGAAAACAGTATGAATCTAGTATCTTTGGAATGTACTTCTCACATTTCATTAATGGTCACTCTGAAAGTTCTACCTTCCTGAAAAAAAAAAATCCCAAGCATTTTGTCTCTCAGGACTCTTACAAGATAAGTGCATAAAACTCAGAGAACTTGGGACTGGAGAGGTGGCTCAGCAGTTAAGAGTACTGACTGCTCTTGGAGAAGACCCGGGCTGGTTTCCCAGCACCCATATAGTGGCTAACAAATGGCTATAACTCCAGTTCCAGGGAAAATCGACACTGTCTTCTGACTTCCACATGCATTGCACAACATGGGTGCACTTACATACATGCAAACAATACATTCCTACAAATAATAATATTATTAATAATAATACTTAGAGAACATTATGGCAATCTGTTGGTTAGTAGTCAAGTGTACACTGAGTTGGACCCACCATTTTGCTGGCACAAGTTGCAGCAAAGGGGACTCCACTGGGGAACAGTAAAGTTAACTAGCTTGGGTTCTAGTTCAGTGGCAATGCCAGGGGGATTTTATTGTCATACCCATGTAGGGGATGGCACTAGACAGGAGACTTCTCAAACACTAGGACAGCACTGATGTGATTAAATTTTACTTTTTTTGTTCAAGAACTACAAGGTGTAATGAAGTCAGCCTGTTTCAAGATACAATGCCAAAGACTCTGCTTGACTGAGGAATGCTTCATGGAGAAAGCAGAAAAATGGGTTCTGTAGCCTTTTGATGAGCATCTTTTAAAAACAAAAGATTGGAGGGAGATAAGCAGAGTGTCTTTCAAATCCATACAAAAAGCTAAGCCAATTTGTCAGAGAAAACTCACATTACTATGATTTTTTTTCTGGGTACCAAATTCACAAATAAACAGTCAGTCAGAATCACATTGCCTCTAAAGAGGGAAAACCCTGAAATCCTAGCAAAGAACGTCATACTTTCCATCTCTCTCTTAGTTGTCCTTAAGTAACGATTAACAACTATAAATTGACTATCGTTATTTGGTTTTAGCTATTTTCTTCCTGTCTCTCTTTCCGATGTTCTACATGACCAGAGGGTTTTGTGTGGGGTAATAATAATAAGACTTATTCTACCCTCACTCTTTGTTTGTCTCTGTGCTAACTATTTCATATACATTCACACCTGATCCCCAAACATTGCAGAACACAGGCACTGTCATACAAATGGACCAAAGATGACCTCTGTGTGTTATATCCTAAGATGTTCATCTTTTCAGTCCAAGGTGATAACTCCCTTATTTAAAAAAAAAAAAACACATTAGCATGGATGGCAACCTGGCTTAAAGGTCTAGTGCTTGCCTAGCATAAAAAAGGCACCCAGCTCTGCGAAAGCAGTGGGGAGAAAAGAAGGATAAGGAGGTGGGGTGGGGGGAAGGGAAGGGGATATATGCCTGAACTGAATTGGAAAATGATGTATGAATATACAAAGCATCAACAAAAATGAAAAAATAATAAAATAAATAAATAAATGGATACCAAAAAAAAGGATAAGGAAGGAAAGGGAAGAGGAAGGGGGAGGGGCGGGGAGAGGGGAGGGCCCATTGGCATCAATCTAAAATTCTCTACATACCCAACTGTTTCTTAACATTTTTACCTAAACAAGTGTTAACCATTAAGAGATTGCCTGTGAAACTGCTCAATATCTAATAGCTACAGATTTGATAACAATTCAAGGCATAGAGACAAAACTGATGCTTCCTTGGATGCTTGTTATCCCAAAGATGGAGCTTGTACCCTGCTACCTGCTGCCCAGTGACTTCACCCAACAATACCTAACACACAGAATCCATCTTGTACCCCCCCCTCATTCCCAGGAGTCTCCTTGCCTTCTTCCCCTTTTGAAAATCAGCATCACAGCTAACGCTTCAGATAGGCTTCCCTGAGGGGTGTCTCTTCCCTGGAAAGCTGTTCAGTGTTCACCAGGAAAGCTCATGTGCTGCTGCTTTAACAGTGATCAGTTCTCAGCTCCTTCAAACTAACTTCCTATATAATTGATGATAAATATCTGGTTTTGATGAACATAAAATAAAATATAAGCCTACAAAAACTGGTAATATAAAATGAGACAAGAACTGGGTAGTGTAATCAATTGGCAAGGTGATCTGGAAAGCCCATGGTGGTTGGGACATGAAGTCTACATCTGTTTGGTATGGCATTATTCTGCTACTCTGGACTAACTCACGCTCCATAGTTTTGCTTGTTTCTCTATCATTTGCTCGGCCAGACAGAACCACCAAGTACTTAAGTGGGACCAGAACTAAGTGTTGGTGTCACAAGCATGAAGATGCCTGGGAAAGAAGGTCTGCATACTCATCTGTGGTTTTGCACTGGACAAGCACTGAGCAGATATAGAAGAGGAGTGTGCAAGCTTTACCAAGAATCGGTTACCTCTAACCCTACCATGGACTCTCACAAGAGGATCTTCCCCATTGGTTTGGTGATATGGGGTATGTTGAGAAGAGTAGATGTCCCTGTTACTGGGGGCCATTACAGAAGGTTACTGAACATTGAGATTCATTTGACACTAGCTAGCGCAGTTATGCAAGGTGCCTTTTAAACAGAGACCATGGTTCTGATGCTGTCTTACTATTGGAGAGGTTGTTATTCAAGCCCTTCCTTGAGGAACACTGAAATCCAAATCCTTGGGCTGATCAAGGTAGTCATATTATATCCCTGCCTCTCCTAAGACTCTAAAGGAGATGGCTGCCCTACCAAAGGAATTCTTCAAACCAAAAGATTTGGGCTGTGACCTGAAGTTTCTTATGAGGACACCACTCAGAGGAAGTCCAAACGTAAGCTTCTAAAGAAGATCAAGACCAAGAAACTGATTTCCTTGGAGGACCAAGTCTCTGTGTAGTCTTTCCTAAGAGCCAGGTTAAGCATCTACCCACCCCCAGAAAAAGAAGCTGATAAAAAAGGATCTGAGTACTTGTTTACACATCGCAATAGAGTATTGACAAAATTCTTTTTTTTATTGATGCTTTGTGTATTTCTTACATAATTTGCCAATTCAGTTCAGGCATATTTCCCTTTCCCTTCCCCCACCCCCACCCCATCCCCAGATCATGCATTCTACCATAACTTTCCTGCATCTTTCTTGTTTTTTTTTTTCATTTTTAAACAATAAGTGATAATTTATGAGTACAGCATCCTTCATGCAAAACCAATTTGCAAGCAGTTGTGCCCAACCCCACACAGCTCATGGGTCCCACCATCCAGCAGGGGGGGCTTATGTTCAACAAGTTGACAAATGAGTGTCCAGACTATATTGTTGTAGTTTCACCATTACCCCAATCGCAGCCCTTATATTCTAACACACCCCTCTTCCGCAGATTGTTCCCTGGGCTTAGAAATGGGCACAGGTGATGAGAAGCAAAACAGTCTATTTTCTCTGGAGCTGTTGTCTTGGACTCTGGTCAGTTCTGGCTGTTTCCTTATAGGGCTGACAGTTTGTCCAGGAATAACCTTTCGATCCTACTGCAAAGTTCATGACAAAATTCTTATAGAGCCTATGTATCACCACACAATGAGATTTGCGTAAAAAGTACAATAGAGAGCCATATATGGTAACACATACCTGGAACCACAGGGCTTAGAAATCTAAGGAAATCAGTCTAGGCTACACAGTGAGACTATCAAAGAAAAAGGGAAGGAGGGAGGGAGGGAGGGGAGGGAGGAGGGAGGGAGGGAGGGAGGGAGGGAGGGAAGGGAAAAGGAAAAGATAAGGTGGAGAGATGCCNTGCTCTGTGGAGCCCTTCCCAGGTATAAAATCAAAGAGTGGGGGCTGGAGAGATGGCTTACCAGTTAAGAGCACCGACTGCTCTTACAGAGGACCCGGGTTCGATCCCAAGCACCCACATGGCGGCCGAGAACTGTCCGAAACTCCAATTCCAGGAGAACTCCAGTTCCAGGGGAATCCGACACCCTCTTCTGACCTCCGCGGCATTGCACGACATGGGTGCACAAACTTGCATGCAGACAGTACATTCATACACATACAGAAATAAATAAAAATTAATAAAAAAAATTAAAATAAAATCAAAGAGTGGTTGTATCTTCCTGTGCTGGACAGGTTTACTGTCAACTTGACACAGCTGGGTTGAGGAGCCTCAGTTGGGGAATTATCTCCTTCGGACTGGCCTGTGGCCACTTCTGTGGGGTATTTTCTTGATTGCTCAGCGATGTGGGAGGGCCCAGCCCACTGCTAGTGATGCCATGCTTGGGCAGGTTGTTACATATTATATAAGAAAGCAGGCTGGCCGGGTGTGGTGGCACACGCCTTTAATCCTAGCACTCGGATGGCAGAGGCAGAGGCAGAGGCAGGTGGATCTTTGTGAGTTCAAGTCCAGCCTGGTCTACAGAGTGAGTTCCATTACAGCTGGGGCTACAAGGAGACCCTATCTTGAAAAAGAAAACAAAGAAAGAAGGGAGGGAGGGAGGGAGGGAGGGAAAAGAAAAAGATAAGGCTGGAGAGATGCCCCAGAAGTTAATATCACTGGCTGGCTGCTCTTGCAGAGGACCAGGGTTCAGTTCTCAGCACCACATGGTGGCTAACAACTGCCCACAACTCCAGTTCCAGAGCATCTGATGCAATCTTCTGAACTCCGCAGGCATTTCATGACACTTGCATACTTATGCATGTGGAGGAAATACACTCAAACACATAAAATAAAAGTAATAAATAAAAGTATTTATAAAAAGAAAGAGATAGAAGGAAGGAAGAAGAGAAGAGAAGGGAAGAAGGAAAGAAGAAAAGAAGGAAGGAAAGAAAGGAGAGAATAAGGGAATAAGAAAGGAAAAGAAAAAAGCATGGAGCAAGTGGGAGCCCCAGGAGTCCTCCATCCATCTTTACCATCATGATAAACCAACCATTGCGCCTCATCTTCAAAGCTCTAAGCATGCTCAGTCCTATTTCATTGGTCTCTTGGGATGATGAAGAATAAGATGGGTGTTTCCAGTGGCAGGGAACATACATATGAATTAGAGTCTCTCCTAGAAGCCAATGCATTTCCTAGAATCTGGAATATGCTAGAAATTCAGTACATTATTTTCTTCTGGTCCAATAATCAAATCAAACCAAACATAATCACTGATCAGGTATATAGTTCTCATCAGCACATGTTATGCCATATTAGTCCATTATATTGATGACATAATATAGAAGAATCTGGTAGAAACTATATGTCCCCTATAAAACCCAGATATGATGTGGCTCTAGTGAATGAAGAAAAGTCTCATAAAAATCCATATAACCCAGTGTCTACCTATGTCAGAAAATCCATTTTACAGTACTTAGTGCCCCTCTCTTTCAAGACAAGTGTCTGACATATCCTCTCTAAAACAGCCACTAACAAAGGGATATAACACCTTTGAATCTTTAGGGATTCTGAAGGCAATTTATGCTCAAGAGCATTTATAGCTTAAAAATTAATAATCAGATAGGCATCTTGGAATATGCTTAGAAACCCAGTAGTGAGGAGGATGAAGCTCGATATCACTGCAATGTTCAGGCCAACCTCATCCACATAGAGAATTCCAAGCTGGCCAGAGTCACTTAGTGAAATTCTGCCTCAAAAATAAATATATGAATAACAAGCAATCTAGAGAAGTGTGATCTCATAGTGGGGTCCAGAGCCACCAATGGTGCAGACTGCAAACAAGCAAGCTTTGCCACTTTGTGGTTGGGACTGTGGGTTTTAACAACATCTAACCTGTCTGCAGCTAGTCAGTTTCAGTCCCAGACTGACGAGAGGTCCCCTGACAAAATTACAGGCTTTGATGTGGTATCAGACTCAGAAATCAAAGATCCAACCATAGACATCTGCATAAAATGCCCTCTGAGTTGCTGCATAAAAAACATTTGATGGCTATGCCAACATATAAAATTGTCTGTGTTCAGTCAGGTTGTACTGCAGGCTACAGAACCCCTGTAAATAACTTAGTTGAGATGGAATCTAATATAGGAAATCAGTCATTCTAAAATCATTAAAAATATCAGAAGAACGTTTTAGCTTATGCCTCCAAAATACTATTCAAACACTGTTCAAATACTGATCAACACAATAGCAGTTTCATCAGAAATTACCACTCTGCAATCAAAACACTCAGGAGGAAACCAAGCATGTATAGACCAAAGATATATGCAAAACCTAAAGCACCTTCCTCTCAGTTTTGCTATTAACCTAAAAATGCTCTTTCAGAAGAGACCTTAAAAAAAAAAAACCACTCAGTAATACCTGCAATACAGATATCAGGGAATAGAAATGAGAAAATCCCCAAATGCAGCACTGACAGACACAGGCACCTCTCGACACCCAGATACTGAACTCAGCAGTCCTCCTAGCAGAAGAATGTGGGCCTTCACCAAGTTGATTCTGAGCAGTGAAGAGAAAAAAAGGCTAGAGAGCACCTTTTGCCTTACTCCTTCCCAGTCCTTGTGTGGTTATATCTAGAAGCTGTTTGGGAAGGAACCTGGGCTATCTGAGCTCTGAATTTTATAGCTGCTGGGGTTTAGGAAGCCATCATTAAAGGAGAGGGGGACAGAGTCAAAGTGCATCCAGCAACTCAGCAGCACACTCTTACGAGCAGAACAGCTACACTCTAAGATAAAATATAAGTAAGCAGACCCTGAAGGTAAAATGAAATTGTTTGAGCAGATGGCTGATACGCTCAGTGACCTGCTCTGGCAGAACTGCTAGCCCTCTATGTCTCCACGAGGCATCTCCTGAGGTGTAGACCTCTCTCCTGTAGAACCTAACATGCCTGGTCTTGGACTAAATCTTCCAGAACTATGAGTCAAATAAACCACTCTCTTTGTAATCTAATTATTTCAGATATTGTATTATGGTAAAGTGAAGCATGTGCTATAGGCCTTCCCTCTCAGTGCTTCTCAGTTTTCCAATGCAATCACAATCTTATTAGCTTTCCATAAAGAAGCCCTACAAAATGAGGACCATCAGAGAGTCCAGGACTAATTGCAAGTGAGGGGATCACTACTCCTACATCTAAATGGGCCATTACAATCTATTCTCTTTACCTCTCAGACTTAAATCTAAGTACATACACAAATATATACACGAATGGACATATATACTCCAACATATACATCTTCTTTAAAGCTTGACTGAGGCTATGAAGAGATTTCTTAACTTTGTCAAGAGCAACATAGTGAGGAATCAAAAATTCAGAACTGTCTGACTCCACAGATAAATTCCTCATGTCTGCAGCAGATTCTTCCATAATTTGTTTTCAGCTCAGCCTCTCTAAACTACCCACCTACCCCAAACCATGCTCAAACTGGCCATTTGGGACTCTCTCTCTCTCTCTCTCTCTCTCTCTCTCTCTCTCTCTCTCAAAGACTTTTTCTATTTCCTTTATCCAACCCTCTTGGTATAGCTAAGCAACTTGAAGGGAGAACATTTTCACCATTTCAGCTAGTGGTCAGCACAATGTGGTTGGACATACAGTATTTAGTAAGTAAAGGTGTTGAGTAAATAAGTGGGCCTGGATAACTAAAAGGACAAAGGAGTGTGGAAATGAAGAATGAAGATGTGACTGTCCTCTTGCTGTCAGTAAGCCAAGATCAATTTCAGCACTTCTTTTATTAAAATATATATTTACTAAAGTATTTTGAATATGAGGGTAGTAAATGATTACATCATATGTCTAAAGTAGAGTTAATATGTATCACTTGCATGTAGGATTATTTAAACAAGTTCTATAAGGCTATCTGAACTAAAAGCCTATGAGCATAGTGGACATTTTATTTTTTTTTCACATAAATTTATTTATTTATTTATTTTTAACAAATCTAGACCCGTGTTCCCGCTCATTCCCCCACCCCGCCAGAGCTCATGCATTCTGCCAAACATGCTTTCCATCTCTTAGTCTTTCTCAATATTTTCCATGGGGAAGTTGACTGTTTTGAGCAGAAGTTCACTGTTTCAGTCAGTTCTTTGATGCAGTCTTTTCTGATGTTGTTGTTGTTTCCAAAATGCGTTATGCCCAACTGCTTTGGACAAAAGCTCAGGGGGCCCTACACAAGAAATGCTTACAATTGGGTAATTGGCACTAGCATCCACAGATGAGGGATACCATTCGTCGTTTGTTTTTCTGGGACTGTGTTACTTCACTCAGCATGATGTCCTCTAGCTCCAGCCATTTTCCTGCAAAGCTCGTGATGTCATCTTTCTTTACTGCTGCATAGAACTCCATTGTGTAGATGTACCACAGTTTCTCTATCCACTCGTCAGTTGAGGGACATTTAGGTTGGTTCCAGCTCCTTGCTATTGTGAAGAGAGCTGCAATAAACATGGCCGTGCATGTATCTCTGTGGTGGCGTAAGTCTTGAGGGTACATGCCCAGGAGTGGTATGGCTGGGTCTGGTGGCAAGTTCATTCCAAGTCTTCCAAGGGTTCTCCACACTGCTTTCCATAGTGGCTGTACGAGTTTACATTCCCACCAGCAGTGTATGAGTGTTCCCCTTTCCCCACAACCTCTCCAGCACTTGGTATCATTTGTTTTCTTGATCCTAGCCAGTCTTATTGGAGTAAGATGACATCTTAAAGTGGTTTTCATTTGCATTTCCTTAATGATTAGTGATGTTGAGCAGTTCTTGAGGTGTTTCTCAGACATCTCTAATTCCTCGCTTGTGAAGTCTCTGTTCATAGTGGACATTTTAAAAAAGCATGCTGTTCCATTGAAGAGTAAAATCAAGCAACTTTGACACCTAAACAGATAATTAGTACCTAAGCTGATATTTTTCTATTATAAAAGAAAATAAGAAATTGATTCAAACTATTTCTAAGAATCACTGAGGAATGAATAGCAAGATCTGAATATTCATACATTCAAATGGGGCCATTTGATATGGTTTTGTTTGGTTTGCTTTTAGGAAAATATGTGTTTTGGTTTGGTTTGTTTTTCCACTCAGAAGGACAGAGGAGACAGGAATTTAGATAATATGCATCTGTTATGAGCCAAGCACAGTACCAGTTGGCTCTTTCCAAAGCAACTCAGTTGATCCATATTATTGTGATTATTTTTTAAAATAAAAGGAAGAAATGAGACTCTGGTGTTAAGCCAGTTGACAAAGGTTGGAAAATGGCTTCCAGATCTGTGGACTTCAAAGCCCATATTCTTTCAAAATACTGCTAGACAGTGGGCACTTTCAGACACACAACAACATAAGGAATGGATACTGTCTTAGTTACTTATCCTGTTGGTGTGATAAATTACTCTGACAAAAGCAACTTAAGGAAGAAAAGATTAATTTGAGCACCAAGTTCAAGGTTACCATCCATCATGACAGGAAGTCTCAGCAGCAGGAACTTGAGAGGCAGCTGGTAACATGGTGTCCATGGCACAGAAGCAGGAGTGACGAGTGATGGACACAGCTCACCGTCTCATCTTTATGCAGTCCAGGATCCCAGCCTAAGTATGGTACCATCCGTACTATGAGTCTTCCAGCCTCAATTAACCTAATCAAGATTATTCCCCATGAGCATGCCCAGAGGGCTGCCTCCCAGGTCTTTCTAAATCTCAGCAAATTGACAGTTCAGCTTAACCGTCACAGATATGAAAATAGCAATCGCATGATACAAAGTAAGACTAGAAGGTAGCAAGAAGTCTCAGAGAAACTGCAATGGTGTTCAAAGGCCACTGGGTCTTTTCAAGGTGCATAGATCTCTACATATGTATTAAGGCTTACTCTAATTACATTTAATAGAAGATTCTCATTGAAAGCCAGTCAACATGTTATTAGAAATGTTTTAGTGAAAATTGGCATAGCAGATATTTATCCATAGAGCAAACATTGATTTATTGTCAATGCATTACAATAGAGATAAACTCCTTTTGATTGAATGGCCTTTCCTGCCATTTCTAATCCTAAAATTACTTCAGTATAGAATACAATTATCCTCACACTTATTCTCCCCCAGTGATGGCACTGTTTAATCACGGGGCATAGACAGCCAAGCTGAAGGCTTTGTAGCTGAAGAAGGCTTTGTTGGTATTCGAAAAGCATTTGGCTCATAATCAAACTGCACTCTATATTAACTTCCTATTGCTGAGTTGAAATGTAGATGTTTCTAATTTAAACATAGCCCAATGAATTCACAGCAAATTTTTATCCTTCATCTACCTGTAAAACATCCAAGGATGTTCACTGCTCATTCACACAACAAATGGTATTAGGGATTATATATGTCACTTCTGACTCTCACCACAGCCAGCAGAGAGACTGTGAGCTTCTTTAATTGCCCCTTCCCCTCCATATCTAAGTTGGAAGAGTCATCAGAATCTGACTCAAATTCAACAGAATGCAAACTACCATATACCATATGCTTTCCCCAACAATTTACTCAATATCAAAAGATTGTGTGTAAGAATTTTCAAGTCAACTAACTACAAAAGGAACAAGACTTCAATATGAAACCTGAAACTCTGAAACTGCTGGAAGAAAACATAGACGGTACTCTAAAAATAGAAAAGGACTTTCTAAATCAGACAACAGTTGCTCAGGAATTAAGGTTGACAATCAATAAGTGGGATCTCATTAAACTGAAAAAAGCTTCTGTACAGTAAAAGAAACAACTAAGGAAATGAAGAAGAAACCCACTGAGTGGGGGGAAATCTTCACCTGCTACACATCTGATAGAGAATTATTATCCAGAATACAGGATGAAGGGGAAAAAAACTCAAAAAATAAAGAAACAAGAAAATGGCACAATAAAAAGTTGTGCTAAGGACCTGAACAGATAGTTCTCAAATGAAGAAATAAAAATGGCTAAGCAGCTAAAAACTAATTTACCATTCCATCTTATACCAGTCATACTAGCTAAGATCAAGAGAACAAACGATATCAAATGCTGATGAGGATATGGAGAAGGGGGACATTCATTCACTGCTGGTGGAAATGCAACCTCCTGCAACCACTATGGGAAACAGTGTGGAGAACACCCAAAAAACAAAAAAGGAATCTACCATACAATCCAGTCACACCACTCCTTGGCATCCACCCAAAAGACTCATCTACTGCAGAGATGTTTGTTGTTATTCTTCTCACAATAGCCAAGAAACGGAGACAACTTAAATGTCCCTCAATGACAAGTAGATAATGAAAATGTGGTACTTTCACACAATGGAGTTCTACTCATCGGTAAGGAAAGATGAAATTTGCAGGTGAATAGGTGGAACTAGAAACCGTTATACTAACCGAAGTTACACGGATTCAAAAGCAAGAGATGTATGTTCGCCCTCATTTGTGGATCTTATCCCCAATCCCTTATATGTGAGTATATATCCTGATGTAACAGCAGAAGCAGGACAGTAAAAAGGAAGCTCAGAGGTAAAGGGAAAGAAAGAGCCTGAGAGAGTAAGAAATAGATGTTACCAAGGAGAAAATGTGGAAAAACAGGGAAGGGAGGAGGAGGGCATACAAAGAGCTACAGGGGTAAAGGGGAAGAAGGAACTCAAGAGAGAGAGATAATACGAGATGGGTATTATCCAGGGGAAAATGGGGGAAATGGGCCCACTGAAACTAGGGGGGGGGAGGCTTGACAGACAAAGAGAGGAGAGGTAAGTAAGGCCTCAGTGGTGTAAAATTCCAGAGGGAAATATATTAACTCCAAAAAAATCCTGAAAAATACACATACGATATCTGAACCTGAGTATATGTGTATGTATACCTGAAGGAACACCGTGACAAGAGAAACCTCCCTTCAAGTTGTTGGTCAAGGTAAGCCAAGATAACACAGGCTATTGCCACAGCTCTTGATTGCCTCCCAGAACTTGATCTGGCCTGGAAGCCTTCTCCTTGAAGACTAGCTCTCATAACTTGAGAGGATACTGTGTAAGTGTCTAAGGGAAAAACATCAATGGTCCAACCAACCTTCTAAGCCTAATAACCACAACATCTGACATAGCAAACTATTTTTATTGGTTGGTACAGTAATAGCACTTTATTCTAGGGGGTGATCAACAGCTATCTAATTGGACTTGCCTTCTCATGGGAGGGAACTCGTGGGCAGCATTGTAAACATAGCTTAATACATATGACTGGAAAGGTCACAGATTCTAGAGAAAACCCTATCTCTGTCATATCTCTAGACAAATGAAATTTTTACTGTATGCTAAATATGGATCCTTACACTTATAGACATGTATACCAGTCACCACTCATCAAAGAAGCTTCTTTTTTGCAGCAGATGGAGGCTATTACAGAGTTCCACAACAGGTCACACACAGAGACTATAAGTGACACGTCTACAGTGGAACCTCTACACCTAGGCTCCTGATACAAGCGGAACAGGAGGTAGAAAGAATATTAATCCATCCCTCAACTCTCCCCAGTAAAGCTTCCTCAAACAACAGAGCACAATGCACACAGAAGGCCACAACTGTCCACATTTTAGAGAACAAGAGACTGCAGAGTGTGTGTCCCTGGATAAGATTCCTATATTAAAACCCTCCCACCCACAGCTCAGGGACTATTGTGGAGAAGGAGCTGAAAGATTGTAAGAGCCAAAGTTGGTGCATGAACATAAGGAAGCAGAGGTTTCAGGACACTGGAACTTGCTCAGATGAACTTGCAGCAATGATGACAGCATGTATAAGACCCATGCCAATTCAATCACACAAAAGCCTAGCAAAGAACTAGGGAAATGGGCAACAGGCCCCAATCCTAGCCAAGGAACTATTGGCAATTGACTACTGGATAAGGGAGGGTAGACACTCATTAAGAGAGTGGCTCCAGTGGATGAACTTGCATAGACAGAC
The DNA here is from genome assembly GCA_009823505.1 of Rhizomys pruinosus. Classification (NCBI taxonomy): domain Eukaryota; kingdom Metazoa; phylum Chordata; class Mammalia; order Rodentia; family Spalacidae; genus Rhizomys; species Rhizomys pruinosus. Next base: position 946,297 of record VZQC01009178.1, on the reverse strand, counting down.
ATCTGGGTACAAATGCATGACTGGATAGGACTTAACATATGTGACAGATGCATGAAATTCAGGAGAGGGGCTATGGGAGTGCATACAGAAAAAGGGGGGCTCTAAATTTGATTAAGATATATCATATGAAATACAGAAAATGCAACAAAAATATTTTAAGATAGGGTTGGAGAGATGACTCAGAGGTTATCAACACTGGCTGCTCTTACAGAAAACCTGGGTTTGATTTTTGTCACCTAGATAGTGGCTAACAACTATCTGTAACTCCAATTCCAGGGATTCTGATGCCCTCTTCGACCTCTGGGGGCATTGTACTACACTGGCCCACTTACGTACATGCAGCCAATATACTTCTACACATAAAATAAAAGTCATAAATATTTAAAAATTAAAGATACTATCTCAGAAAAAAGAATTTTCAAGTGAAATACAAGAAACTGAGATCAATATCAATCAATCAAATGAAGAAAATTTTAAACAATTACAATGAAGATGAAAAAGAAATTGTACAAAAATACTTTTATGAGCTGTTTAATTTTTATACCATTTTTTTGACAAATGCCTGCGTTATAAATGAATGAATGTAACATTGAGGAGATTTTACAATCCCTAAGGCCTGAGATATAAAGGTGAAACTGTAAAAGGAGAAAATTACTAAAACAGAACATTGCTTTTTGGGCAAATATAAGAAAGTAACTCTTAAGGATTACAGAAATATTTTTCCTTAATGATGATTAAATCTTCACATCATTTTTATCTTCTTTCTCAGCATTACACACACACACAAAAAAAATCGCTTCAAGCCCGCCTGCCTCCTGAGACATAAACATCGCCTTGTCTGTCAAGTTTTGGAGCAGCAGACATCAAACATAAAGGTTAAAAGGTGAAAAGCACCTTGTGATCTTAAGATGATCCATGCCTAGAAAACTCATTTCTTCTCCAAAGCTAATGCTAGTGGCAGTTGGGATGCTCTGATGATGGATGTGAGCTTGGTCGGAGTTCAGTGAACAGTTAGCAGCATCTGGCATGGGCCATGTAACAGAACTGGGAGCATGGCTTCTGGATCCTGGCCATGTGCAGTGGACCCAGCAATCTATGACTGAATCCTAAACACTAAACCTGTGAATATTACTTTTATGGTTTGAAAGAAGTAAAAACATACCTTATATGGCCAGAGATGTAAAAAGATGAAGGACTTTAAGAGGCTCTTATGTTGAGTAGATTTGGTAGGTTCTAAATCCATGAACAGGTGTACAAGACTGAAGCAGAGAGATCTGGTAGACCAGGAGAAGATATGACCACAGAAGTGAAGTAAAGACGGAAGAGGTAAGGCCGCCAGAGAATCCAGGACTGGATTTCCCCGTGGGACTCCCATGACGCACTGCTCTGTTAACAGCTCTGGTCACACTTCTGGCTCCCATGAGTGGGAGGACAAATTTCTATACTAGGCCACTCAGTTGTGTGGTGACTTTAAAGCAGCCACAGACACTTAACGGACTATGCCCCTACCGTAATCTCCATAACCAAGGCTCTGTCATTTCAACATATAAGAAAAAAGCTGGGCCTTGTCCCAAATATTCTGACCCTTGTGAGATGATACATTGGCTTTCTGAGTCTCTCATGCACAAGCCACGTCATTGTCTTCTGAGAATGGATGCACAGCTGCCTTCTAGGCAAAACTACAAAGTAGAATGAAAGAAAAATGGGCAGAGAGCCAGGACTGGCTTTCGCCCTAATAGGCTGTGCAGAGGTGATGATTGACAATCTTGCTAACTTAATTGAATCAAGAAGTGCATAAGCCATTGTGTGGTGATGTCGGTGCCTGTGAGGGCGTTTCCCGAGTCAGTTAGATCACGGGGGTCTTCACTTAATCAATGGTTTCATCTGTAGATAGGTTTAAAACTTGAGTACATTACTGAAGGTGGTGGGAAGCAGGTTGGTCGGGGGAGGGGGTGGCCCTGGAGTTATTATGTCTGGGCAGTTTCCTGCTACTGCCCAGTTCTGCCCCCTTGCTAAGGGAACACAAACTGCCCAGCTCTGCCAACCTTCCAGCTACAAGGGACTGAGTTGATAAGGCAAAATAAACCCTTCTTCTTAAAATTGTCTTCTTGGATTTTAAGCACAACAACAACAACAAAAAGTCAACTAATACAAGTATAGTAACTAAAAGGAAAGAACTTAGAAACAGGCGGAAGATGACAACAAAATTTTATATTAAAGTTAAATCTAAATACAGATTTTAAGAAAACATGAGTGGCCTGGTTTTAAGATGTGTGATCTTGAGTAAATCATTAAATCTCTCTGACTCCCAATTTCCTTATGTGTAAGCCAAGCCTGAAATACCTATTGCACAGAGCAACTATGAGAGTAAAGTGGGGCATTCATGCAAAACATTCAGAAGAATGCCTGATATCTGGGTTCTTATCTGTAAGTTACACTACTTATTTTCATTAGTAAATATTACCACAGGGGCTGCAAAAAAGCATGAGACAGGAAATCAGACAATAAACACAGACCATCAATTGAAATCTGCTACATGCGCCTCCAGCTCTCTGTCTTGCAGAGTTCTTTCATTTCTTTTTACCAGGGCTCAAAAGGCTTAATAGCTTCTGAAAACTCTGGCATGCTTTTGAGAGAGAATCTTACATAGGCTTTTCAAAAGACACCTATGGTTGCTTGCTATCAATGCAGAGGTCAGCTATTCCTGAAACTGGGTATGCCTGGCCCTGTACACAGAGGAATAATATGGGAAACATCTGTATGCATTCTGTGCCTTGTCCTTCCAGGATGTTGCTAGCTCCTCATGCACAGCTGCACCTCCTTCTTCAAAGGCCATAGTGTTATAGTCTGAAATTGTCTATTACATCCCTCCTGAATGCAGATTTAAAAACTCCCAGACTTGGGAAAGAACAGAACTTGACCAAATTCCTCACCTTATGACAGCTACAAATTTCCTTTGAAAAGGAGAATTTCATTAATATTTTTTAGAAGTGGGGGAGCATTCTCTGATATCAAAATCTATCCACACCCATTCTCACCCTCAACAAAGGCAGAAGACAAGGCTTCTCCTCTATGCTATGGCACCCATTCTCTCATAGCAAAGTGGCAGCAGAATTTAAGCTAAGTGAAAATTGTTTCCAGGGCTAACACACCATCAAATCACTTCAACTTCGATCCCTCTAATACTAAGACACTAGTTATATTGCTCAGGTCCATTTCAGAATCAGCAGGTAACAATAGAAAAAGCAATCCCTGCAAGCTCTATATTTTGTTTTTTGCCAAGAATTTCTTAGGAGACATATACTTGCTGAAGTCTATTGAGTCACTTGTTTGAGCTGGTTTCATGTTATAAAGTACATTGCTAGGATCTTCAATTTACATAAAAGGAATGGAAGGGAACTTGCTATTCACTTAGAGTTGCACTATAGGCATCAGGAGAAAAAGGATTGAATTAAAGGCACCCTCCCATTAGGCACTAAACCATGTTGCTTTTCACATTATTGTACTGTCAGGTCACATTTCATGCACTGGGCTTTATACATGGTATTCAAGAATTTCTGAATTGAAAGGTCTTTCTATTTGACTTGGAGATAATACTGAAAAAGTAACTAAATCATTGCATGAACCACTATCCAGAGTTAAAATAGCACCGTGCCCAAGCTAGCCAAAAATTGCTCAGACATTCCACACGGAGACACGAAGATGCTTGCAGTATCGGCAGCATGTGTATCAAAATTCAAAGAAAGCAGAGGAAAGAGAAGGCCTGCGTTCTACAGACATTGACTGCATGTGCATTGTGTCCCAGCCGCTTTGCTAAGAGTGTGATGAAAGATGAATGAGAAGATGCCTGTTCCCAGGCATTAAAGGCAGACAGACCTATAAAAGTTGAGCTTACTCTATGTGGGAAATCCAAAGTATAGACGAGGTTACCATGAAAGCACAGAGGTGGAGACTCTCTCCAGAATGCAGGACTCACAAAATTTCAGGAAGGAGGAAAATGCTGACCTGAGGTTTTGAAAGTGATTCGGAACTAGTAAGCTGAAGAAAACTTTAACAGAGAAGTTGTAAGCCAAGATGGGGAGGATAAGAGAGAGTCTGTGCAGCCAGAACCATTAGGAGAGACAAGATCCAGCATGATGGAGGTGAAGGAACCTGAGCAATCCCATGTTACCAAAGCCAGAAGTTATTTGCAGCAGGTGTGCAGCAGGTGTGCAGAAGCCAAAGAAGGAGGCAAAGTTCGCTGTCATGTAGCCTTGAAGGTCACAAAAGACATGGTATCTTACCAATGGACAGTGGGTAGTAATATTCAAGAAGATAGAAAAAAAGTCAGGTATGGCAAAAATCAAAACAAAATGGCACATAATATCCTACAGAATCATAACATTGAGGATGGAAGAGATATTGAGCCACTAGAGAATAATTATCACACAATTACGTGTATTAACAAAACAAAAGGTCATCAGAGGGGAGCTCCCACTGTGAGAAAGGTGAGATAAAGGGAGAGTCTGCCTAGTATGACGTATGTCTAAGGATAGGCTTTGTCTCCCTAGGAGCCAATGACGGCTTCTTCATGGAAAGCAGCCTCACAGGGCATTTGACTATTATTTTCACAAACAGGCAGTACCATTCACTCACCCCTTGAGTTCAATAGGTTAAACAGAAAAGCTACTTAGTACAAATATGGATGTGAAAGGGTCATTTGTTCTTTGCCCTTAACACAAGTGGATAATATGTTTTTTTTTTTTAATAGCTGATGAGAAAAGATGGCTTACATAATCTAAATCACTGAGATAGTTATAAAGTCTTCTGCCAACTTCAAGCATATGGACCTGGTGTTGACCCTTTCTTGGCAATTTGGTCTGGTGCTTTCCTTATTTCCCTCCCATATCGCTCAAGCCCCCACGGCTGTCATAGTGAGTTTCTACCTCTCTTGTCATACTTTAAAAATTCAGTTCTGGGATTTTCCTATGGAGTTCATGGGAAGGTTCACAGGTGGAATGGGTAAACTTTAAAGTGAGTTAGATTTTTCCACATTCACTCTTTTCCTCACTGAGAGTCCTGGTTGACAGAGAACAAAGAAGGCCTGAGGCGCCTTGCTTGAAATCTATTCTGGGTGGCAGTTGAGAAAGAATTGCTGCCACTGCAGAAAATATCATTCCTGAGGCAAACATTTTAAAATATCTTCACATTTTTGTTTTGTACTTTAATAACTGAAAAATATATTTAAAAGGCTTTTAAATCGTATATATCCTTGCTATTTTAAAATGCTAAGCATTCCCAAACTACAGATACCCATGAGGACTACTCACCCCCTCAAGTCCTTCATTACTCAAACTTGCTAATGTATTCAGGTACAGAAAAAGATGTCAGTGTCCAAGTCTCCACAATGTACAGATGCTTCATATGACAAAGAGAAGAGGGAAGCGTGTCTTGCATTTCTGCTCTAGATTGCAGAATTGAGTCAAGGCCTCCTCTAAACCCAGTTGAACCACTGACCTCTTTCATCTCAGACATACACATACACATATGCATATATACGTACATATGCATACACACACATACATTCACACAACCCTACTATCTTTGCTGAAGCTTCTGAATTCAAATCTAGTATACTTGAAAATGTGTTCATTGCCATTAAACAAATCAGACAAACTGGTGTTTCTTCTTTCTCTTCATTGATGTCTGGAGTCAAGGGCCATGAAAATCATGGGGCTAGGCTGATCAGCTTTCTTCAAGACAGTCTGCCAAGCCTATGAACCTGGAAGCCACGCTTCTACTAACATGACAGAGAGACAATTTCCGGTATACTCTTAGGACATTTCTCTTGGACTGAGGGGATCTATCAACCAAGTCTGGCTGTGACTATCAGAAAGACCGTAACTGAATCTCTCTCTCTCTCTCTCTCTCTCTCCTTCTTTCTCCCATAAGTCTTTGACATAACTAATCATATTAAGCATTTGCCTTTTTAAAATATGTGAATAAGCTGGGCATGGTGGCGTGCACCTTTAATCCCAGCACTCCACTCGGGAGATAGAGGCAGGCAGATCTCTATGAGTTCAAGGCCAGCCTGGTCTACAGAGTGAACTCCAGGACAGCTGGTACTAAAAGGGAGACCCTGCCTCAAAAATACCCAAAAAAAGGGAAAAAAGCTAAAAAATTAAATATGTGAATAAAAAATGACTTTTGTTACAGTTATAACCCAGGAATAGTACATTCCATTAAGGTGACATTATCTTATGTGTTAAGAATGTACCATTTCCTCTTCGATGGCTGAGAAAGGGGGAAGGGATCAGAGCTCAAGAGAACAGCAGGGAGGCATAGAGGAAGGGGAGTTAGATGGGTTTTTAAAGGCCACGGTGCTGTAAGAATTACAGGTGTCACGTGTAAGACAGGAAAATGGGACAGTCTTAGAAAGCAAAAAGCTATGTCTCTATTGACATAAACTCTAACTGGCCCATATGAAGTTCTGCTTTCTATAACAAAGATTGGGAAATCCTTATTTGAAAAGCTTGGGGGGAAAGTCAAGAAAAATATCTGAAAGAGGTAAAGATGGTTTTAATTCAGATGAGAAACCAAAGCAACTTTTCAGTGATTCTCAAAGTAAACAGTAATATAGACAGTAAGAGAAAGAAATAAATGGTTCAGGCTGGGGAAGCAGCAGAGAGAGTGACAGTGGTGTCTGCCTTGCAGTGTGGGTGAGCTAACTTCCCTGATCATCAGTGTCCTCACCTGACAGATAATAGCCACAATAATAAGCCATTATAAGGAGTCAGGGAATGACAAGTATAAAGAGCACAGCAAGTGAAGCCAACATTATTCAGCAATGAATAAAGCTTTATACAGGTTATCTAAAACCTGTATAAAGGTTAAAAGCTTTATACAGGTTGTCTAAAACAATTCACGGTGATTATCACCTCAGGATATGAGGTATCCATATGGGATTGCTGATGCAAGCTATAAAACTACATGTAGAGGTTTTTGATGCTAATAAAAAAATCTATGCATATAAGATAGGATGGATCACTGTTTAAAGAAAATTTGACCTTATTGTTGCTCTCTGTAAACTGTCAAAGCCAGATTCACCCATTATAAATAACTTCTAAATTATATTGAAATAACACAGAATCTAATATGTGGACATCACTCAACAAATAATAAAACCACTACAAGTATAAATGTAATAACTTAAAATTTGCATTTCCTCCTTATTTCTTGGAAATCATCCCGACCAACAAGAAGAGAGCTAAACAAAAAATCCTTAGCCCAATTTTGGAAAAGAGAAGAGAAAGTTGAAATCCCAGAACACAAATGAGCATATACATTGTCAGAAAATGAAGACAGACAAATGTGAATGGGCAGAAGCAGAAAGAGTACGCAATTACAAGCAAAGAAAGAACAAATAAAGTCATCTTCTCAGTGGATGAAGAACGGGAGGTAGGGAACAACTCCTGTAGAAACTCCTCTCTGCTACGGATTGGTTGAAGAAGAGGAGTAGCTGCTAGCTGAAAGACTCCCGGGACCCTTTATCACAAGAAGCAGAAGAGGTAGGAGGCACTACAGATGACTGACGTGTAGGTAGCCATATTTGTAGGAACCTGTCTGTTTTAGGGATATAGATGAAGAAGATTTCTCGCAGGCCCTGCATCCATTGAGTGGGAAGAAGTGAAAGATGAATTAAACTCATGAAAAATTATTTCAACTAACTCGGAACATATTCCTAGATTTTTTTGTCTTAAACGGTTCCAAGCAACATTCAACAGTTCGCTTTTAAAGGCTGGGGGTGTATAACTCAGTGGTAAAGTGTGGCCCTATGGTGTGCAGGGTAATGGTGCTAGTGGAAATTAGAAAGGTCTCGGAAGCAGGCTTTCTGAGAGACTCCCGTCCTCCTGTGTCTGTTAACTCAGTCTTGCCATGAAACAGTTCCTAGAAATTGCAATTCTTCATCCTCTAGACAGCAGCTCATAGAAACTAGAATTCCTCCCTTCAAAGATAGAATAAAATCTTTCTCCCTTCCCCATTTGAAAACGTCATTGCAGAGGTGGCAAGTTCTTCATGTGAAGGGAAGGAAGACTCCACAGAAGAATCTTGACAGGTCTCGTAAGGCTTTCCCCTTAGTCTGCTTCCTTGTTCCCTTCCTGTATTCAATCATATTTCCACTACATTCCACAATGAACCGAACCCTGAGAAATGATGGTTTTACCTGGGTCTTTGAGATTCTGCATCACTTAAAACTGTCATCAAATAAATTTGTTGTACTTCTTTCTTGTTTTGTTATACTTTGTTGTAGGATTTCTGGTCTTGGCCCTTATGATGGATGAAGAAAGGTTTATCTCAGAAGGAAAATGACGTTTAGGAAGGACAGAAATAGTTTAAGCTAGCCAAGGGAGAATTTAGTAGAGGTTCTGGAGTTCTTTTTCCCCCTTTAGAATGGGTGAAGGTTTGTAAGATACAATTCATTGACATGATATATCAATTAGATCAACTTACGACTTTCATGCCTCAAAGTATTGACCTCAAAATTTAACAAAGTATTATCCCAAAATTAGAATACAAAATTTAAGAACTGGCGCGTGTTCATTATCTCACCTTTTCAATGAGCAATGATCCCAGGTATTGCTCAATCCGTCCTGTGCAAGTAACTGTCAGCCATGTCTACATTTCCATTGGAGGCTCCACTGGGCCAGAACCCACTTCCCATGTGCATGGTTCTTGGCAGGATTCAGCTGCTTGCATGGTGTCAAACTGAAGGTGTTTCCTGTTGGCCAGAGGTTGCTCTCAGTCCCTTGGTTCATGGTGCTCTTCAAAGGGAAGAAACCAACCCCGCTTGCTTCTGTAGGTCAATGGGAGGAAAGAGTCTACAGCCTGAGTGCTGGGGTCTCATTTACTGTAATTATGTACAGTTGCCAGGACCTTTGACTCAACATACTTGTTAGAAGGAAGGTGTAGATTTTTCCAGATTTAGGAAGCAGGGGCATTGGAAGTTAAACTGCACAAAGGAATGATAAACTGGAGGTGAGAACACAAGCCATTTTAGATGCTGTTTGCCGCACTCCATAGTACAAAGATAAAGACAATGTTCTCTAATCCCAGATCTTAACACTGATCTTCAAGAATTTGTTTGACTTCTCTGTTTAAACAGGCATCTCCTGCTGATTTGCTCTCTACAAATAGATTATGAGTGCTCCCTGGGCAGGGATGATTTGGTTGCCTGTTGGGTGGTTGCCTGTGTCTCTGGTGTGTAATCCGTATAGACTCACATTCCACTCTTACTAGCTCAATAAAGTGTTTGAACTCTCCTAGTGGAAACTTTTCTTCACCAGTCCTGTCTCCCTTTGAGAGCAGTACTATATAGTAAGGAAAGACCTTCACTTGGGGGTGGGAGGGGTCTCTGGAGGGCAGATCACTGAAAGAAAGTTGGTCCTTGACTGCAAATAAATCAAGGAAGCTATATTTAGAAAGGCCAAGGCATTGCTTATGTCATACTGCTAACTCCAATACCCCATTAGTCTTATCTCTAGGGTCATTTCCTGGAGTAGAATGGAAAAAGGCAGTTCAAGTTTCTGTTTCAGTTGGCCAAGGTAGAAACATCCTTTAAGAACTGTTTTTAAATCATTTTACCTTTTAGACCTTTTACAGATCCCAAACTCATTATCAGAAACAATTCTGGGAACTTGAGTCTTCCCTCTAAGAAAATTATTATTTCGAGTTTTGTCTTGCAGAAACACATTTTCCAACAGTGCTGTTTGTTTTTATATTAGCAAAACTCACAGTAGGCTTTCCCATTCAACTGTGAGCAAAACAATAGAAACAACATGAATAAACCCCACTTCTAAAATGATATCTGTACAGATTGGTGACGTCTAGAAAGAAGCAATACACACCAAAAGAAACTGCTAGCTTTCCCCTCCAGCCTCTTCTTTTTACTCTAAACATATTTACATGAATATTTCCACATATGAAAAGAAAAACATTAGAATAAAAAATTGTCCTTCAAGCACTTCACATTATAAGTAAAAAGAACGATCTGAGCACATGATGCATAGGCAGAATGAGATAGATGACGAGGCAGCAGCAACTGCTCAGCCTCTTTACTAACTGCTGTTTCAGCCACTCATCTTCCTTTCCTTCTTCATCTCCCCAGCCCTTGCAAAAGTATCACTCTATATTCTCCTCATCACTATTTCTAAATTAGCCTTTTAAAACGGCTTCTAACATGAAGTTGAGCTGGAAATACTAACAGAAAACTGTTCACAATAGAGTGAGTGGGGAGGGGTCAGAAATCAGAACAGAGTTATGAATCCCATTTTGTTTATGCACATATGAATAATCATAATACACAAATACATGTGTAAAATATATTTGTATAAATGTGTAAGTTTAGGAAGAGTAAAGACATATGAGAGCTGATTAAATTGATTTAAATTGATTACAAAGTTAACATTTAACAGCAATACTGTGGGGAATTTAGTCAGTAGAAGTTAGTGAACAGGGCATTTGTTTTACAAACACACACATGCATACATACACACATGCACATATATACATTCATGGATACACACATGCACACATATACATATCAGACATATATATATATACAGTTTTTCTTAACATTTTAAAGTAAATATGTGTTAATTATATAAGAAAAAAATAAGACTTTCAAATTCCTTCTATTTTTACAATGTCCAAGTACCATTGATACTGTTTAATCTTTAATCTACATCTTATTGACAATACTACATGACTGATAAAAATCAACCCCTTCCCCTACCACACAATGTCAAAAAATGCCGCCTAAGATTCAGACATAACTGCATGCCATTTGCACCCAGGACCTGCCCAATTCTCCCTGCCTCTTCCCCTGGCACCTCTCTTCTAGGCTCTCCTCCCAGACATACATCTGGTCTCATAGCATGAAGCTGCAGCTGCTACTGCCGCTAAGCGCTGCACCTGCCTGCACTTCTAGGTTCATGAAGTTAACTAGTAAACACTTCCCCAGGGAGAGATGCCATGCCATTAAAAAAAATCCATTGCAGACACAATCTACTGCACAAATGGGAATCCTGATAATAATTGCAAACCCAATAATACCCCAAATCATAAAGCTGTCTACTTGCAGGCTATAAAACATTTCTTGTGGTGTTCCTTTGTGCTGTAATTTTGATTTGGTTCAGTTTGACCCTGATTCTCTTCACACAATCCTTAATTCTGTATGAATTGAGAGGGAAGTGCAAAGATTGTCCAGCCTCTGCCACACTGTATTTCACTGATCCTTACACTCCATTTCCCCTCTAATTTGCTTATTTATCAGTTCTCCCAAAATATTAATATTAATCCAAAAAAGAAAAAAGAAAAAGAAAAGAAAAGCCCAGTGTTCTGCTACCTAGAGAAAATCGCTGAACTCCACATTTTTCTTCTCCTGGGAGGAAGAGCAGGTGTGGGATTACAAAGCAGTGAGACTCCTCATCTAATCTTAGCCTTGCCACTTATTCTCACAGCCGTGACCAAACTATTTAACCCTCTAAGCCTCAATTTCTCCCATTTGAAAATCGCAGGGGTCGCAATTCTTAATAGGGCTGTTGTCAAGATCTTAGAACAACGATCCAGAATAACTCTAGTAGACGGGCGTGGTGGCCTGCACACCTGCAATCCCAGCACTGGGGAGGCAGAGGCAGGCGGATCTCTGTGAGTTCAAGGCCAGCCTGGTCTACATAGTGAGCTCCAGGCCAGCTGGGACTAAAGGGAAACCCTGTCTCAAAAAAAAAAAAAAAACAAAAAAAAAAAAAAAAAAAAAAAAAAAAAAAAGAAGAGAAAGAGGAAGAGGAAGAGGACGAGGAAGAAGGAGAAGGAGAAGAAGAGAAGAAGAGAAGAAGAAGAAGAAGAAGAAGAAGAAGAAGAAGAAGAAGAAGAAGAAGAAGAAGAAGAAGAAGAAGAAGAAGGAGAAAAAGAAATCTATTTAGGAGCAGACAAAATCCTTCCCTTTAGCCCCCTCTGCTGGAGATAGAAAGTAAATTCATGTTTATAATAAAGCAAACTTATTTATTTTTCTGCTTTTCATTTCTTTGAGACAGGGTCTCATGTACCCCAGGCTGGACCTTAAAACTTCTGATCCTCCTTCCTACCTCTCCACAGTGCAGGGATTAGAGGCCAGCTCAACCATCTCTGGCCCAGAAATTCTTTTTTTTTTTTTTTAATTTTTTTATTTCCGTATGTGTATGAAGGTACTGTCTGCATGTAAGTGTGTGCACCCATGTCGTGCAATGCCGCGGAGATCAGAAGAGGGTGTTGGATTCCCCTGGAACTGGAGTTCTCCTGGAATTGTAGTTAAAGACGGTTCTCAGCCGCCATGTGGGTGCTGGGTATCGAATCTGAGTCCTCTGTAAGAGCGGTCGGCGCGCTTAACCGCTAGGCCATCTCTCCAGCCCCAAGCCCAGAAATTCTTAATCTTGAAAAGCAAGAATTACTGTCAAACTTTCTGTTACTATAAGGGAAGCTGATGAATCCAACATGGATGACACAGCCAACTTCTTTGGCATCCACAAAGCCAAACAGAAGATTGCTAAACTAAACAGATGTATGAATAAAGGTAACAGGACCAGGAGAGTAGTCAGTGCTGACGGTAACCTGAGTGTGGACTGCCAAGGCGGCGGTAAGTCAGATTCTAAGATCCTACTGAGAGAAGCTGCCTCAGAAGGCAGCTGAAGCCGCGTGGTCTTTGTAGATTTACCCAAAGTTGGCCAAAGCCTTCAATATGTCAAAATTCCAAAACTTTTTTTTACACATTCCTGTGCATTTGGCACTTCTGCTTGGAATGGGATCTTGCTAGTACCTTAGAACACATACATGTGTGTCCAGTTTTCCTCTTACTGTGACCTGACATCAAGCAACTTAAGGGAGGAAGGCTTTATTTTGGTCTTGAGTTTGAGGATTTACCAATTTACTATGGTGTAGAAAGCAAGATCACAAAAGCATAAGGCACCTGTCCACAATGCCATAGTCAGAAAGCAGAAGGCAGATAGAAAGGACTGGGTGGTAAAATCTCAAGGCAGCCTCTAATCCACTCTTGTAGTGAGTCTCCAGTTCCTAAAGGTTCTATAACTTTCTAAAACGGTGTCAGTAAAGAGGACCCAAATGTCCAAACACATGACCCTATGGGAGACATTTCACAGTCAAACCACAACACTATGCTATTCCTGTTTAATGGCAGACCTGACAGTCAGTTCAACACAGAACATTTCTGCTGTGTAAATTTTTGCTGAAGGTTGAAGGTGACGATGCAGCACGGTGAAGCAAGCCATTTCATTGGAATACTAGACATCCATTCCCTGCTCCTCAGCAGCCCCAAACCAGCAAGTCCTCACTGGAAGCTTTCTCTGGAGTCTCCACCTTTCCAGTATGTATCTCTCAGTTAACAGCAGTTTCCCTCCTTCTCCTACAGGCTTAGACTTTCATTTATACGACCACACTTTCTTTATTAGCTTCATTTAAGCTCTTCCTCTTCTGGGTCTTCATTCTGCAACATGTAGTAAATGGTCAGACTTTCAGCTGTTTCTTTCTCCCAAATCGCATGCTCTCCTGGAGCAGATCAGATATTGACTTCTCCCTAAAACTACTCTGGCTTTCCCCAAACTCACATAAACCTAGAAGTCTAAAGTAACTATGGTGTATGTCATTTTACATTGCTGTTCTAAATCCCAGTACTTAAAAATAATAGAAATTGAGATGGACTATTTATAGGTAATCCATACAAGTTAAAGAAGTGATATTTATAATGAAATATAAACCATTAAATAAATACATACAATGAAATTAGAAGGTGGAGCTGTTGGGAAGCATGATGGATTTTTGCTTTGTGGACTATGAGCTCACAGCCCCTTTTTGATTATACTGTCCTTTTCAGAGTTGGACATCGCAGCTCAGAGCAGGAAGAAGAGGTCAGCCTTGGAGTTCAGGATGAGAGAGAGAGAGTTCAACATAAAAGTGGTAATTGTAACAATGTGAAAAGAGATGCTCTTCAAAGGGAAAGTGAGAAAAGGAAGGAAATAAGAAAAGAACAAAGACTGAGCCTCAGGCAGGGCCCATGGTGAGCAGCTGGTCAGAGGAAGAGAAGAGATGAGCACAGGAGGCCAAGCATTGTAGAGACTGGAAAGGAATCAAAGAAATGTGTTCTGATAAGAGGCACTTCCAGAAAGAACATCAAGAGAAAACTGTCAGTTATATCAGAGGCTCAAGGTAGGCCAAGCATCTGCAAACAGGCAGCGCATTCTTGACACCTTGACTGCGTATTGTACTGGGAATAAAACTCAGGCTGCAAGATAGTAACAGAATGGTAGGATGGTCCAGTGTATTCAGCACTGAGGAGGCACCAAGGGTTACCAATAAAAACACTCATTTAAATTACAATTTCAGGTAACCAATGAATAAATGTTGTTTTAGCATATATCTCATTTTGAGTAAACAATGAATACTTTTTAATATAACCATGTTCAACTTTAGGTAACTAATATGAAATTCAAATTCAACTGTTCATCCTGTAACTTTGTTAAGCATAATCCTCTCTACATACCAGGAAGTATATCTACTAAGCATTTCACATATTTAATCTGCTTAATCCTTATAATGGCTCATCCAGGAGTTTTGTTTTGCTTTTTTCATTTTTTCTCCATATGAAATGATAATAGATAATCACTCTAGTTTTAAATATTTGCATTGACTAGTGTAGTTGTTCATTAAGGAACATTGGTGTTGGGAATGAAACAGACACCGTCCTTTCTCTTATGAAGTTTATGATACTGTCTTCCCTTTCAGTCCTTCAGTAAGAGGAAGACAGTATAATCACCAAGCCTATGTGTGAATGTGTGTGCTTTGGTTCACTGTTTACTATACTGTCTATAAAAGTGTTAAGAGACACTCAAATCTAGACTAAAATATTTATTTTTAGCACTGCACTACAAATATTATCAACATTGGCAAGAGTGTTCAGAACACTGAAATCACCTCATTTCATATGAGGAATTCAGGAAAAGATGCAGAGAGGTTAACTAAAGAACCAATATTTCATTAATACCTGTGCTGGATAGCTTTAGTGTCAACTTGACACACCTGGGTTGAGGGAGCCTCAATTGCAGTATTCCTCCATGGCCTGTGCTTCAGCTCCTGCCTCCAGGTTCCTGCCCTGAGTTCCTGCCTTGTGCTCCCTAAGTGATGAACTGTGCCAGGAGATATAAGCTGAATAAACCCTTTCCTCCCCAAGTTGGTGTCAGTCAGAGTGTTTTGTCACAGCAATGGAAGAGAAACTAGAACCGAAATTGGTACCAGAGGCTGGGCTATTGCTGTGACAGACCTGACCTTGGTGTTTTGGGGAAGGATTGTGGAAGTATTTGGAACTTTGGGCTAGAAAAATCATTGAATGCCTAAAGATTGTTGCTGTGGAACTTGGAACAATTTTGCTGAAAGAGTTGTAGATGATGGAGGCCTGGCTTGTGAAGTTTCTAGTGTCAAAGGGAAGCAGAGATCATTAGGACTGTTTAATCTGTGGGTTCTGGTCAGCTGGGGCTGAAGAATCAGATGTAAGTAACAAGAGACCAGAACCTGAAGTGAAATATTTGTTGTACTGAGACAATTGATGATGGTTAGCTGGGGCTTAAAAATCAGGTGTAAGTAACAAGAGACCAGCATCACTGTGGTGAAATCTTCTGGGAAGAATTTCTTCAGGGCGCACACAGAAGCTATGTTCCAGAAGGGGCCTGAGCCTCCATCTCAAGCTAGAAGCAGGACTTGGTAGTGTGTAAGAGTTTCCTATATGGTTCCTGGTATTGAAATTTGAGGGCAGCCGAGGCTTGGCACTGTGAGAGGTCAGGAAAGACCATTGTTTGAAGTGCACCTTGGTTGCAGTGAAGACCCCAGTCATGGGGAGAAGCTGAAGCTTTGCACCAGGAGAGGTCAGAAGATACCATTGGTGAAGGTGCTGCCTCAGTTTCAGTGGTGACCCCAGCTTTTTGGAGATGCCAGGACCATGGGATGACCACCAAGAGCAGCAGCAGGTGTGGAATGGAGTCGGCCTGGGCCTGCAAGATCCAGCACAATCATATTTTGGGGACAAGAACTGGAAAGGTGGTGGTTTAATAGTGATGTGTTTTGTGTATCAAGTTGACAAGGGGTCAACTGTGCTGGATAGCTTTAGTGTCAACTTGACACATCTGGGTTGAGGGGGCCTCAATTGGGGAATTGGCTCCATTGGATTGGCCTGTGGCCACATCTGTGGAGTATTGTCTTGATTGTTGGGCAATGTGGGAGGGCCCAGCCCACAATGGGTGGTGCCACCCTGGGCAGGTTGTTGTGTACCATATAAGAAGGTGGGCTGGGCATGAGCCAGGGGAGCAAGCCAGTGAACATCATTCCTCCATGGCCTGTACTTCAGCTCCTGCCTCCAGGTTCCTGCCCTAAGTTCCTGCCTTGGGCTCCCTAAGTGATGAACTGTGACCCGGGAGATGTGAGCTGAATAAACCCTTTCCTCCCCAAGTTGGTGTTGGTCAGAGTATTTTGTAACAGCAATGGAAGAGAAACTAGAACAATACCTTACAAGTAAAATCCAGAAACAGTGATAGTGAATAGTGTAACACATTTGATCAAATGATGTTATTGATGCAAGTCATGATTTTATCACTTCTCCATCATCTCCCTCCTCACAAAGCACCAGTGAAGAATTGCACCTTGCCTGATCTGTTGTTTTCTTTCAAACACTAATAAAATGGACCTCAAGCTTTGAGTATTTTTAATTATTTTATTAACAAAACTAAGAATGCCCAAAGGGAATTCTGATTTCTCTCTGTGACAATATTACTTTAATTTTTGACATTTCTTATATTTTTTTGTGGTTGATTTGTTTGAGACAGGGTGGTCTAGAACTTGCTATGTAGACCAGACTATTCTCAAACTCAAGAGATCTGCCTACCTCTGACTCCAAAATGCTGAGATAAAAGGTGTTTGCCACCACATCCAGCCTCATTGCTTATGTTTCTGTGATGAAGTCTACACATCTCTTGGTCTGGATATTTCTTGTGATTTTTACATGATAATCTTGTTAATGATAAGCATACATACATATATATATATAGAGAGAGAGACAGGCAGACAGACAGACAGAGACAGACAGAGACAGAGAGACAGACAGAGACAGACAGAGACAGAGAGACAGACAGAGAGACATATACAGACTTATATATAAATATATATGATTGCTTCTTTGAGTATTTCATACAGTGTATTTGGTCATATGCAACTTCCCCCCTCCCATCCTCTCTCAGACCCCCTGCCTCCTTACCTCCCACTTCTGGTCCTCTACTTTTTCAGCCAATCAAGTTCAATTTCTGTACCCCAAGTATATTTGGGTATGGGTTCATCCCCTGCACAATAATCAACCTATCAGGGGTCTCATCTTTAAAGAAAACTCTTTGCCATTAATTCCTCAGCTAGGGCTGGGGCTTCTTAACATCCCACACACATATACTCCATGCTGGGGTTTGTCTGGCTTGACCTTGCACAAGGTCAAGGACCTTGCACAATGTGTATGTATGTATATGTATATATGCTTATCATTATCAAAAAAATGCCCCACAGATGTGGCCACAAGCCAATCCAATGAGTTAAGTCCTCAATTGAGGTTCCCCCCACCTAAGTGTGTCAAGTTGACAACTGAAGCTATCTAGACAGCCATGTATATTCTTTTCTTCTAATACTAATCCTGTATGAGGCAATGATTTAATTTTTGTCCTTAATTATCCTAACCAGGGCTGGAAAGATGGCTCAGCAGTTAAGAGCACTGACTGTGTATGCAGGGGAGCTGTGTTCAGTTCCCAGCACCCACAGAGCAACTAACAATCATCTACAGCTCCAGTTCCAGGGGATCTGATATTTTCTTCTGGCCTCTGCAGGTTTGCGTGCCTGGGTACACTTAATTCATGTAGGCAAAACATTCATATACACACAAATAGAGAAATAAATGTTTAAAAAGTTATCCCAACATTCAGCAATACTAATACAGGGTCCATCAGCACATTTGAATTGATAGTGTTTTCTGGGAGCCACTTCAGAATCCAGTGAGCACTGAGTATATATTTATTACAGCCAACTTCTCCACTATGCAAATGAAGGTGTAACATTTGCAATTAGAAGGGACCTCAGTGTAAAATCATTGCACATGAATAAGCATCTTCACTACAGTTCAGGAAAGCTTTTTAATTAACAAGCTCTAATAATTTTAAAGGCTTAATCAGCAATTACACTAAAACCAATGATAGCACCAAGATGATTCATCATAATTTATTGTTTATTTTTTTCCTCGGATGTGATTTCTAATTATAGTGTAGGCAGGCTTGTGATTGAGGTTCTGGCTTTATCAATACACAATTTTCATCATGAAATCAATTTTCCCACTGCCTAAGGTTGTACATTCTAAGTAGCATGAAGAAGAAAGAAGAAAACTTACACTTATTAAATATCATTAATATAGGAATTTTCCTTATACTTTACTTACCTGTTATATACCTACACAGCACTATTATACAGGTATCACAACTCACAATTTAAAGTATGAAGGAACATAGGCTCAGATATATTCAGAAACTTTCCTAAGAATTACAGAGATAACAAGTGAAAAAAATATGGATTGAACTCAGAATTAACTGATTTTTAACTTAATAATCTTCCCACTACATCACACTGTTCATTCCTCTTTTTATAACATTGAAACTGTATTTCATTATTCATTTGATGCCTAAAACTAGTATTTAACATTAATTTCTATTCCTGTATTTTTTTAAATATTTTTATTTATTTATTTTAGCATATGAGTTATTGCCTGCACATATGTAAGTGCACCCATGTCATGCAATGCCTGTTAGGACAGAAGAGGGCACCAGATGCCCTAGAACTGGAGTTATGGACAGTTGTTAGTGCCCATGTAGGAGCTAGGAATTGAACTTGGGTCCTCTGCAAGAGCAGCCAGTGCTCTTCACCACTGAGTCGTCTCTTTAGCCCTGTATTCTTGTATTCTTATGAATGATAAATTTATATGCACCTCATATTTTTCATTATATTTAGTTGCTTTTATATTTACAGTATAAGATACTGTCTTTAATATGTTTTATCACAGATTTCTGATATCCAATTATTTTGTAGGCAAAAGCATTTGTTAATAGCTGTTCCTATTTCTCTGTTACTTCTCCTGCCATTTACATTGTATCTATGACTTCTCACTATATGATCACATGAGGGCAATCCAGCTTGTGTTAATCTGAAATCTCTGCACTTGTTTTCTGTTTCCCTTCCACGCCAG
Source organism: Rhizomys pruinosus (assembly GCA_009823505.1). Classification (NCBI taxonomy): domain Eukaryota; kingdom Metazoa; phylum Chordata; class Mammalia; order Rodentia; family Spalacidae; genus Rhizomys; species Rhizomys pruinosus. The sequence continues at coordinate 926,961 of VZQC01009178.1, read as the reverse complement.
TTCGATAGTTTGTTCTATAGACCAACAGAGTTCCATATCTGAAAATGTTTCTAGGAACAAGAAAATATATATATGGTAAGTACCAAACGAGCAATATGAATGCCTTTTGTTTTCCTGGCACTGAAAGAAAGAGTTTAGTTCCAATTCCCAACTCAGAGAACCCAATATCTTGTATTTTTTTTTAACCATATTTTATCTTCAGTTTTATGTTCAGTTCCCAGTAATGGTAACTGAGTTAATTGACTATATGACCTAAGGGATCCTCATTTATTTATTTTTTTACATTTCATCTGGAACATTTATATAATAAAAAACAAACTACCGTAAACCCAGGTAATGATGACCTTTAAAAACATAACTTCCAGAATCTGTCCCTATCAAGCACTCCAAACTATGACCATCTGAGAAAAGCAACCATACAAGATTATTCACTTTGCCCTTCAGGAGGACTTACATAATTTAATAAACTAAGATCTGAAACTGCAAGTTAATAAAGCAATAACTCAGCAAATAAACATTATAAGAAATGATTTCCCATTTACCTGCCCAATGCCAAGCACAAATTTATCAATTTTAGAAATCTCATCAGAGGGCTGAGGTCATCAAAGAAGTCTATGTAAAAGGCCACACTTTTTATTTGAAGCTGACCCATTGCCCCATTAGGTTAAAACTCTGGAGCTCATGTACAAGTGCAATTTAACTTCGGTTCCCATTAAACTGACTCAAAACATTTTAAATTGAAAATAATCATTGTGGAAGAAATTAGAAAATGTGTTCTGAAAGTGAAAATGGTAAAATAAAAACATTGGTTCTAATCATTCAAACAAGTCTAAGACTTGACTCCAAAGGGAATCCGCCTCAGGATATGAGGAGAAAACAGGATCAGCGACTTTGCTTAGCAGCTCCCCAGCCAGTCAGGACTCAGTACAAACTGGCTGCTCTGTATTTCTGTGCCTCAAAAGCACAGTCCCTGCAATTAGAGGGCAGACAGTTAAGCCTTTTTCATGGAACTCCATATTCACAACAGAAGCCATTTCCTTTACATAGTGGAAATAGGGAAATAAACTTGGTTGCTAAAACAGTTTACGGTGTTATGCTAAAACGCCTTGCAGTGTTAGGCTAATGGAGAAAGCAGTATGGAGCCTTCCCCTCTGCCCTTTGTGGTCACCCAGGACAGCCTTCATTTCATCAGGATGTCACATTCCTGGGGCCTTTGTGATTGCTGGTTACCTGTGAACTCTTTATTTTACCATTTATGTGTTCCATGCTCTTTGCTTGCATTTGTCACAGGGGTATAAAGGATCCCAGAGTCTCAGTCAAGGTGTTGACTCTTATATGGAACAATCCGTGAGTCACCCCACTAGTGTGGGTTAGCCTGCTAGCATGGAATTAAACTTCCTCTCCTCACCTAACTTGGCCTTTGGTCTCATGATTTTCCTGCAACACTAGCTGCCATAGCAAGCAAGTTATACAAGTTGAAGGTCCATAGCTTCAAATTCACTTATTCATTCAGTATATATTTATGGTGTGACTTTCATTTTCCAGACACTGTCCTAGTCTCTAAGGAGAACAAACACTTCCTAGTAGATAAAAAGCTGCCTTAACTCATTGCAATGGTAAAAAGTGCAATGTGGACTAGGGAGATGGCTCGGCAGTTAAGAGCCCTGCTGCTCTTGCAGAAGACCTGAGCCCAGTTCCTGCACCCACACTGCAGCTAACAAATATCTATAACTCCAGTTCCAGGGGATCCAACACCCTCTTCTGGCTTCTGTAGGCATTGCACACATGTGGTGCACTTATGTTCGAGTAGCAAATAGTCTCCATAACATTGCAGAGTAAATGCTATAAGGGAATGTTAGAGTAGCAAATAGCCCCCATAACATTACCAAGTAAACACTATAAAATCTGTAGTCTATCTGTTAAAAAAAAAATCTTCCTTTCCACTTTCACTGGTCAGTCATCTGGTCATGGGACCACCCCTAGGAAGGCAGGTTCACCTTAAGTCATGCTAAATAGCTGGGTGGAATACCTAGCGTGTTAATGAGATAGTGAACTTTTCCCGCCTGGGGTCCCACCTCTCAGTGCAGTGCTTCTGCATGATGGAGGTCTCTGAATTCTTCAGAAAAGCATGACCTCTCTTTTTCTTCTTCATACCCTTTCTGAACATGCTCTCTTCAATGCTTTGGGCTGCCCTAGCATCTTGTATTTCTCTATTTTTTTTCTCTGAAGCTTCCTTCTCCCCGACATGCAGCTGCTGGTTGGCCATGCCTGACAGCCACGCAGGCTTCACTGTCTCAGGGCATCTCTCCTTCTCCCTCCATTCTCCTCCTCAAAGCAGCTGCTTAGACTCCCAGCTTGCCTGCCTTGAGGGCTTTTCTTTAAAATTCTAGTAAAATTGTCCTAAAGCCATCATTGGGTCCTGTTCTTAAATTCTTTTATGAATGAGACTAAGAACCCTTTAGGGCACCCTCTTTCCCTTAATTGAAATAATAATGTAAAACCCAGGAAGAGGTGAGGAAATGCATCATGTGAAAACACAGGAGGAGGAGGAGGAAGAGNTGAGGAAATGCATCATGTGAAAACACAGGAGGAGGAGGAGGAAGAGAAGGAGGAGGAGGAGGAAGAGGAGGAGGAGGAGGAGGAGGAGGAGGAGGAGGAGGAGGAGGAGGAACCTTCCAGGCAGTGAGGAAAACAAGTGCAAAGACCCTGAGGTTAGGCTAGAAGATGCTAATGAGCTGGAGCAACAACAAAGAGGGCCTGAGGTGGTCAGGCAAAGGAATGGTGTAGGCACTTGTTTAATAATCATTTGAATAGTGCTTTAGTCACTCTTGGCCAACATCCACAAGTTATTCTTCCTTTCTTGCATTTCTCAAGGCTGTCTCCTGCCTGCAGGCAGACAATCTCTCACCTTAGCTCTGGCAAGGAGTGGGGAGGGGACCTAGGGAGAGTTACCGGATGGAAATGGGAATAAAAGACAGACTCAGAGAAAGCCCTGGAGAATAGAATCTCTCTTTATTGATGTCAGCCGTGTGCTTATATACCAAAAGTTACTGTGCTCAGGGCAAGGAAGTGGGGGGCAAGATCAAGGAAGGGGTGAGTCACCTTGGCTCTAATGGGGGGGGCACCTGCAGAGCTCCGGTTTGTGCAACAGGTAACTAAAGGTGTGACATTTTGCTCAATGCCTCAAGGGAAGGGGCCACCTGGTCCTGGAAATTTGCAGAGATAGGGCAAAGCAAGAATCATTGTAATATCCTGAATCTTCCTGCTACAGATAACTCACGGAGGCAACTGAATGCCCACAGAGATGTCAGATAACTGGAGATCTTACTGGACAGGTCTTACAAGTTCTTGCCTCAAGCCACACACAGTTTCATTCCCACAGGTGCTGAGTTCAGATAAGTAAGCAGGGAGCAGATTGTGTAGCACTCAGTAGAATGAATTCATGGTCCTCGTTTTACCTAAGAGAATTCAAAAGGAATTTGGGGTTCTGAACAAGAAGACTGTCCTGCCCTTACTTGAGTTCTGAAAGGATTCATGGAGCTGCTACATGGAGAATGAGTCATATGTGATTAATAGCATCAACTAAAATAACAATGAAGAGTTTTATAGCAGCAAAGGAAAATGTGCTTAGTAGTAAGTGTTGGGTCTCGGCTTCCCAGAATCCCAAGGGGCACACAGATGCCCACTTCCTCCACAGGCCGTCAATTTTCTGACCTCTTCCTCTGTACCTGAGGCCCCGCCCCATGGCTATAAATGGCTGGGCCCTAGTCGCCATCTTGCCCCTGCCACTGCCTTGGCTCATTCCAGCACGTGTCTGCAGGCAGCCTGCTCTGGCAATCCAACATGAAAATAAATCACGTTCCTGGAGTGACTTCAGCATCATGTGCCTTTTTAGCTGGGGGCTGGTGTGTGGGCCCTTTGTATAAACTAATGTCCTGGTGCCGTGGGCTTGGATTGCCATTTCACTGCCCCCTCGGGGTAGCCAGACCACTTTTCTTTTTTTTTTTTTTTTTGAACCCCTGGGAATTGTCAGCTGTGTATTTCTCTGGACCACCAGCTTCCACATTTCACGATGAGGTACAACTGCTCTGCTCTCCCGCACTCTCCCTCCCTCCCTCCCTCTCTCTCTCCCTCTCTCTCTCCCCACTTTGGCCTCTCAGGCTTTCTCTATCCTCTCTCTGCTTCTCCTCTCACATTTGAGATTTGCAGGCTAGCTCACCCGGTTCCCGAACCTGCCATGCTCCAAACCCTCTCTGCAGTTCTCTTAGGATGCCCAAAACTGCAGACCCTAGGGTCCTGTTCCATAATTGACCTCCCCTGTGGCCTTGGGACTGACGCTTGATCTCACAGGCATGTAGGTCCCCATTCCATACTTCTGAGTTTAAGAAAGGAAGCTTCCTTAACACACAAAGTACTTTTCAAGCTGAGTTTTTCCTAACCTGTTTTTCCTGCGCCATGCTGCTTCGCTTCCCTTCCCCACCCCACGTGCTCTGATCTGTATCTCTCCTCTCTGCACCCTTGGCAGATTTCTGCAGTAACAGACTGCACCCTCAATCCATACTTTTTGTTCTTTTTTCTTTTACTGTGCCTTTCCCGCTGCCCTGGCCTGCCGCCCCACCATGTGGTTTTTCCCTCCTCTTCCCACACCGCCCTGCACCACCATGCTCTGCCACTGCTACTGTGTGGCCTTTATCCCACTGCACATTCAAACAGAAATGGGAGCTCAGACTATTTCCATGGCAGCTGTGCTAACCCACGTCCACTCCTCAGCTGCCTTCTTGAGGCTGCCCCATTTCCATGCCTGCCTGAGCCACAACCACTCTGTCTACACCATGTGGTAGGAAGCTCGAATTTACATTGGAGCTTATAACACCTAATGCCAAGTTATAATTCTTTTACAATTTCTTTAATGGCACGTTCTCGTCCTTTCACAATTTTGGTTTGGGGGTTTTATATTGGATTATTATAAAAAGGCAATTGAAATTTCATTAATACATTTTTATGTCAGAGTAACCAAGTTTTGTTTTTAATGGTTTTTCATCCGTTTCAAAATACAATCAATTTTCCATTTTTACTTTTGTATAGATAGTTAATTTTTTATAGGCTTTTGTTTGAGATTTTTACATCATTTGGCTTTTAACAGACAGTTTTGTGTATTTTTTTTTTAAATATTTTGTTTACAAGACTTTTACCTAATTTTAAGGGATATTTCAGATTTTGGCATTTTCCATTTCATTGTTTTTTCTTTATAAACCCCATTTTATTCAGAAATCCATTTTTGTGTCTGCTTCTGAATACAAGCCTCCATATCTGAGGTGTGTCCAAGCCTCCATATCTGATAATGTGTGTCCACCACTCCCTGTCCCACCTGCATCCAGCTTTTGTATCAAACTTTTACCTGGTTGGGACCTTTTGACTTTTCCACTAACAATAAATTTATTCTCATTAAATTAGCAGGAAATATACACAAGCCACCAGATCTGCCTGCCTGCTCCGTCTGCCATTCTGCACAGGCACACACACACAGCCTGTGCTGCAAAGCACAGTGTGGGCATACAGACTGTTGTCTTAAAGTCTAAATAATTCTGTGTAAATGTGACAATTGCAATTAATGGTTCCACAGCCCTGAACAACAATGGACAACTTTAGATTCATGTGTGCAGCAGATGGGGGAACTGAGAATTTTCTGTGCCTTACCATCAAGTTACTCTGGGTACCAACAACTACCTATGACATTTTAGGGAAAAGGGAATTTCCCATTGTTAAGTCATGTGTCTGTCCATCCTGTCTGTGTGTTATAACCATTCTTCAGTGTGTCTTTGAAACTGTCATGTGTCCATGTTCTGTGTGTTTTTTGTCAAAACAAAGTGGCCACTTCAAACTTTTTTCATTCTATATTGTGCACAAAAACAAAGATTAAATTGTTTACTTTTGGCATGCCTCTAAAAATTTTTTTTCAAAGGCCTGATTTGAACCCGAGTTCCTAGTTTCTACACTGCTTATCTGAAGGTTTTATTTCTTATCTGTCCAAATTATTTTCTCCACAGGTATTATAACAAAAAATTTCTTTTCCAGTTTTTTCTTGTTTCCAGACCTCTGAAGACCTGATTTTTTACACTTTCGGGTTCACTAATAGATGGGGTTTTTTTTTTCTCCTACTTAACCAGGCTTCTGACAGCTGTGCCAGGCTTCTGACAGCTGTGCCACCGTCCTTCTGACCAGAGACCATTTTAAAATCCCTGGACTCATTCATACTCTGGCACTTGGACAGTGGCACACGGTTTCCCCTGCAATCTCTTCCCTTCAATGAAACAGCCTAAATACCTTTGGCATTGTCAGTTCTTTAATTATTGTATATATAATTCTGTTTTCCATCACTTGTTAAAGTATTTCAATGAGCTGATAATTTTAAAACCAAAGGTGCAAGACATCATCTTAGCCTTGGCAGTGCAACTAATTAGATCACCATGTTTTAGATAATATTTCTAAAGGCGTTTTTCCCCAATGCATGTGACTGTTCAGTAAAACACTAGGATAAAAAAAACTCTTGAAGGAATGTGTGGATAAATGTGTATATATGTGTGATATTGTTAAACAGCATATTAAAATATGTCTGTGTATGATAGCAATGCATGTGCCTCTGCTCAGTACAACCTTTATAAACTGTCATCAACAAATTTATTTATTAGAACCTTATTTATGAGTGTATTCATGAAGTACTGTTCACTTTTAAGAATTCTATAATTTATCTGTTATATTTTGCACATGTTGCTTTTAATGTTTTTAAGAGAAATTAGGTTTTACTTCTGGTGACCACATGGACAGTCCGAATGTAACCAATTTGGGTGAGCCCTAAGTATTTCCTGTCTGCTGTAGGTTGTGACAATGCCCCCTTTCCTTTTCCTTCTCAAAGCTATAATTCAAAATCTGGGGACAAGTGACATGGCCTTCATTTGAGAAAGTACTGATTTTAACCTCTTTATTATCTTGGGTTTGTTTCATGGGCTTTGTTAGAACTTTTTTGCCTTTCATGGTTTAAATCCATTGTACTTTGAGTATCTGAATGACCTTTATAGATCTTAAAGAACAAATTGTAGGCCTTACTGCATAGGTTTAATGTCAACTTGATACCCCTGAGTTAAGAAACCAATAACTGCCTTCATTGGACTGGCCTGTGCCCATTGTGGGCAATGCCATTCTTGACCATATATTTCTACATTGTATACAATAGGCTGAACATGAGCCAGTAACACAAGCCAGTAATTAGCATCCTTTCCTAGCCTGTGCTGCAGCTACTACCACCAGGCTCCTACCATGAGATTTTATTAGTCAAAATACTTTGCCACAGCAATTAAGAATTTATAAAGAGTGCTTAAGTCAATGTTCAAGCTTTACTTAGGAGTTATATGGTAAAGTACCAAATTCATTCAAATAATCCTCTTGGAGGTTTAGCAACCATACTTAAAGCTCCAATTTGATTTGGCAAGAGGGATTTGAGGGGACAATACTTTGGCCCCTACCCTCTAAGGTCGACTTCAGTCCTAGGGTCCTGCATCAGCACCTTTGTACATGTCCTATGGCAGTGAGTCACCAGTCATTGCTATCATACACAGACAGATCTTAATATGCTATTTACCAATATCACACACATACACACATTTATCCACACATTCCTTCAAGAGATTTTTATCCTAGTGTTTGTACTGAACGGTCACATGCATTGGGAAAAAAACACCTTTAGAAATATTATTTAAAACATGGAGGTCTAATTAGTTGCACTGCCAAGGCTGAGATGATGTCTTGCACCTTTGGTTCTAAAACTATCAACTTATTGAAATACTTTAACAAGTGATGGAAAACAGAATTATATATACAATAAAGAACTGGCAATACCAAAGGTATTTAGGCTGTTTCATTGAAGGGAAGAGATTGCAGGGGAAGCCATGTGCCACTGTCCAAGTGCCAGAATATGAATGAATCCAGGGATTTTTTAAAATGGTCTCTGGTCAAAAGGACAGTGGCACAGCTGTCAGAAGCCTGATTAAATAGGAGAAAAGAAAAACATCTGTTAATGAACCCATACACGTCAAAAATCAGGTCTTCAGAGGTCTGGAAACAAGAAAAAAACTAGAAAGAAAATTTTTTTGTTATAATACCTGTGGAGAAAATAATTTGGACAGATAATACATGTAGTGTAGAAACCTAGGAACTTGGGTTCAAATCAAGCCTTTGAAAAAATTTAAGAGGCATGCCAAAAGTAAACTTAATTTTTGTTTTTGTGCACAATATAGAATGAATGAAGTTTGAAGTGGCCACTTTGTTTTGACAGAAATTAACACACAGGAGAACATGGACACATGACAGTTACAAAGACACAATGAAGAATGGTCAAAACACACAGACAGATTGGACAGACACGTAACTTAACTGTATCCATTAACTCTGAACAATGGGAAAATCCCCTCCTTATTTTTTCTAGAATGTCACAGGTAAGTGACATTCTAGAAAAAAATAACTTGATGGTAAGGCACAGAAAATTATCAGTTCCCAGATCTGCTGCACATGTAAATCTAAAGTTGTCCATCATTGTCCAGGGCTGTGGAACCATTAATGGCAATTGTCACAGTTACACAGAATCATTTAGAGTTTAAGACATCTATTTAGGTGGAAACAGCCCACACTATGCTTTGCAGCACAGGCTGTGTGTGTACACCTGCGAAGGATGGTGGACAGGGCAGGCAGGCAGGTAGATCTGGTGGCTTGTGTATATTACATGCTAATTTACTGTGAATAAATTTGTTAGAGGAAAAAAAATCAAAAAGTCCCTCATGGGGAGGCAGCCAGGTGAAAGTTTACTATCTGAGACAAAAGCTGGATGCCAGGTGGAATGGGGTATGGTTGGCAAACCTTCTTAATCTCAGATACAGAGGCTTGTATCCAGTATCAGACACAAAAATGGATTTCTAAATAATATTGGGTTTGCCGGGCGTGGTGGCACACGCCTTTAATCCTAGCACTTGGGAGGCAGAGGCAGGCGAATCTTTGTGAGTTCAAGGCCAGCCTGGTCTACAGAGTGAGTTCCAGGACAGCTGGGGCTACAGGGAGACCCTGTCTCGAAAAGACCAAAATATATATATATATATTGGGTTTATAAAGAAAAAACAATGAAATGGAAAATGCCAAAACCTGAAATAATCCCTTGAAATTAGGTAAAAGTCTTGTAAACAAAATATAACAAATTATAAATTTGTTAAAAAGGCAAATGATATAAAAATCTTAAAAGCCTGTAAAAATTAACTATCTATACAAAAGTAAAGATGGAAAATTGATTATATTTTGAAACAGATGAAAAACCAGTAAAAACAAAACTTGGTCGCTCTGACACAAAAATGTATTAATGGAATTTCAATTGCCTTTTTATAATCAATATAAAACCCAGAAACCGGGGCTGGAGAGATGGCCTAGCGGTTAAGAACGCTGACCGCTCTTGCAGAGGACCCGGGTTCGATCCCCAGCACCCACATGGCGGCCGAGAACCGTCTGAAACTCCAATTCCAGGAGAACTCCAGTTCCAGGGGAATCCGACACCCTCTTCTGACCTCCGCGGCATTGCATGACACGGGTGCACAGACCTGCATGCAGACAGTACATTGATACACATACAGAAATAAGTAAAATTAAAAAAAAAAAAGTACTGAAAAAAAAAAAAACCCAGAAACCAAAATTGTGAAAGGATCAGAGCATGCCATAAAATAAATTTGTAAAAGAATTAGAACATGGCATTAGTTGTTATAAGCTCTGATGTAAATCCAAGCTTCCTGCTCTGTGGTCTAAATGGGGTAGGTGTGGCTCAGCGCCATCATGGAAACCGGGCAGCCTCAATATGGTGGCTGAGGAGTAGGCGTGGAGTAGCACGGCTGCCATGGAAACAGTCTTCCACTCCCATTTCTGTTTGAATGCGCTGGTGGGAAAAAAAGCTGTGCGGTAGTGGCTGCCGGGCATGGCAGTGCCTGGCGGTGCCGGAGAGGGGGAAAAGCCACATAGCAGGGGTTGGGGGGCTGCGGAGTGCTAGGCCAGGGCAGCGGGGAAGAAAGAAAAAAGAAAAAAAAAAAGGCCTGGATTGAGGGTGCAGTCTGTTACTGCAGAAATCTGCCAACGGTGCAGAGAGGCTGGGAGAGAGGAGAGATACAGATCAGAGCATGTGGGGTGGGGGAGGAGAAGAGAGTAGAAGAGAGAGATCTGTAGGAAGGAAGGAAGTTTTTAGCCTCAAAAACTCTGAGGGCTAGGGCATGTCCTCCCTAGTGTCAGGGGTACCAGTCAGAGATCCCAGTCCCACGTGACCAATTTGGGGGACTCTGAAATGGGGTCCACAGGCCTGCAAAAATCAATGTCCCACAATTCACAGGGGAGACTTTGAGAACAGGTCGGGATTCTGTCCCTAGAGTCCCAGTGGACAGCAGTCTGGACAGGAAAGGGGGTGGGGGATGGGACCCTGATACACCGGCTCTCAGGGGTCCAAAATGGGGAAAGCGGAACAGAGGAACTGCATCCTTTAAGGAGAGGCTAAAAAAATGGAGGAGAATTGGAGGCCAAAGTGGGGAGAGAGAGAGGGAGGGAGGGAGGGAGAGAGAGAGAGAGAAGGAGGAAGGGTGTGGGAGAGCAGAGAGTGGTACCTCATCGTGAAATGTGGAAGCTGGTTGTCAGGAAAAATATCCTGAGAAATACGCTGATGGCAAGTCCATCCCAGGGGTTCCATAAAAAAGGTGGTTCTTGGGGCTGGAGAGATGGCCTAGCAGTTAAGAGCTCCGACTGCTCTTGCAGAGGACCCGGGTTCGATCCGCAGCACCCACATGGCAGCTGAGAACCATCTTTTTTTTTTTTTTTTGGTCTTTTCGAGACAGGGTCTCCCTGTAGCCCCAGCTGTCCTGGAACTCACATTGTAGGCCAGGCTAGCCTTGAACTCACAAAGATCCGCCTGCCTCTGCCTCCCAAGTGCTAGGATTAAAGGCATGCGCCACCACACCCGGCGAGAGCCATCTTTAACTCAAGTTCCAGGGGAATCTGACACCCTCTTCTGACCTCTGCAGTATTGCACAACGTGGGTGCACAAACCTACATGCAGACAGTACCTTCATACACATACAAAAATAAATAATTTTTTTTTTAAAGGTGGTTCTTTTCAGGGGGAGAAAAGTATCTCAGCTCCTGGACAGAGTCACAGAACCATTATATAGGTTATAAAGGCTAAAAGCGAGAACCCCCAGATAAAAAGGCACATGAGGCTTAAATCACTCCAGGAACATGATTTACTTCCATGTGGGACTGCCAGAGCGGGCCACCTGCAGGCGCGTGGTGGAACAGGAGCAGGGCAGGGGCAAGATGGTGACTGGGGCCCACCCACTTATAACTATGGGGCCGGGCCTCAGGTACAGGGGTAAAAGTAAGAAGATTGACAGCCTCTGGAGGAAGTGGGAACGTGTGTGTCCCTTGGGATTCTGGGTAGCCCAGACCTAACACTAAGATGATGAGAATGAGTCCTATTGAGTTAGCAATAGCATTTAATATAAATGATTGAACTTACCTACTAACATAAAGTCCCAAACTGGCCCCCCCAAAAAAAAAGTTAATAATACATCATATACTAGAAACTCTATTCAGACAAATAGAAAAATTTTAAATGTTGAATACAAAATAATTACAATTGTCAAGGAAATATGCAACAGTTGCGACAGAAATAAAAAAAAAAGCAAGATTAAAGTCTCCCAAAAGATGAAGGGCAAAAATGGCATAAGGTTTATCATATACTGGTAAAAGAAACACCGAAACTAACAGCTCATCCATTACCATACTGTATATAAAAGTGATTCAATGTTAATCAAGCATCAGTCCACATAACTGCAGAAAGAACTCCATAAAGGAACAATAGAAACTGAAGATTTTTAACAATCTACCTCAGAAAATGACAGATGAAGACAACAAAAAAAAAGACATCAATAATTTGATCATTCCTGTAAATCAACCAGTGGTAATGCATGTACACAAATACACACACGCACACACACAACACACACACACACACACACACAACACACACACACATACACCCCACAGAGAGAAGGAAATATATTCAGCACAGTAAGATACTCGGGAAATATTTGCAAGAGTCAACCACATGTTAAGATCAAAAGGAAGAACCAATAAGAGCCACATGTTAGTGTTATGCAAATTATATATTGAACATAATAGAATAAAATTATAAAACAGAAACAAAATAAAGCTTAAATGAATACATTACAATAACAAAATGGCATATTAAAAAGGAAATCACAGAGGAAATTCAATAGTTTGGTATTAGCGATTATGAAAACAATATGTTAAAATTTAATTTGAGGGAGGTAGTTAAAGCCATAAGATGCAGTTTAACCCCCAAAACCAATTTTCACCCTTTTGGGAGTGATAGCATCCCTGTCAAGAGTGCATGCCCCTAGATCTACCTCCCAAATCACAAGAACTGTAGGGCACTGAGGGGAAAATTAAACACCATCACAGGCAGGTCTGCAATAAGCAAAGCGAAAGAATTGCTTATGTGTGCTGTTTTTAATGGGAAAATAGAAGAAGAATATTTTGAGATATGTGCTAATAAGAATCAAAGCAAATAAGTTACCAAAAATAAGGACAGAAGCCATCATTACCTTACACACTGTGGTGGTTTGAATCAGAGTGTCCCCCATAGGCTACAAGTATTCGTACATTTTGTCCCCAGTTGGTGCCACTGTTTTGGAAGGTCTTAGAAGGTGTGGGCTTGCTGGAGGCTAGCTCTCATAGTTTTGGAAAACACTATATGAGCTGCAGCACATCAATCGATGGTGTAATCCCAGCTTTGAGGCCTAATAACCACTACAACGACTGATACAGCAAACTATATTGGAGTAGTAGTGACACTTTTATCCTGGGGATAATCAACAACTACCTAACTGAATTTAAAGCCCACAGAATGGGAGGGATCTCATGAGTGATATTGTAAACATAGCCAAATATTCCTAACCAGAGAGGTCATAGATCTTAGAGAAAACCTTAAGGCTGTTACATCCCTATACAAATGTAATTTCTTACTATATGCTGGAACCTTATATTTACAGACAAGTATGCCCATCACCACTCATCAAAGAAGCTTCTTTTGCAACAGGTGGAGACCATTACAGAGTTCCATACCTGTTCACACACAGAGAATAAGTGTCCGTGAGATTCCCAACCCTAAGTGACACATCTACAATGGAACTTCTGCACCCAAGGCTTACGGAGCACAGTGGAACAAGGGGTAGAGAGAACAAGAATTCATCTCTCAACTCTCATCAACAATGCTCCCTCATGCAGCAGAGGGCAGTGAACACAAAGTCCACAAATAGCCAAGGTGTAGGAATAAGAATCTGCAGAGGATGTGTTCTTGGAAAGGACTTCTATATTAAACTCCACTCATCCAGTGCTCAGGGACCGTTGCAGAAGAGGGGGCAGAAAAATTATAAGAGCCAGGGGAGAGGGTACATGACCATATGGAAACAGAGTCTCACGGGCTCCTGGCACCCTGCACATGTGAACCTACAACAATGGTGTCTGCATGAACAAAACCCATTCAAACTCAGACAAAACCCAGCATAGAACTGAAGAAATGGGCAGCAGGCCCTAACCTTATCTGAAGAAGACTACTGTTGGGTAAGGGATAGTTGATCATCTTTAAGGGAGTAACTCTAGATAGGCTGACTAGACCCCAGTGGTTGAATTTGCACTGAGGGACATCTGGGTACACAAACTTGACTTGATAAGCCTTAACATATATGACAGAATGCATGAAATTCAGAGGGCAGGCTATGGGGGGATTTGGATGGGGGAGGAGGTTTAAAGATGATTAAGATGTTTTGTATGAAATGCACAAAAATTCAGTAAAAACATACATTAAACCAAGAAAATGTTGAGACATAATATACAAATAAGAAGAAAGTTTGAAAGGTATGTACATAAATATAGATCCACAGCCGGGCGTGGTGGTGCACGCCTTTAATCCTAGCACTTGGGAGGCAGAGGCAGGGGGATCTTTGTGAGTTCAAGGCCAGCCTGGTCTACAGAGTGAGTTGCAGGACCGCTGGGACTACAGGGAGACCCTGTCTCGAAAAGACCAAAAAAATAAAAAATGAAAAATAAATAAAGATCCACAAGTGAAATATGATCAAGAGCACTTAGGAGATAGAAAATAGTGATTTTAGTAAGAGAGAAAGATGGATAAAACTGTACAAATAGCCATACAATTCATTACAATTTACAGAGGAGGAACTGAGTAACACAGATCACTATTCGACTATTACTATGAACTTCAGTCTTTGTCTTGTGCATAATACTAAGGATTGCAAGTTCCTGACAGATGCTAAATAGGAGCAGATGGCAGCCAAGGACAGAATCTCAGAAAAAAAATCTATAGAAGAATGCCAGGAACTCTTGTTGTGTGTAGTTTGCCAACATCAGCTTGCCAAAATTAGCAGAACTGGTCTAGAAAGCTAGTGAAAGGAGATGCTGGGGACTGGCACACTTGGAAATTCACCCCAGGAAGAAAACCCATGATTTGCCCTCTGTGTCGGTATTTGGAAACATGCTAGAATTGTTGCCAGCTGAAATACCTTATTGGCTGGAAAGTAGTTACCTGGGAATCTTCAACACGGTGAAGAGAAGCCATGCCAGACATCATACAAGATTCTTCCCACTATGTCAGTATTTCATTCCTGAACTCTAATCTTTCTTCGAGTAGACATTTCTTGCGATAATTATCTTGATTTTAGACTTTAACCATAGGGAGCATTCAGGGACCTTCACTTCCTCTGGCCCAAGATATAAGAAAAATGGAGACTTCAAGGGCATCCAGTGGGAACAAGTCAGCACCTTGTCACCCCCCACACACACATACATACATCCTTCCCAAAAGAAAAAAGTTAATTACTACTTAGAGGTGTGTGGATAATGAAATCAATTGTTTTTAATACACAGGTCATTATTCTATGGTTTGTGTGACAAGAAATAAAAATAAACCAGCACAAAATAAAAGACACTCCAGCCTAATACATGACAAGAACCTTCTGTCTGCGTGGTGGTTAGAAGTACAGGCTCCAGGGTCAGATCCTGGCCCTGCCATTTACAACCTGTGTGATTCATCCAAATTAGTGGCCAGCTCTCAGCATAATTCTTCATCTGCAAAATGAGATCACTAATTTCATCTGCCTCAAGAGTTTTGTAAAGAGCAAGTGACTTAATATATTGATGGACCTGTGAATATATTCACAATACCTGGGACAGTGCAAGCACCCACTAAATATCAATCATCATCATCATCATCATCATCATCATCATCATCATCATCTTGGCACTTACACATTTTGTTATGAAGACATGTTTGCCCAGCTTTGTATAGCTTAAAATATACCTTTCTTGTAATTGTTCATTTATTCAGCACTAATATCTAAGTCAACTGTGTTTTCATTCTTGATAGCTCACATTATTTTAGAACAATGTCCAAATGAAAAGATCTCTTTTTAAACCCTGCTAAAGCCCTCGGTGGTTCCTAGGTGGTTCTACTTCTCTAGCGCATCTTTGCATCTGTCTCTGCCCTTCTGTCTTTCTGCTTTCTCTTCCCACAGAATTAATGGAAGAGATAAGGTAGTAGTCCTTGAACTTTCCAAAGAACTGCATCCCCCCAATAGCAATCAGTCCAACCAAATCCCTCCCCTCCACTGCTCCCTTGTGCTATATGGAGTTAAAGGGAAATTAGATTACTCTCCTTTTGTACAATTCTTTCTTTTGTTTTCACTTAAAATTAGGGTTATACTAAAAATAAGCTAAGGAGAATCAGAGAGGTGCCTATAGGAAAGTCATGAATATACTTGTGATAAAGATACACCCCTGTTCCCAAGTTGCCTGGGCAAGATTCTCCAGTTTGGAGATCCACTTCATAAGGTAGTGGAGGTTCTCACTTGCTCTGTGGGCAGGAGGAGGAGGCTATGACAACCCAAACCCCATATGTCATTCCCTCTTCTAGACTTCATACCAAGTATGTGGGACTCCAAATCCCCCTTCCCAAGTGGCCTCAGACTACTTCAAGGGCCTGTTAGCATCTTATCATTAAGTCTGGAAACTGGTGTGGCAGAGCTTGGCTCCATTAATCATGGTGCCCACCTATGTGGATGTTGTGATTTGTGACAGAGCCAAGTATGTGTGAAGAAAAGAACAGGCTTTGGGCCTCAGTCAGGGGTCATTGGAGAGCCCTGCCAGGCCACTGCCACTGCGTCCTGGTGTGGAAGTCTGTAATGAAAATGTTGCCTAACCACCACTGAGAAGATAGGAACATCATGGGAAGACAGGACACATTTATTTAAGATTTTATTTTATTGATGGTTTTTGAATATTTATTTTGCAAGTCTCCATTTATAGAACGTGTGACATGGAACTCATGTATATATCTGCCTTAAGCATCTTTTACACTCTCCATTCCTTAAGAATCAACTGTTATTCTAAATAATCAACACTCTAAAATGATTTGGGTCATGAACCAATCAGGATCGCCCCCCAACTAATAGTGTAAAATCAGTAAAGTTATGTGTTAAAATTCCCAGATGATTCAAATATCTTTATAACTGGGAACCTCGCCCAGTGGTATACAAATATTTGTCATGAGATGAGGGATAGAGGGATGGCTCATCCCATTAAGAGCATATACTGCTCCTGGGGCTGGAGAGATGGCCTAGCAGTTAAGAGCACCGACTGCTCTTACAGAGGACCTGGGTTCAATCCCCAGCACCCACATGGCGGCTGAGAACCATCCGTAAGTCCAATTCCAGGAGAACTCCAGTTCCAGGGGAATCCGACACCCTCTTCTGACCTCCGCAGCATTGCATGACACAGGTGCACAAACCTGCACGCAGGCAGTACATTCATACACATAAATAAATTTTAAAAATTGAAAAAAAAAAGCATATACTGCTCCTGCAGAGGACCCAAGTTCAGAACCAAATGCCTGCATCAGGCAGCTCACAACTATCTGTAACTTGAGCCCCAGTGAGGTCCAAGGCCTCTGGCCTCCATGTGCACTCACATACATACATAATGTGCACATGGAGAGAAACCCCAAGCTGGCTGCCCCCTGCTCGCGTGCACGTGTTACTCCGGTAAGAAGTGCCGACCCTGATGAACAAAAGCAGAAGCTCTGAAACTGGCATAAAATGCATTTGGGAAGCACTAGTTTCTGCTTTTTAACAACACACCGAGGCACCCACACATGTAAACCAGGGAAACTATACTTGGAAATAAGTACCGCTTTTGTTCGGCTCCGTGATTACACATTCAAATAAATGTACACAGTTTTATTTGAATGTGTAATCCCATATGAATAGGAGACATTCTAACAAACTCATTTGGTCCATTTATTCAGATCTCCAATGGCTCATTCTGGTAAAATGCACACAGTTTTCCTCATTTTTCTTTCTAAACCATTAACTGGAAGAAATGTAATTTAAAGCATTTTGTTAAAATAGCATTAAGGATGTTGAGCTATTTTTTTTTTCTTTCTGATGCAGTTCCATTGAACTATAATGCATAGAAATGCATGTGTCTCCACAAAAATGGGTGTACATTATGCATGGCCTCAATAACAATCTTCCGTGTAAAATGCCTACATGTATAGCAGTGATTTTTTTATGTGCAAAGAAAAAATAAATGGTTCCACTATAACTACAAGGAGAAAAACGTCCTTGCTGCACCTGCTGTTTCTGCTATTGTGGGCTACAGGTTTGCTCAAGAAGATCCTTAGTCCTTTTATCACATAAGAAAGATTTAGCAGACAAGGGGGAGGAAGTACCTGGAAATCAGGAACTGATTTTTGTGGCTTACATGGGGGTATGTAGGTTTTCTAAGCCCTGTAACTGCTCCTAAGTCTCCAAGGTGGAGGAGCAATATGCTTGGAATTGAGTTTCCAAAAGGTTAGGTAGAAAGCTGTGTGTAAAGGGCACAGAAGATGGAGTACTACAAGGGAGCAGATATGTCTAACGAGCTGTCTCCCTGAGAGTTGATAAAGTCTTGGAGCCAGGAGTCAGGCAACTGCCAAGGGAAGCAGGGATGTGCTCAGGAAGGAGTGTGCAGGGAGGGAGAAGACCACAGTCAGTAACTGCATTAGTTACTTTTCTGTTGCTATGACGGACCTCCATGACCAAGGCAAGTTAAAGAAGGAAGAGCTTATTTGGCTTATGGTTCCAGAAAGAACCTGGCGGAAGCATGGCAGGAGGCAGCCAGAGCAGAAGGCAGAGTAAGTACCCACAACTTCAAGCATGCACAGGAACTAGAGGGAGAGAATCGGAAAGCACACCCCCAGTGACTGCTTTCTCCAGCATGGCCACACCTCCTGAAGGCTCCAGGACCCTCCCCAAACAGTGTGTTTAAGTACTTGGAGCAGATGGGAGACCCTTCTCATTCAAGTCACCACAGTAAACAATGAGTTATTTTCACCTGCCCTGTGTTCTGAGCCATGGACCATTGTTCAACACTCAATGACTTAATTCTCACTGGTGTCTTCTAGAAAATCAAAGTCTTCATGATCTATCCTAAACCATCTTTTCCTTTGTCCCTCCACACAATGAATATATGCGTCCTCCATCCTAACTAGTATTCCACTCTATTGCTTCTCAAGTAAAATCCAAGTGTCTCCATTTATCACTAAGCTACTTTCTCCTCTTGTTCCATGTACAGCTCCACCTCCAGCTGCCTGGCTGGCTGTAGGGACCCTGAACAATCCCTTATTTAAGCCTGGCTCCTTCCACCCTCTCTGCCTTCTCCCACATGGTCCATTCTGAACTTTCTCAGACATTTTGGCTACCTCTGTGATTTGGGATTCCATTATAGAAGAGTTGAGAGTTTGGTAGTGGGTCATGGTCAGTATTGCTTATGTTTTTGTCCTGTCTTACACATCTGTTGGGAATGATTTGCCTTCCAGTTTTCACTTCTCCCTCTTCCAACTCGATTTGGTTGTTTTGTCTTCTGTGAGGCTTCCTAGAGGGGTGTCTGCATGACGTTCCACTTTGGAGACAGGATGGCTCATTGATGTGATGTGGTCCTGGCTGTATGTCAGCAGGACCAAGGGCAGGGGCTGAAAGCTGATTATCAGAATGACCAGATGGAGCCAAAACTCTGACCACATGCTTAACTCTGTGAACCAGGTAGGAACTGGAGTCAGAACCCCAGGCCCATGGTAAACTCTGGGACCACTGGCACCGAAGTTCTGCCCTGCAGTGAACTGTGAGACCATTAGAGCCAAAGGCACAGTCCCACAACAGACTCCAGGGCTGCTGCAAACAAGAGACTGGTCCTGTGGTAAATTCTGGGGTGACTGGAGTCAAAGTGCAGATCCACAGTGAACTCCAGGGTGACTGGAGCCAAAGGCTTGGTCCTGTACTGGTCTCTGGAAATGCTGGGGTCAAAGACCAGGTTCATGAGTACACTCTGAGACAACTGGACTCCTGTTCCAGCTTGCCTAAGTGATCTGCACTTGTCTCTCATGCAAATTTTCTTTATTAGAAATCTCGGTTAATCGCACAGCTTCAATATCTACATTCACCAGATGACTTCTGATTCTCAACCTCTAGTTCCAAATTTCACCTAAATTCCAGCCTCATATGTACAACTGTCAGCTAAGAAATCTCTATCATTTCCACATGAATTTTCTAAAGAGAAACTCAACTGCTTCCTTCCAAACCTGGTATCTTCTCAATTTCCCTACACTACCAGCTCTGCATAGTCATAATCAAAGTTCATTATTCATCATTTACTGGGAAAAAAAAACAGCTGAACACCTGGTACACTATCTTGAGCATGCATTATTATAAGCTTTCTTACCCAATTTAGTGTTAGATAAGAGACAATATTCAGACAAAAACAAAATGGCAAAATAAGCCTTAGGTGGAAAGAACAGAAAGATTATAAATGTCTCCCTACATGCTCCACTGCTGACATAGGCATTCTCAACCTCTGAGAACACTTGTTGCTCCAGTTACCTTTAATTCCCTTTTTCCATATCTCTCTATTGCTGAATTATGGTCACTCTGTATTGACCACCTCTTTTGTATTCATTCTGCTTTATGTGTTCCAGCTCCTATTTTTCAAACACAGATCTTCATGGTTTTTCAGATCGACCACAGCGCCAACCTGCAAATGAGTTCATGTCCTTCAGTGTATTCCTACCTTTTAATTCACTTTAAAAATTGGTTTTCACTGATCAAAAATTATATTAGTTTTCGCATTGTTGTTGCCAAATACCAGACAGGAGCAATTTCAGCAAGGCCCTTTGTTTCAAAGAGTTGGTCTCAGTCATTTGTGGTGAAGAAGGCATGGAGATGGCCCATGGTGGGAATGTGTGGTCGCTTGCTCATTTGACACAGACCAGTAGGACGAGAAGGCAAGTCAGAACCAGAAGTGGGTCTAACTCAAAAGACTGTGCCTAATGACATATTTCTCCTCCCTTTACCCCAGAGCATGGGCGTGGGCTTCTCAATGGAGAGGTGAAGAAAATAATACGTACCCAAGTGTGGATATGGGCTTTTCGCTGGAGAGCCAAGACACAACCAAATGTGCAATCCCACTTCTCAGTGGACAGCCACTCTTCATCTTCTTTACAATAGTCATATGTGGGATTTGGGTGGGTGAAGAAGCTGTTATATTCAAGGGTTGCTAGGAAACCTAAATGAGATCATGGGATAGTTTATGAGGGACATCTAACAGGATTACGGTTGATAAGGCAAAACTGGATGACGGGGATGCAAGAAGGTAGGTGCTTTTACTGTGAACAAAGCTAACAGTCCTGTTTGAGATTTCCAGAAAATGCAGAGAAGAGGAATGGCACCATACCCTGGTCGAATTTAGACCTGAAGCTTGGCCTCATTGCCTATTTATTTATATATTATATTATTTATATATCTATATATATATATATGAAATATTAGCTCTGTGTCAGCAACCTTCACAGCAAACATTGCTAATTATGCTGGAAATCTGGCTTCTGGGTTGGCTTTGCCCAGACCGCAGTGTCAGGGGCTCCTTTCCCTTTCCATGCCACCAAGGTCTTCCCTGTCTAACCTTCCTCAAATCAAATTTAAGCACTTTCATGTGTCTCTTCAGTAAGGCATTGCCACACGCTGTGAAGGACAGACTGGCAACACACATACACAGTGGAGGAAACTGGCAGGCAGTGCGAGACAGCACTCTGTCCTGTCACCTAGGTCTGGGATACAAAGCCAGGACTGGAACTCAGGTGGTCAGATAGTACAATGTCCTGCCACACACATAGCAAGTACAAAATCAGACCTAAGATTTTGTTAGTTCCTATCTTCTTCCCAGATATACAAACTAGTTATTTGTTTCTCTTTCTATGTATAAAGTAGGTAAAAAAGGCTTCTGACATTGCCAATCAGTTGAGTTCACCTTTGGTGAATATTGGGGGACCCAACAAAAAGGTCCCTCCACACTGACAGATTGAATTCTACCCTTCATTACTAATAGTCTTTTTCAGATTACTTTAAATCTTAAGAACCATAAAGTATGAAAAGTATTTTAAAAAGCATTTCTCTGGTTCAGTGGCTAAGAGCACTGGCTGGTCTTGCAGAGGACCTGGGTTTGGTTCCTAGCACAAACATAGTGGCTAACAACCATCTGTAACTCCAGTTCCAGGGGATCAAATGCCCTCTTCTGACATCCATGGGCATTGCATGACAGAGGTACACTTACACACATGCAGCCAATATACTCATACACATAAAATAGAAATAATAAAATATTTTTGAAAAACATTTCTAAGCTATAATCCCTAAACAAACGTAAGATATTTACTTTAAAAATATTTTTTCAATTACCAATTTTATTTTATTTTTGTTTTGTTTTGTTTTATTTAAGACACAGTTTCTCTGTGTCCCCAGCTGTCCTGGAATGCGCTATGTAGACAAGACTGGCCTTGAACTCACAGAGATCCGCCTGTCTCTACCTCCTGAGTGCTAGGGTTAAAGACGTGCGCCAATTATCAATTTTATAGCTTATAGTAGATAGTTCAGATTGTTTTCAGCCATTTTCATGTTTTCAAAAGCTATTATTAGAATATATTAATTGAATAAAATAATTTTGAGACCCTGTCTCAAAAAGACCAAAAAAAAAAAAAATTTAGCTGGGCGTGGTAAGTGCATGCCTTTAATCCTAGCGCTCGGGAGGCAGAGGCAGGCGGATCTTTGTGAGTTCAAGGCCAGCCTGGTCTACAGAGTGAATTCCAGGACAGCTGGGGCTACAGAGAGACCCTGTCTCAAAAAGACCAAATAATAATAATAATAATAATAATAATAATAATTTTATTAGTATAGTACAGTTTTAGACTTCAAGCCTCCTCTCTTTCCTGACAAGGTATTTCATTTGAAGTGTTACTTATTTTGCTAATGAATTTTATAGGTACTTTGCACTTGTTCTATTTTAGATGATTATTTGTTGATCCATTATGCAAGTATTTGAATAGAGGTTTTTTGTTACTATTTTGTAGTGTATAGTGCTGGGGATTGAATCCAGGGCACTCTGTCACTAAAGGGAGGTTGCACAAAAACCCCTTCACCTGTCATATACTGCCAGTCTCGGATCCATCAGAGCTTTGTTAGCCCATTTCAAGACATGACCCCAGAACATACCACCCCAAGTATAAACTGAGTCCTGTTCTGTGAGCAAGTCCTACCTTAGAATGTGGGCCCTAAGCCCTTTACAAACATTCCTACCTGACTCCCATAAACTCTATCTCCCCATATGAACATGCTTAAACTCCCCTGCAGCCTGACCAGTGTGGTTGCTGCTTCCCACTGGTCAGCTCCCATCCCTAACTGACCAATAATAAAGGTCAATCTGGATTGCTGAAGTTGGATGTTTTTTCTTCTATCTTCAACTCCCACTCCTAACAACCACTAATTCATATCCCTGCTTTTAAGCTGAGCTGTATTTTAGGTATTGTGTTAGTCAGCATAGCCAACAGCTAAACATTTGCTAATCTGTCCATGGTTTCTTTGTATTATTAAGCAAATACTTCATCCAGAAAGCTAAGATTGGACTTTTACTTCTCGAATCCCTTCCCAGCCATCACTTGGCCTCAAGTCTTTAATCTTAGCAACCTTATCAGTTAGTCTTCTCTGCTATAAGACATAGTCGGGGAACCAGTATTCAAACTGCCCAGGTTTATTTCTATCTTTGCGTCCTGAGGCTTAGCACTGCACCCAGGAATTTCTTTCTGAGGCATATAATTTAAGTTAAGTAGCTTCAGCTATGCTTGGGCATTGTATGCAAAGAATTCAGGAGAGGAGTTTTGAATTGTTAGAGTTTCTGCATCTAGAGCAATGATAAGTGCTAAACCAGCTTTACAAAAATGCTGCTTAAGTCAACTAGTTAATTGAGTATAATACAGATTGGATGGAATAACAACGCACTTGGCTGCATAAGATTTTTCATGCTCTTAATAGCTTGCACTGGATTTTCAATACCAAGACATAAATAAATAAATAAATAAATAAATAAATAAATAAATAACTTAGGTCATTTATTTCCAACATCTTCCTTGTATTTTGCTGATACAAATAGAATGCACAAAGCTTGGCCAGATGTATTGTGTGCAGTAGAATTCATTTTTGGACAGTCAGATGGTTTTTATTTTCATACCATGAATTTTTCTCACCTCTAAAGTCATCCTCATTAAGATTTATGAGCATTGCAAATAATTCTAAAGGTTTATACTGAGCCACATAGTTGTCCTTTGAAACAGACATGCAATCTGTGGCTTGGGGAAAAGAATAAACAGAAAATTTGGCCACCTCCAGGTGCCTGGGTGCTGAAAGGATTGATCAGTCGATAAGCTCATCTTCTCTTGAAAACACTGGTGTTGTTTAGCTTCCCTGTCTGCAAATGGTAAATCCACCATTAGGATGAAACTTGCTTAGGAGCCCCATGACATACATCTCCCTTTCAACTCATGAAGTGCAGGCAATGCTTACAAGAAGATTTTTGAGTAACAACAGTTTCATAAATCATCAAGGTCAGCACAGCTTAGAATCTTCCTATTTCCTGCCCATCACATTTAGAATAAAATGTACACCCTTTATCTTAATAAATGATTGACGAACAGGAACTACACTACCCAGAACTCACATCTCCCTCGATCCCTGCTCATAAATCCCTTGAAAACCTCAGAAGCTAGTGATTCTCCTGCTCGACCCTCCCCACTCCACTCAACACAGTCAGTGTGCCAAGCTGTTTCCCATCCCCACACTTCCATCTGTCTGAAATCCCTTCTCCTTGCTATTAATCCAGCAAATAGCACACACTACTTTCAAGAGCTTTACAGTTAAACATCAACCCGTTCATACAGCCTTCTTACAACTCTTTCCAACCATACACTACATGTTTTTATATAACATTTCATTGCATTTGTTTACTCATATGCCTATCACCCCCAAAAATATTATCAACTCTTTAAATTAGAAGGGGCATATGGGTGATACAGCTGTACTGTATGAAACAGTGATTAGGTCACAACTTGTCAAATGCAGATTATGAATGGTAAATGAATAAACACGCTTTAACAATAAAATTAAAAACTGGATGAAAGTAGAGATGAATCACTTTCTCAAGCATGCTTCTCAAGTATCTTATTAAAATTATATTTGAGGGGCTGGGGTGGGGGCAGCCCAGTGGTAGAGAACTTGCCTAGCATGTACAAGGCATGAGATCCACCTCAGCATCAATAAAAAACTAATTAAATAAGCAAGGCATAATGTTAAAAGCCAAGCATGCTTTGAGTTGAAAACAAGAGCTCTAACTCATATCTTGAGGTCAACAGACCTACAAACATAATGCTCTTAAAGTCTAAGGGAATAAACAGCAGGAACATTTGTTTATTCTCTCATGAAAAGCAATTACTTAGTCAACTGATTTCTTTTGGAGGGACTAAGCTACTTCTGTTAAAAGCAACTTTCCACTGAATGGCATGCTTGTTTGAAATGCAGGCTCCATAGCCCCAGCCAGCCCCAAGTGGTAGAATATGAATCTCTGACAGTGAGGGCCATGAGGCTTGACAGCTGCTTTTCTGCACTGTGGGATAGTGATAGACATCAGCTTCTGCCAGAAGCCAGAGGTACTGCTGGAGGCTGGGATTTTTCCTCTCTTTCCTGACAGTTCTTAGAACTGAAGCTTTTCCTCCCTAATGCAAAACTAACAGCCCAATTAAACATGATTTTCTGACCTCTAAATCTTATTATTGCAAAGCACATTTCTGGATGTTTGCTTTGAAAACTACTTCAAAGTAACAGATAATCCAAATATTTGCTGGTTTATCTGATTAAAACTCTACTGTACTGAGCAAAATACACCAGTGTGCTATATTAGCTACATCAATTTGCTAGAAGGCACAGGTCTAGGGATTTGGTCTTCCCAGTCATAACAATGAGGTTCATGTATATAAAACTTTTCCTATAAAGTCATATACATAGTAAATAAAATAGGTAACATTTTAAATTATTTACATAGTTATGATATAATTCACAAGTCAGTGAACCAATATAAGATTTGTGGTGGTGCACTGTGTGCAGTACCTATCAGAAATATGTTACAGCATCTCCTCTCTCAAAGTGATATTTGATGTTATTATAGTATTTTCAGCAAATTTACACAAATATAGAAGGATTTGCAGGTGCTCATACATGTCCAACTCACCCAGGTATTTTAATCTTTTAGCTGTGAGATCTCTTGGCTCTTCAGATTAGGCAAACAATTACATTATGATTTCATTGTCGGCATCACAGAGCTCTTCAAAATAAGCTGCAAAGTTTTAAGAAGGCATTAGAATTGCATCCATTTGAACAATGGAAAGCTATCACTTCTGTTTATATTTAGAGTCAAGCGAACAATAGCTTTTTCTGAGGTTGCTGCCACAGCAGCACAAGCATTCCCAACGCAGTTACTGGACATCAGTCATAGCATTCTTCTTTTGTTTGCAAAATGGACAGCACCTTGAGAGCACCCAATGCTTTTGTTTGCTTTTTCACTGATTTCATTAGAAAATAGATATATAACTTCCTTCTGCTTATAAAACTTTAGAACTGAAGAGCAGAAGACTAGAAGTTAACCTCTGTTTAAGTAAGGTAGACAGCAACATTCAACTAACCAGCTCTTCTCTTCCTATTAAGGATGCCTTCTACTGTTCCATAAATTTGACTCAATGAGTTGAACATAAACATATTTAATCCCTGCTTTTAATAAGGTAAGTAATGTTTTTAAACTTGTGACAATTTAAAAAGCAAGATTATCCCAAAATATCTGCTACAAGCTCTCCTTCAATTTATGTACCATTTCTTGGTAAAATTTTGTTATTTTGTTAGAAACAAAATTTTAATCTACAGCAATGAAATATTAATTTGAAAACAAAGAAATTTTCCTTATCCATCTATGAATCAATTCATCAGACTATTCAGTTATCAAACATGTTCAAATCCCCATCATGTCAGGCACAGCTGAGACTAAGTATACATAGATTAACAAGAAGGGATTCCTATAAATAAGGGCTTTATGAACTGTTAGGGAGTGGCAGATATGTCCCCCAAAGAATAGAAGCATACAAATTATGAAGAAGACAAAGGTATGCTGAAACAGGAGTTGAGGATCTGCTCTGAAGGAAGTCAACAAAAAATATTTGAGCTAAATATAATTAGCTATCTTTTTAATGTTAATTCTTTATCATTTCCTCCCTTCCCTCTCCCCTGCAACTCCTCCCTTGGTCTGCCCCACCTCGCCACCATCTCTAATTCTTGACCACTATTAGTGTTTTATAAACACACACACACACACACACACACACACACACACACACACGCACAGCTACTAAGTGTGTCCATATGTGCATGTATTTAGGACTGATACTAAGGATTGGGGTCATCTCTCTTTTAGATTTCAGAGTGACTGGTAAGTTTGTCTCAGAGCCACACTTGGCATTACCACCCACCAGTTAGAACAGAAAGGTCAGAATCACTGTACAACCCTCATCTACTCTGTTTGTATACGTCAAAGGGGAGATTTTAGTTTTTTCTTAATGCAGTTTCCTAATTCATGGCAACCGGCTCTTTTTTCCTTTTTTTTAATGCTTCATAATTTTACTTTATAATTTAAATTTGATAATTTCACACATTTATCATGTATTTTGATCGTAGTCACTCCCCGTGATCCTTTCTTATCTCCCACTCCTCCCTCTAGACACCTTCTTCTTCCCAGGAAGTCCCCTCCTACTCATCTCTATTTTTTTAATGACACACTGACTTTAATTAGGGTTGCTTCTGTAAGGATGGGTGTGGAGTTATTTACTGAAGCATGAGTACCTCACCAATGACTGCACCACAGAAGAAGAATGGTTCTCCTTTCTTTAGTAGCCATTAATTACCCAGAACTCCTTAGGGAGGGTGGGGCCTTATAAGCCCCTCCCTGATGCATGCTAGCATGTTGCCAACAGGCTGGAGCTTGTGCAAGTAATCACTGCTGCTGTGTGACTTCATGTGAGCAATGTCATGAGCAGAGGACACCAATTGAATCTGTAACAGATTGAGTTGGAAATAGTGGCTGAGTGTCAAGATTCAGCATTGGGCTCAGAGCAGAGGCCAGGACCCTATGCTTTGTCATTACCTAAACTTAAGCATATCCAAAGGCTTAAGGCAGTTAGGTAGGGCCAGGTCACTCATAGGCTGCTAACTGTGACGTTACTAGCTGTGGCAGAAACTTTTTAGAAATTATGGCAAGACTGAATAGAGGAGCATAGAGGTCAGTGCTTCTGTGGAGCAAGCTTTCTTCAAAGGCTCCTTAAAGGAGGTATAATAACTCCCTTGAGATAACGTCCTATCCAAAGTGATTGAGGCTTTCCTTAGGTACTATTCAGTTCACTTGCCAAGTTGTTTCCTGGAAAGCAAGTTCACTGAATCTAGGCAAGTTCTAGAGCTTGCTGATTCTGGGGCTCTAGGGGCGAGATCTGGGCTGAGACATGGATTTGGGAGCAATAAGTGTACAATATACTTAGAGTGAGTATAGCAAGGACAAATGAGGTTTGAGAACTGAATGTAGGACCTCTTAACATCACAGTCAAGTAAGGTGAGAATCACCCTGGGACATAGTAAGATGAAGATCACTGATGACCATGAAATAGGAACTTCAATGGTGAAATGGACCAACAACAAATCTAGATGTGTTCTAGAGTAAAAAGATGAAAGGAACCTGGAGACATTGCAGAAAAAGGAAACAGAAAAATGGGACAGTGTTCAAGAGGGAAGGTAACAGTAACTTCTTCCTATGTTTTTGAGAAAGGCACTGTAAAATCAAGGAAAGTGTCTTCAAGATGGGTAAGCGGGTAAAGATGCTTGTTACCAAGGCTGACACCCTCAGTTTGATTCCCCCAGAACCACATGGTGGAAGGAGGGAACTGACTCCCACAAATGGTCCTCTCACTCCATACATGAGCTGTAGGACATGTGTTCAAGTGCACCCAAACACACACACACACACACACACACACACACACACACAATAAATAAATAAATAAATAAATAAATAAATAAATAAATAAAAATAGAGTAATTTTTAAAAGAAACGAGGTAACATATCCAAGAGGTGAGATTTGTCAAAGTAACCTACTAAGCAGGAGGTTAAAACTGAGTCTAGTGCCTAGGTAGAGGCTGAGAGTGAATGAACGGCCATAAAAGAGGCTGTAGGGTAGATAGAGCATACAAGAAAGTCTCTGGAAAGTTCTGTTTACAGTGAAATGGGGAGCAAAGACATAAGCTGAGAGCAGAGACTCAGAAGCTGAGGTTGGAGGAGAGAGGGAAAGATGTGGAAGTGGGCGACTAGACCAGGAAAATGGAGTGTGATTCCTAAGTCCTATAGCTGGGGTTATAACTGCAAGTGAAGCAACAAGCTGGGAAAGGCTAATTAAGAAAAGGCAAAAATAAAATAAAATAAAATAAATAAAAATTTTAAAAAATTAAAAAAAGTTTTTAATTAAAAAATAAATAAAAGAAAAAAAAAAAAAAGAAAGAAAGAAAAGGCAGCAAGGGAATGCACTGGGGAGTTGGGGAGCAGCCAAGACAGACCAGGCATGGCCAAAGAGTGGCCATGGAGTAAGCCTGAGAATGAACCTCAGGAGGTGTGTGACAGGAGTGCTGTGAGCACATAAAGCAGGGTAACCTGTGCAAGACAGTAGCATCGTTTGATTAGGTTTGCAAGAAACACAATTCTGACTGGTGGGATAAAATGGGCTGAAAACATATTCATGAACCTATGGATTCTGTCAAACTTAAAACTCCTTTTTGCAACCAGAAAACACAGTTTGCTCTAAAAAACTGAACTGATAAGAGCTGGAGAGATGGCTCAGGAGTTAAGAGCACTGACTGCTCTTCCAGAGGACCTGGGTTTGATTCTCAGCACCTGCATGGTAGCTAACAACCATCCATAGCTCCAGTTCCAGGGAATCCAATACCCTCTTCTGAATTCCTCGGGCATTGCACGTGGTGGGTGCACTTACATACTGTCCTAGTTTGTCTTCCATTGCTGTGACAAAACACTCTGACCAACACAAACTTGGGGAGAAAAGGGTTTATTCAGCTTACATCACTCAGGGAGCCCAAGGAAAGAACTCAGGGCAGGAACCTGGAGGCAGGAGCTGAAGCACAGGCCATGGAGGAATGCTGTTCACTGGCTTGCTTCCCTGGCTCATGCCCAGCCCACCTTCTTATACAGTACGCAACAACCTGGCCAGGGTGGCACCACTCTTGTGGGCTGGACCCTCCCACACTGCTCGACCATCAAGACAATACTCCACAGATGTGGCCACAGGCCAATCCAATGGAGCCAATTCTCCAACTGAGGCTCCCTCAACCCAGGTGTGTCAAGTTGACACTAAAGCTATCCAGCACACATACATACAGACAATACACTCAAACACATAAAATAAAAATAACAAATAAAAATGTAAAAACTAAGCTAGTAAATAAAACATTTTTAGAGTAATACTGTTGAACTCTGACACCAGGAAGAGTCCCCATGATGCTTCTTACCCAAGAGGACTTCTGAATTTTCCTAAGCTCCTCAGAAATGGGAACTGCATACTTTGAAACAAATACATTTTTTTCCTTGCCTTAGCAGGAAAACAAATCACTTTCCTATGATCCAGCATACCAAATATAAAAGGAAAGAGGAAAAAAATCTATTTCAAATGAATGATTTCTCATGATAAGAAATCTGCCTTATTGCTTTGGACATAATAAATAGCATTTGTTTCTGGCCAACTTTTTCTAAATTAGGCTTTTAAATAAAATCCTATACATTGTCACAAACACTAAAAACAGCAGGAAATGAAAGTGGGTAGATGTAACATCGTGAACTAAGGACATAAGATTTAATTTCCAGTAAAATGCGAAATAATGGCTTTAAGAATGTTTTTCCATTTTGATGACCACACAAGTAAATTTATCTTGACTTATAATTCATCAGCTACTTATTGAGAAATACCATTTTTGTGATAATGCTAAGTACAAATGTGATTAAATTCTAAGGAGTGGTAAATAAATTTTTTCTTGGTAAATTAATCACCCTTAAAGCTAAAAGAATGTCAGTTTTGAAAAATGCAATTTCAACAAATGTTGTATTTGGTATTGTGAAACCCAAGTGGTTTATTATTCTTCTTTAGAACTGTAGGAACTCTTTTTCAAATCAAGGTTAGATCCAAAGAGTTACATTTACCATCTTCTTTTATTGTTACTGTTTTAGCTTGTTTATTTTTGTTTGTTTGTTTGTTTGTCTTAAACAGGGTCTCCCTGTAGCCCCAGCTGGACTGGAATTCACTATGTAGTCCATCCATGCTGGCCTCCCACTCACAGAGATCTACCTGCTTCTGCCTCCCAACTGATGGGATTAGGCCTACCTTCATCTTCTCTGTCTTTTTGTTTCATTTGTTAGTTTGAGACAGGATCTTGCTCTGACTGTGAACTCACAGCAATCTTCCTGCTTCAGGAACAGGAGTCCTGGGATTCCCGTGTTGGAGACTTGCCTCTTCCCACTCTTTTAATTCAGTGCTGGGAACTGAATTCAGCACTTCATACAAGCTCAGGTCTTTTTTTTCTAGTAATAAAAATAAAATATGGGCTGGAGAAATGACTCAGTGGTTAAGAGCACCAACTGCTCTTGCAGAGGACCCAGGTTCAATTCCCAACACCCACATGGTGGCTAAGAACTATCTTTAAGCCCGGCCATGGTGGTGCACACTTTTAATCCTAGCACTCCGGAGCAGAGGCAAGTGGATCTCTGTGAGTTCAAGGCCAGCCTGGTCAACGGAGTGAGTTCCAGGCCACTGGGGCTAGAGGGAGACCCTGTTTCAATAAATAAATAAATAAATAAATAAATAAATAAAAGTCAAACTGTCTTAAGACTAAATAAATAAATAAAAATATTCAAATTGTCTTAATTAAGACTTCAGGATCTGCATTTTCTAGCCTGCCTTTAATTCAACCGCTTCAAGTTGATTTAGTTGAACCCTAAATAAAAAATAAAAGAAACAGACTTCAAATTTATTCTTTGATCGTTAAAGAAAATAAGTCTCCAAAATGAAACAAATTAAATTTTACAAGACAACTTGTGATTTTTTCCATGTCAGTAAAAGATTGTTTGGGGGTAACTTCATAGTCAACTATATTTTCTATATGTGAGGAATGCCTAGAAAAAAATGACAAGAACTTATGACTAAAATTCAGAATTTGTTTGTTTACCATTAACAGAAAATGTTTCATTGTCTACAGGTTATTCTAGAATATTCATTTTAAAATCCCTAAGAATCTATTTTCAAATACATTGATTATTATATAAATCTTTATGCCATTCACAGAAGGTATTTGCTTTGAACAAAATTAATTTTGATAAAAATGGCCTAGGTGTTTTAGGAGCTACTTATACAGAGAAATAGAAAATCAATAAACAGCTTTCTTAGTCACAGCTTTAGAGTCGATGCAAGTATCATCTTTGCACTTCCACCTAGTGACATCGATTTAAAAACGACCATTAAGTGGCCACACTTTTATCATTCACAAACCAAGGCAGTGGCTTAGAAATGGTGAATGAAAACCAGAGGTCAATTATAAGTAGTCACACTGGGACTTACAATATTTCCTTCTATTCATTAGTATGAACACCGACAGATGTTTTCCTCTCAAATTAATGTTTTCACAACTGTGACAAGCTTTTCTTTTTTTGTGACAAGCTTTTAAATACAAATATGGTTTACACATTAACACAAACATATATATGAGTATATAAAACATGTAACAAAAACCATATTCAAGCTGGGTGTGGTGTGATCCCAGGCCCTTGGAGGCAGAGGCAGGTGGATCTCTGTGAGATTAAAGGCAACCTAGTTTATATAGCACGTTCTAGGCCAGCTGGGGCTATGGAGAAACCCTGTCTCAAAACAAACTAACACACACACACACACACACACACACATGCATACACACATATATAAACATAACATATAAATATGCATACACATATAAATATATACAGATATATGTATTTTATATGTACATGTTTTAAAGTGAAGCTCTTAAAATATAAAAGTTATGACTAAAAATTGTATTTTAAACAATAAACTACACACAGGGAAAATTATACTCACCTCGGTTTAAATAAGTTTTCTGAAATCAACTCTTCTATTAACCAGTTAAAGTTCCATCACTTCATTAACAACTTAAGTTAAAATTTTATTAAAAAAGCAATGACCTTCTCCTCTCTATTTTAGAATAAAATTATAGCCATTGCCCTAACATTATGAGTTCATTATGTAATTTTGACACTTTAATAAGGAAATAAACTTTTAATATTCTCAGCTGCTAAATTTTGCAAAGGGAAGAATACATTTAGATGATCAAGGAGAATAGAAATTGAAGCAACAAAAAATTCAACTGGTGGGTATAATTACTCAGATTCTAAACTTACTTCTGTTTCCTGAAATGTGAGACCTGCTTCAAGGGCAGCTTCATGGCCTAAATGCCAGAAGTATGGTTTTATAACATTTATCTTAAGGATAGTGAGGTAGAGAAAAAACACAGCAGGCTTTTGAGAGCTAAATTAAAACCAGAATGACACTATTGGTTAGTACTCGGAAAAACTGTATAATTTCTTTGGGCCTCAAACTGTACATTCTTGAAATGGGAAGGCTTGATGGCAGGTGTGATGTTAACTTATGAAGTGTTTGCCTTGCAGGAACACAAAGACATGATTTCAGTCCCTACAACTAATGTAAATGTGTCAGGTAACGTGGCTTGTAACCCTAATGCTGGGGTAGCAAAAAGGCATGGACAAATCCCTTGGGCTTGGTGGCCAGCCAGCCTAGCCCAGTTAATGAGTTCTAAGCCAATGAGATGTTCTGTCTCAAAGACCCAGTCCCTGATTATGAGTCCTCCGGCTTCCACACATGTATGGAATCAAGTGCGTTTTCCACACACATGAACATGCCATACACATACATATACAAACACTAAAAAAAAAAAACTATTAAGGATTGTGAAGTTCACAGAAATTAAGAGTCAAGATGTAGAAAGAGAGATGGGCATGGTGGGATTCACCTTTAATCCTAGCACTGTGGTGTTAGAGGCAAGTGTATCTCTATGACACTGAGGCCAGCATGGTCTAAATAGTGAGTTCTAGGCCACCTGGAGCTACTGGAGGACCCTATCTCAAAACAATCAAAATAATAAAAAGAAGTAGAAAGAGGAAGAAAGCTATAAAAATGAATGAAATTTATAAGTAACGTATTAGAATAAAGGTAAAGAAAGATGGTTAGTATAAAATTATGTGATCAAATAATGGGGTATATTAGGGGGAAAGAAGACTGGAGGAGAGATTAAATAGGAATTGTATGTAGAAATATATTATTTATATACCTCCAATTCATATGTTCATTGTATTAGTCACTTTTTCTGTTGCTGTGATAAAACACCATGACCAAAGGAACTTATAAAAGGAAGAGTTTATTTGAGCTTACAATTGACGGTTCCAGGGAATTAGAGTCCATTGTGGTGGGAGGCATGGTGGCTGGAGCTGGAGCAGCAAGCCGAGGGTCACATCTCGCAATGAGCACAGGAAGCAGAGAGAGCGACTGGAGACCACAAGGCTTGTTAAACTCACTAAGCCTGCCCCCAATAACGTACTTCCTCTAGCATGGCCACACCTTCTAAGACCTCCAAGAACAGTGCCACCAACTGGAGACAAATGTCTGAATACTTAAAGCCTATGGGGGACACTCATTCAAACCACCACATTCCACTCCCTGGCCCCCATAGGCTCCTGACCATATAAAATGCAAAATGCATTTAGTCCAACCTTAAAAGTCCCCATAGTCTTTACCAGTTTCAATGCCATTCAAAAGTCTACAGTCCAAAGTCTCTTCTGAGACTCAGGCCAATCTCCTAAACTGTAAGCTCCTGTAAAATCAAAAGACAAATTACATACTCCCAATGTACAGTGGAACCGAATACACATTCCCATTCCAAAAGGGAGGAATAGAGGCATAGTGAGGAAATACTGGACCAAAACAAGACCGAAAACCAGCAGGGCAAACACCAAGTCCAGTAGCTCCATATGCAACTTCTGGGACTTGACTTCCAAAGGGCTTAGATGGCTCAGCTCTTCCAGCTTTGCTTGCAACATACATCTCTTTCTTAGGCTGGTACCACTCCCTGTATGCAGCTCTCCTTGGCAAATATCTCACAGGTCTGGCATCTCGAATGTCTTCTTGGGGTCTCCGCTGCCAACCAGACTTCACATGCAGGGACACCCCTGCTGCACTCTGCCTGACCTTGGCAGCTCTCTGAAACCGTGGAGGAAGAACTGATGACCCCTTCACTCTTGCAAACTTCATGCCTCTAAAGCCAGCACCACGTGAATGAAACTGCCGAGTTTGGCTGCAATTTTGGGATGGACCCTGGCCCATTTCAACCACATTTGCAACTTTTCTCTGCCCTGGACTTGCTGGAGGATTAGCTGGGTGTGGTCTTGCCCTGAAGGTACTGATTCTTTTGTTTACTTGTAAATCTCGAGGCCCTTCCTTAATCACTTTAATCTCCTTATCAAAAGGAAACTCTCCTTCACAAGCCTTGGCCCCACCTTTAATCTTCCTAGTGCAGTTTTCAGATCCAACCTCTCCTTCACATGCCTTGGCCCCACCTTTAATCTTCCTAGTGCAGTTATCAGATCCAAACTGTACATTTTGCATTTCTTTCTGCCCCATCTGCTCTTTTTCACTGTAGATCTGTATAATATTCACCATTAAAAGCCACGCCACCATTTCTACATTAGGCTGTCTTGAAATATCATCTGCCAAAGACATTAATCCATTGCTTTTCAACTTAGCATCAGGCAAGCATTTGGGCTGTGGGCAAACTGCTGCCAGACTCTTTATCAAAATATCCCAGTTGCTGCCTAAGTCTCTATTTTTCTCTGGAATTACATTTTTTGCAGCCATGCTTTCTTCCAGGCTTCTACTAGAATGGCCTGTTAAGCTCTGCTTGCAGTAGTCAATAGCTTTTCTAGCCCAAAGATCCAAATTCTTCCACATTTCTCCAAACATCCACATGGTCAGGTTCTTCACAGCCAACAGCCCACTCTCTGGTACCAAATAACTCTATTAGTCACTTTTCTGTTGCTGTGATAAAACACCATGACCAAAGGAACTTATAAAAGGAAGAGTTTATTTGAGCTTACGATTGACGGTTCCAGGGAATTAGAGTCCATTGTGGTGGGAGGCATGGAGGCTGGATCCGGAGCAGCAAGCCGAGGGTCACATCTTGCAATGAGCACAGGAAGCAGAGAGAGCAACTGTAGACCACGAGGCTTGTTAAACTCACTAAGCCTGCCCCCAATAAGGTACTTCCTCTAGCATGGCCACACCTTCTAAGACCTCCAAAAACAGTGCCACCAACTGGAGACAAATGTCTGAATACTTACAGCCTATGGGGGACACTCATTCAAACCACCACATTCATCATAACTAGACGATATGAGGAGACAGGGCAATTAAGTGTTGCAATGTGTGAGTGAGAATGTCTCCTCTGTAGGCTCCGAGTACTTGAACACTTGGTCCTCAGTTGGTAGCATTGTTTGGGAGGGTCAAGGAACCTTTAGGAGATGTGGCTTTGCTGGAAGAAGCCTGTCACCAGGGCAGGCTTCTAGAGTTCACAGCTTTGCCCCACTTTTCTCTCTCTGCACCCTACCTGTGTTTGAAGGCTTGTTCTCTCAGCTTTTTGCTCCAGCTGCCTCTTGCCATGACTGCCCTGCCCTTATGTGTAGGAATGAAACTTTGCCTGGCTCGACGCAGGACCTGTAAGACCTGTCCCGCAAAACCTCCAAAAGTTATCTGACATCTCTGTGGGCTTTCAGTTGTCTCTATGAGTTATCTATAGCTCCAGAAGGTCTGAGATATTGCAGTGTTTTCTTGCCTCACCTATCTCTGCAACGTTCCAGAAACGGATGGCCCCTTCCCTTGAGGTATTGAGCAGAATGTCACACCTCTAGTTTACCAGTTGCACAAACAGGAGCTCTGCAGCCCCCAGGTAAGAGCCAAGGTGGCTTGCCCCTCCCTTCCACATGCCCCCCACTTCCTTGCCCAGAGCACAGTAACCTTTGGTATATAAACACACTGTTGGCATGAATAAATGAGAGAGAGTTTTATCTCCCAGACTTTCTCTGAGTCCGTGTTTGTCTTTCTTTGTCTTTCTGTTCCATCAGGTAACTTTCTCGTGGTCCCTTCCCCCAATCCTTGCCAGAGCTAAGCCTAGCGACTGTCTACCTGCAGGCAGGAGACAGCCTTGAAGCTTTCAGTCCTATAGAATTGCCAGCCTGGATCTAGAAGGGAAGAATATCGTGTGGATTGCAGCTATGTGCGACTTAAGGACCACCAGACGATTAGTAAATGACCCACAATTATGGACTCTCTCTCCTTTTGGAGCCAAAATAACCTCTTTTTTAAGTTGTCTTTGTCATGATGTTTTATCACAGCAATAAAATGTAACTAATACAAGTGTTTAAATGTAGTCAAGAGGATAGGCCTCAAATAGGACTAGTTATCCCTGTTATGGTTTGAATGTGAAATGCCCTACTCCTCCAACTCATGGAACAAATTTTTAGTCCCCAAGTGGAGATGCTATTTCAGGAGGCTCTAGAATCTAGGAGGGAGGAACCTGGATGGAGAAATGGGGCTTTTCTCCAGCCCCTGATGTCTCTTTCCTTTCCAGTGAGGAAAAGAACTTGCCTCTCCCCTGCTGCCATGATTTTCTGCCCAAGCAACCACAGACTGAACCCTTTGAACTGTTTGATAAAAATCAGTCTTTCTTCCTTTGGGTCAGGTATCATGTCACAGTGATGAGAAAAGCTAATGGTGAGAAGGACTAGGCCATGTCTAGACATGAAGCAAAGACGCTGGGGGCAAGGGGAAAAGGTGTCTACCTACAAACCAGTGATAGGGCTCTCAAAAGAAACCAACTTTGCTGAAATCTGTCCACCAAGTTATTTTCAGAATTATGGGGGAGTACATTTCTGTTGTTGGAACCAGTCTGTGGTTTTTGTTTTCCTCTTTTGCTATGGTAGGCCTAAAAAAACTAACACAACAGCCCAACGATCACTCATTCAACAAACAGTTGAACCTCTGGAGATAGGAAAATAGCAGTAAACAGGAGCAGCTTAAATCTCTCCTCATTAGTACTTATAGTCTGACAGGAAATGGAGCAAAGGAGATTATAATGAAGAAAGAAAAATATATGACCTGTTACTTAGTGGTTAAGTAATAGAAATAAAATTAACGAAGGGAAGGGGATCAGAAGTACCAGGAGTAATGGAGAGAGGAAGTGTGTAATTCGTGATAAAATATGACCCACAAAGGAAAAGACACCTGAGAGATGATCCGGTGGAAGTGAGAGGGTGAACTCTGTAAATACCTATAAGAGCATTCCAGAGGGAAAGGAAGAGTATGAATGCTGAATGCAAGGCACAGGATGAGGTCAGAGGTGCTACAGGAGAGACAATGAGGGAATAGTAGGAGATAATGAAAACCAGTCTGTAAAGGGCTGAATCCCTGATTAGCAGTCAGGGCCACTGAAGAATAGTAAAGATGGCACACTTCCAGCTTCTTGGTCTGAGACAAAGACCTAGCAGGTTTTTCTCCTACTGGTGAGTCCTTCTGGCTGACTGGCCCAGACCAAAAACTACTCAAGTCAGCCCTGGATATATCCCAGCTTAGAGCTGTAGCCTAAGCTACAAGATATCTAACAAGAACAATCCAAAATTAAGAGAGGGGGACCCACCAACACACTTAGAGGCCCAAGCCCTCCTGGGGGCTTTTGGATTTTTCTGTTTCCAAGTCCCTCTTCCACTCATGGAGTGTGTGTGTGTGTGTGTGTGTGTGTGTGTGTGTTTACTTTTCATGAAGTTTGCTATCCATTGCTTTCTGCTGTGTCTGGGGTTTCTCCTGCCTTATAAATCTGTAATTGGCAGAGAAAACAAACCCCATCAAGACCACTACATGGTAACAAGTCCACATAGGCTCTCATGCTTATTAGGAAGATTCTAGCTTTCATGGTGAGTGAAGTGGCTCCTGGCTGGGCAGAGAATTCATTGAGATGGGAGCAAATACAAGTCCACAGTCCAGTGAGGACCTGGGGCAATCATCTGTGTACGAAAATGGCCTAGATGAGAGTGGTCAGCGGAGGTGGTGGACATCATCAGACTGTGGATGTGATTTAACAGGTTTGTTTAAATATTCTGTGTATAAATGGCTGCTGAGAACCGTCTTTGACTCCATTTCCAGGGGAATCCGACACCCTCTTCTGACCTCCACGGCATTGCACAACATGGGTGCACAAACCTACATGCAGACAGTACATTCATACACATAAATAAATAAATAAATAAATAAAATTAAAAAATATTCTGTGTATAAGTTCTCTCTCTCTCTCTCTCATTTAGTTTTGTTCTGTTTTTAAGACAGGTTCTTGCCATGTAGCCCTGACTGGGTATTTATTTACATGTCAGGAAGGTCTTAAACTTGTGTCAAACGTCTTACCTCCACCTGTTGAATGTTGGAATTACAGGTATGACCCACTATACAGGCCAAACCATGTGCACTTAACTTTGTTTCATAAATTCACTGCACAAAGTGATGAGTTTTATAACATTAGCCTTCAAGTACAGAATGTATTTTGACCAATACACTTCCCATTTACTCTTTCATGCCCTGCTTCTTTCTTTCACTAGTCTCCTTTATTGTCCAATACAGTACACACACACACACATACACACACACACACACACACACACATTCACACACACATACATACACACATGTAATCTAGGTCCTTATACAAGTAAAAAATACAATATTTGCTTTTCTAAGTGTTGTGTGGCTTCCTGGAGAGATGTTAACAAACATGTATTCATCTCAGATAGATCCTAGCTCTGGAAGCCAGTGAATTTCCTGGGGTTACTTAAGGAGCATCGATGACCCAGAGCCCACTCTGGCATGGAGGAAGATTGATGAAAGTGGTGCCCCTGGAGCTCCCTGAGCACCTTACTGCTTGTTTTAACACTATGTGTGCTTTGTGCATTTTAGATGTTTCAGTTCAGAGGAAACGGCTGTGGGATTCACTTACTTTGATCTCCAGCTCCATCTATTTTCTTGCAGTGACAACTTCATTCTTCATGGCTAAATAAAATTCCATTCCATATTCATGCCGCATTTTTATCCATGCGTCTGCTGACGGACACTTATGTCGAATTCATAACTCTTCTTCTGTAAATACTGTCACAATAACATGGCGTGCATATCATTCTGTAGCATGCTCAGACTCCTTTGGTAATAGTCCCAGAAGTGGCAGGGCTACAAATGGTATATCTGAGATTTTTTTTAAGAAGGTCAATAGTAGGGGCTGGAGAGATGGCTCAGTGGTTAAGAGCACCAACTGCTCTTGCAGAGGACCCGGGTTCAATTCCCAGCACCCATATGGTGGCTAAGAACCGTCTTTGGCTCCAGTTTCAGGGGAATCCGACACCTTCTTCTGACCTCCATGGCATTGCACGACACAGGTGCACTGACCTGCATGCAGACAGTACATTCATACACATAAAGAATAATAAATACATACATAAATAAATAATTTTAAAAAATCAAAATAAGAACAAACAAAATATCTGAGACAAGAAATATTTTTTTAAAAAAAGGTCAGTAGTGATTACGGTTGGACTAATTTATATTCTCACCAGCAGTGTATAAGGTCTCCACCTCCCCAGCATTTTTTGTTTGTATTCTTTTTTATATTAAGCTATATGCTTAGGGATAATTATGCAGCAAGAGCCAGTTAATAAAATTACCATAAATTAAAACTTGTACATAAAGTTTCTGATACAGGGGCTTGAGAGATGGTTCAGCAGTTAAAAGCATTGTCTGCTCTTGCAGAGGACCCGGGTTTAAATCCTAGCAACCACGTGGTGGCTAACAACCATCTATAACTCCAGTTCCAGGGTATCCAACTGACACCTTCTTCTGACCTCCAGGGAGACTGCAGGACACAGGTGCACTTACACACATGCAGGCAATACACTCATATACATGAAATAAAAATAATAAATAATAAAACATTTTAAAAGTTTCTGACACAAATTTGACTGGCATCTAGTTGATATAATACACCTAGTATCAAAGGAATTTTTCTAGATTGCAGAGTAAGTTCTCCATGATAAATGCTCAGTTAATATTGGCTGAATATATTTAATTGACCCATTATGCTATTGTCACATAAAACCACCAGTGACTCTAGAATCCTGTCTTGCCTATTAATTTCTAAAAAGTCCTTTAATTTACCCTTGAAGAGACAGGACAGATAGAGTCAGAATGAGTCTTTGTCTCCTTTTTGCTAGTTCATTAGTAGTAATACTAGCAGTTAACTCTTATAAGCAATACAATTTATTCTGTATTATTCCAACAGATAATTAAGCTTAGATAATGTAATCATAGAAGATACCTTGTTACCTTCATGGAAAATATATTTACTAATAGATTTTTACTTACAGTTATGATTTATATTTGTATTTTTGATGATTTCACACATGTATCTAATGTATTGTGATTGTATTTGTACTCCCTCTAATGTAGAGTTTGATGAAATATTAAGGAAAGTATGGATTTTGATCCTTTTCTGTTTCTTGCAACACCTCCTCCACTACCCCATCCTTCTTTCCGTCTTTCTGACCCTCTTCTTTGCAGCTAAACCTCATCCTATGTGTGTGTGTGAGTGTGAGTGTGACTGTATGTGTGTATGTGTGTGAGTGTGCATGTATGAGAGTGTGTATGTGCGTGTGTGTGTATGTGTGTGAGCATGTGTGTGAGTGTGTGTGAGACCATGTGTGCATGTGTGTGAGTGTGCATGTATGAGAGTGAGAGTGTGTATGTGTGTGTGAGTGTGAGTGCGAGTGAGTGTGTGTGAGTGTGCATGTGTGAGAGTGAGATTGAGAGTGTGTGCATGTGAGTGTGTTATG
Organism: Rhizomys pruinosus; assembly: GCA_009823505.1. NCBI lineage: Eukaryota > Metazoa > Chordata > Mammalia > Rodentia > Spalacidae > Rhizomys > Rhizomys pruinosus. Next base: position 885,276 of record VZQC01009178.1, on the reverse strand, counting down.
TGAGTGTGTGTGTGTGTGAGCATGTGTGCATGTGTGTGTGTGAAAGTGCATGAGTGTGTGCATATGTGTGTGCGAGTGAGTGTGTGTGAGTGTGCATGTGTGAGAGTGAGATTGAGAGTGTGTGCATGTGAGTGTGTTATGTGAGTGTGTGTGTGTGAGCATGTGTGCATGTGTGTGTGTGAAAGTGCATGAGTGTGGTGTGTATGTGTGTATGACTGTGTGAGTGTGCGTGTGAGAGTGTGTGTATGTGTGAGTTGTGTTATGTGTGTGTGTGTGCATGTGAGTGTGTGAGTGTGCATGTGTGAGTGTGTGTGTGAGAGAGTGTGGCATGAGTGTGAGTGTGTATGTGTGAGTGTGCATGTGTGAGAGTGTGTGTGTGAGTGTGTGTGTGAGAGTGTGTCTTGCACAGGTAGCGGTAGGTGCTGTGTTTGTGACTGTTATGCTCACACCATATCCTGAAGACAGTGTCATGATACTCCTTGGTCTCCATCCTCCGGCTCTTACAATCTTTCCACCCTCTCTTCCGTGATATTCTCTGGAGCGGATGGTATCAATGTTCCATTTAGGGCTCACATTCAACGGTCAGTTATTATCAGCACTCTGGCCAGTTTTGAGTCCATGCGTTAACTGTTGCCTCTGCATAAACAAGCTTCTCTGACCCATAGTGAACAGCACTACTCTATAAGTATAAACATAAATATCAGGAAGTAGTTTGGCTAAATATTGATTTGGTAAAACATTCCCTCCAGCCACAGGCTGTTGGCCAGGTTTATAGAAGCAGACATGAATTCACTCCCATGGAGTGGGCCTCAAATGGAATCAGAAAGTGGTTGGCCATCCTCCCAAGCAGTCATGCTATTGGCTTGATGTAAAGTCTCATGACATATTTAAGGCAAATAAGGATTTTAATCCATGTGTTTGCTCTCTCTGCGCACATATACCAACCTCTCAGCAGGATGTTTGCTGGCAGGCCTTGCAGCCAGCAGCCCCCGGCAGCAGCCTATGGTTGGCCCCGTTTTCACAGCTTCCTCTTCCTATTTTCCTTAGGTGGAGATTTCTGCAGAGTCTTTCAGACAAGAGGATTTTTTAAAAACATGCTTTCTAAATTTGTAATAATTTGCTGGATTTTTTGAGACTTTTCTGATAGCCAACCAATATATAAGTTCCCTTCTCAGTGTAACCCAATGCCCAAAGTATAAAAGAAAAGTGCTACTTCCCTTCAGGTCCAGATCCTGCTGGACTAGGCTGCAGCCTAAAATACCTGCTTCCTGTACACTCCTCGTGTCCTGCTTGAGCTTTCCCACTACAGTTTTGGCGCACTGGGCCAGGAACGCAGAGCTAGATCTCTGGGGCTTAGCCTCCCCCAAACGCTGGAGTATGACTCCCACTTAACAGTTCCTCAAGATGTTTGAGTCTGTAAGGGGAACAACTCACCTGGAGTCACCTGAAGACATGCCCAAGCACAATGAAACCTGAGGGACGCAGGAACTGGGTGTAGGAATTTTGGAGTAACGTGAAAGTAAGCGGGTAGGACCCCAGATCCACTAAGAATAATACCTGGATTGGTGGAGGAGGACCCTGAGGAACTTCTAGGTAAAGGTCTTGGAGTAACCTCTGACTGAATTCTTCTTGAAGGAAGCCAGAGCTGAAACAGAGTAGACTCTGCCTGAGGTTATTGGCTGGGAAGGATCAAACTGTGACCCCTTTGGTTAGTACTTTTGAACTTTTGTCTTGTGGCTCTGGGTTGAGGGAGGGAGGGAGGCTATCAACATGAGCAAGGTATCAGAGACATTTCAAGAGCTATAGTGTCCCTCAAACTCCCATGAGAGACTTTTTGAATGCTTTCAGATCTATACTCTTTTTGATCCTGAGGACCAGGTCAGCCAGAGAATGATTAATGCAGTGTTTGTTGAACATTCACCCGAAGCTCCAAAATTTGCCAGGTTTTACTGGAAAGAACACCTAAGAACTGTTGGAGGTAGCAATCTTTATCAACCAAGAGCAGGAAGCTCAGTGAAGACAGACCTGCTCATTGCCACACTCTTTGAGAGGTCAAGTCATACCCAAAGGGGGTCCATTCTACCAGGGTTACAATCAGAACCAAAACAAGAGTCAATGTCACAGCTACAAAGGGGCCAGGACAAAGAAGCCAGCATATCCAGAAAGGAAGTTAGGTGGAAACCAGTGTGCCCAGTACTGTAAGGAGGGACATTAGAGAGGGGAGTACCCCAAATGAAAAGGGATGGCTGGCTAGTCTCCAACCAAGGAAGCAGAGGGCATGTCTTCCAAGGACAGTACCAACCATGAACAAGCCCAGAGGGCTCCAGAAAATGATTTTGTTAGCATGGCTGCTTTGGAGGCCTATGGAAAAGACTAAGACAGACCAGGCAGGCTCCATCCAATTAGGCTCCCACAGGCTCATAGTGCCAGTGGTGACAAGGGGCTGATCTATGAACTTCATGGTGGACAAGGGGGCTGCATATTCAGTCATGACTTGACCCATGGGCCCCTTTTCAAGAAAATGACCATTGTAAGAGAGGCTCACCCCTTCCTAGTGTAGAAATAAGGTAACCAACCTGGGAAGCCATGAATTCCTGTGTCATCCTTAATGCCCAGTGCCTCTACTGGTTCAAGACATGCTAGCAAAACTCTGAGCCCAGATAAGCTTTGGTGCTGATGGACAGGCATTTCTATCTCTAGGCAAACCAAAAGAAAAGATTGACTCTCACTGTTTCCTGAGAAGAAGAATGATATCTCTCCAGTCAAAGGGGCCACAACAGGAACTAGAAGTCCCTTCAAGATTCTTGGAGTGTGGGCTGAAGATAACCCACCAGGGATGACCAAAAATATTCCTCCTGTGATGGTAGAGTTAAAGCCTGGGGCTGAATCTTTCTACATCAGATAGTACTACATTGCTCATAAGGCATAGGTGGAAATCCAAAATCATCTGGACAGACTCCTAAAATATGGACTCCTCCAACCTTCCCAGTGTGCCTTGTCCAAAGGATGGGAACTGATGACAGTCACCAGGTGGGCCAGGACTTGCATGCAGGTAATAAATCAGGCCACATGCAGTGTTCCCAATCCATATACTCTCCTGAGTCTGAGCCTGGCTGAAGCAGCCCATTTCACCTGTCTTGATCTGAAGGATGCTTTCTGCTGCATTCAGCTGACACCCTCAAGCTGCCACTTTTTGATTTCCAATAGGAAAATTTTGACTGAAGTAAATGACAACTAACATAGACTAGATTACCACAGGCTTCAAAAATGCACCACCTATATTTGGGGAAACACTAGCTTCTGATTAAAAGACCTTTCTTGCTATACAATGTGGGTGCACATTGCTTCAATACATAGGTGACTTGCTACAGGTAGGAGCAACCCAAGAGGAATCCATGGAAGGGACACAGCTGTCCTTGCTCTCCTGTATGAGACCAGCTACAAGGTCTGCAGGAAAAAGGCCCAGATTTGCAAGGACAAAGTCGAATACTTTGGTTCCCATGTGGCCCTGATAGAAAACGAGGTCTGTTCAATTCCATTCCCATCCACCTGACCCCAAATACAAGAATTCTTGGGCGTTGCTGGATTTTTTCAAATCTGTATCTCCAACTTCTCAGTCACAGCCAAACCTCTCTATGAAGAAGTCACAAAGGGGATGATGGAGAGCCCTTACAGTAGCCAGTATGCTGAGAATGACCTGCGCAGCACTTGTCGCTCATCAACCTAACCTGCCTTAGGCAGGTGAGGCCGTACAAGCAGCTGAGTTGCAGACCTGGGGCAATCACAAGGCAACAAGGTGACTGCACTAAGAGGAGAGCAGGATTCGAACAGTACATAAACCCTAATCCTGCCCCCAATAAATGAATCTGTGGCAGCTCGCCCTCTGCCTGAGTCCACCAGATTCCCAGGATCTGTGTCTTGACTTGACTCTGCACCTCTCATCGCCTTTCATTCATGGTTCCCCAGCAGGCCTGAGGGGATTGTCTACATCTGGTGCTCAACGTGGTTTTCTGATCCCCCAGTACTGGCGAGGCACCCCCTTCCTTGATCGGTGAGTAGGCCCCCTTTTGTGTTCTTTGTTCTTTGTTCATTCAGCAGTGCACTAGGGTGAGCGCCCCCACCCACAGATCCCTTTCCTCCCTTACCATTTCTTGCCATCATGGATAATATACCTCCCCACATTCAGGAGCCACGGACAGCTGCCCTAAAGGCTCTCCTCCAGACTCATGGCCTTAAAATGAAATCCTGGGACTTTGATTCATTTGGAAGGAGGCCATTTGCATTGCCCCTCCTCACCATAATTGCAAGCCTTAAGGGCTCCTTGGCGGAGGATGTTCTGCATGAGCATAACTCAGCCTGCCACAAGAACACCAAGACTCATCTCCCTAATGAACACAGATGCCAAAATTCTAAACAGGATACTGGCAAATCGCATACAGACTCATATCAAGAAGATCATCCATCATGACCAAGTGGGATTCATACCAGAGAGGCAGGGATGGTTCAACATATGAAAGCCAATAAACATAATCAAGCACATAAATGGAATGAAAGACAAAAACCACACCATCATCTCAACTGATGCTGAAAAAGCCTTTAACAAAATCCAGCATCCTTTCATGCTTAAAGTCCTAGAAGGAACTGGATTGGAGGGATCATTCCTCAATGTAATCAAAGTCATATACAGCAAACCCACAGCCAATATCATCCTAAATGGGGAAACGACAAAAACATTCCCTTTAAAGGCAGGAACTCGGCAAGGCTGCCCCCTGTCACCACTCCTCTTCAATATAGTGCTTGAAACACTTGCTAGAGCAATAAGGCAAGAATAGGAAATTAAAGGAGTACTCATTGGAAAAGAGGAAGTCAAGCTATCCCTATTTGCTGATGATATGATTGTTTACTTAAGGGATACTAAAAACTCCACCAGAAAACTCCTAGAAATGATTAACAGCTTCAGCAAAGTGGCAGGATACAAAATTAACCTAAAAAAATATCAGGGGCCCCGTTCTTACAAACAAAACAAGAAACTGGAGAAGGAATTCAAGGAGACCTTCCCACTCACAATAGCCTTAAAAACAATAAAATACCTAGGAACAAACCTAACCAAAGACACCAAAGATCTCTACAAAACAAAATTTTAAACCTTAAAGAAAATAATTGAAGAAGACATCAGAAGATGGAAAAACCTCCCATGCTCATGGATTGGGAAAATTAACATTGTAAAAATGTCCATTCTACCCAAACTCTTGTATAGATTTAACAAATCCCAATTAAAATCCCAAGTTTTCTCACAGGCTTGGAAAAAAAGTCCTAAATTCATTTGAAAAACAAAAAGCCCTGAATACCAAAACAAACACAGGGGTTCTTCTATACAGATTTCAAACTATGCTACAGGGCTATAGTCAATAAAAACAGCCTGGGACTGGCACAAAAACAGACCTTTGACCAATGTAACAAAACCAAAGATCCAAATTGAACACATAACAATTTCAGCCATCTCAATATTTGACAAGGGGGCCAAGAAGAACAATGGAGAAAAGACAGCATATTCAGCAAGTGGTGATTGGCAAAACTGGATCACCTACTTGTAGAAGAATGAAATTAAACCTAACTACTCCCTCTCACCCTGTACAAAAGTCAACTCCAGAGGGATTAAACCTGAACTTGAAACCAACTCTGAGGGCAATAGAAGAAAGAGTTGGCACAGCCACAAGAATAGGTGTAAGAAAAGACTTCCTAAATCAAACAGCAGCTGTGCAAGAATTAAGTTCGACAATTGAAAAATAGGACTTCATAAACTCAAAAGTTTCTGTACATCAAAAGAAACATCAAGGAAGTGAAGAGAAATCCCACGGAGTGGGAGGAAACCTTCACCACAGAAACATCTGACAAAGCTTTGATTTCCAGAATAATATAAACTACTCAAAAAACAAAGACAAAAAACAAATGACCTAATCAAAAGATGGAGATACAAGTGAGAATTAGAGATGGCTGAGAAAACACCTTAAGAAGTGTTCAACATCACTAATCATTAAGGAAATGCAAATCAAAACCACTTTAAGATATCTTACTCCAATAAGACTGGCTAGGATCAAGAAAACAAATGAATACCAAGTGCTAGAGAGGTTGTGGGGAAAGGAGGAACACTAATCCACTGCTGTGGTGGGAATGTTAAACTCGTACAACCACTATGGAAAGCAGTGTGAAGAACCCTGGAAGACTTGGAATGAACTTGCCACCCAACCCAGCCATACCACCCTAGGCAGGTACCCCAAGACTCACCCCACAAGCAGAGATACGTGCACGGTCATTGTTTATCTTCAGCTCTCTTTACAATAGCAAGGAGCTGGAACCAACCCAAATGCCCCTCAACTGACGAGTGGATAGAGAAAATGTGGTATATCACACATGGAGTTCTACACGCAGCAGTAAAGAAAGATGACATCATGAGCTTGCAGGAAAATGGCTGGAACGAGAAGACATCATGCTGAGTGAAGTAACACAGTCCCAGAAAAACAAACAAGAATGGTGTCCCTCATCTGTGGAGGCTAGTGCCAATTACCTAGTGTGTAAGATTTCTTGGCACGGCCCCTTGAGCTTTGTCCAAGCAGGGGAATGAAGCATAGTGGAAGCAACACAACAACAACAACAACAGAAAGGACTGCATCAAAGAACTGACTGAAACAGTGAACTTCTGCTCAAAACAGTCAACTTCCACATGGAGAATATTGAGAAAGACTGAGAAAGAGATGAAAAGCATGTTTGGCAGAATACATGAGCTCTGGTGGGGTTGGGGGATAGGGTAGGGAACATGGGTCTAGATTTGATAATCTTGTACAAAATATATATTTAAAAAAAGGAAAAAAAATAAAAAGAGCACCAAGAAGTTGGCCCTGCCCTGTGTCCCTGACTTTCATCAGAACGAGGAAGGTTCCCCCATCCCAAGCCACCCAAACTCCCTTCAGCTGCTCCTGCTAGGGATACTCATTCACCCTCCACCAATATATGCTTGGAGGTGGGCCCAGGAAGCTCTCTTCTACCAGAAGGACTAGAGACATCTCATTCAGCTGGCTGTATCTTTTGGGAAAGAAAGAGCTCAATTATTTTTTTTTTCTTTTTACTTTCATTTTTGTTTTGTTTAAATCTAAGTTTCTGGTCTGGAGTGCCCAGTTAGGAGAAACTGGATGCAGTATTGGTCCTTGAGCACAGAGATATAGGGGACACTCCAACTCTCCCCTGGTAAAGTGCGAACATGGGGTTCACCTCAGTGATTTGGAATCCAGGCAAGGGGTCTGGATTTTTGGTTCCGGGACCGACAGGGCATCAGCTCTGTGCATACATCTCCTCTTTTTGTCTGACTATGTCTTGTGTATATGGTTACTGTTCTTCTATGTGTCTAAGCATGCATCTAAGTTTTTGTGTGTGTTTGTAATTCAGTCATTATAATTGTTTCATGTTGGTTCTGTCAAAGTGGCCACTTCAAGTTTCAATCCTTTAACGTGAACAGAACCATTCATTTTGGCATGCCAGACTAGATATGCATGTGCAAACTTAAAAAAAATTGATATTTAAAAATGCATTTAAAGGCCTAAAATTTGGATACTCTAGAGTTCTCTAAATTTATTGTCTCTGAGTCTATCAAATGCTTCACAACAGGTGGTAATTTTTATAGGAATTAGCCTCTGAGTTGACTTTTTAAGGATCCTAATTTCTTTTTTTAAATTTTTTTTTATTTATTTAATTTATTTCTGTATGTGTATGAATGTACTGTCTGCATGCAAGTCTGTGCACCCGTGTCGTGCAATGCCGCGGAGGTCAGAAGAGGGTCTCGGATTCCCCTAGAACTGGAGTTCTCCTGGAATTGGAGTTTCGGACGGCTCTAGGCCGCCATGTGGGTGCTGGGGATCGAACCCGGGTCCTCTGCAAGAGCGGTCGGCGCTCTTAACCGTTAGGCCATCTCTCCAGCCCATGGATCCTAATTTCTAAGATGACATTTTTGGTTTGTGTTTGCTTTCAAAAGGTAACTTGGTTGCTTTGGAATTATCTACTTTTTTTGAGACTTCTGCAGGCTAGATTCTCTACGTGGATGTATCCCTGATTTAACATTAGCCTTCTGGACTGGGAATAAATTCTTGGACCCGATGTGATTGCACACACCTTTAATCCCAGTCCTTGGGAGGCTGAGGCAGGCAGTTCTTTGTGAGATCAAGGTCAGCCCATCAGTCTGCTTTGGTAAGTTTCCTCCCAGCTGCTACTAGCCCATCTCAAAGGACCAGAGATACTCTACCTCTTACTAGCTAGTAAAATTTGCATCAGCAGTTAGTCAGGAATCCTGGTCTGGCTTGGGAGGAGGTCTTTAGAGCTTGGGGAATTCCTGAGCTCTCTGGAATGCCCACGTTGCAACCTTTCCATCTCTGCTAGAGACCAATTTTGGGGTCTGACACCTGAATCAGTTGGGGTGCTGCATGGCTTCCAGGGGTGCTTTAAAGGCTCTTGCTTCCAAGGGGTGAGGGAGAACAGTCTGAAACATCTTTTGGGCTCTGTTATGTTTTGGCAAGAATTTTTGAGCCTGTTTCCCTCCCTCCCTTCTTCCTCATGGGAGGGAAAAGTGATCTCTCTGGGTCTGTGCCCTCCTTGCTGAGCTGGCTGGCAGGCTGTGTGTTTGTGTTGAGGAAGAGTTGGTCTCAGAGAACTGGGTGAATCAAATTCATGAAAACTGTACTTCACTCCATACTTTTAGCTTCCATTGGATGAAGGCATTATATAAAATTGTTGTGATCACTTTAAGATGATAGAGTAGCCCTCTTGCCCCAGGCTCCTGATGTTTTGAATGTGTTTGAGTCTTTTTAAACTATGGAACCTCAGTTCAGCTTATGGATAAGAACCTACTCAGAGGGTGTAAGTGCCTTAAGCCCTCATACTTAGTAAAATCTTATTCTGACATGCCTAAACAGAAATATAAATATTTTAGTGGTATAATGGGTACCCTAAAAAAAACTTTCCAAACTCTCTTCCAGCACTGGGGAGACAAAGGCATGTGGATATCTTGGTCTGGTTTGGGTGAAGAACTGATACCAGAATGGCCTGGGCTAGCCCTGTTTCTTGCCTCCAGGGTGGGAGAGCTACCCCTCCTAGGGTAGCTAATGGGCTTTATTGTGTTTCCTATCTGCTCCCCCACCCCCTTTCTCCTCTTAGGAAGCAAACATACTTCTCTGGGTTTGAACTGCTGTCCTGCTGGTCTGGTCACTCCTGGAAGTTCCCCAACTAGGTGTTGTGAGCCACACCTTTAATCCTAGCTTGCCTTCAATCCTAGCACAGCCAAGGTTTCTAGGTGATTTTCCTAATGCTTTTTGTACAAATCAGAGACCAATGGCCATGACAGGCCATACAGTAGGGACTCAATGGCCCCACACTAGACTCTAGATCCAGATTTCAGCAGGCTTATCTGACAAGGTGACCTCCTGTGAAGCTTAAAATGTTGTTATGTTGACGGTTATAAACTTAAGAGTCATATTTCACTCTGATTTAAGTTTTCATCTCTAATTTAGTTTTCCTCAAGGTACTGATGAAGCTGTAAACTGTCATGTGAGCTAAAACTGTTAAATTACACTATGGTCCTTGGTCCTCATATTTTAAGTTCATTTTAAGGAATAATCACTTCTGTTCTGGGGTGCAGTTTATTTCCACACATTACACATGTGGGGACATTTACTAGGTCTAGGTAAAGTACCTCTAAGCACTCAAAGAAAATTGGTCATTCAAAGCCTACTCTCAAGCTGGCATGAATATCTCACAGTTTATACTAGTGTATTTGAGATAACTGTCCCATCTCATTACATGGAAAATAAATATTAATTACTTAGTAAATCTGCATAATTAAGGGTTAATCTGTTTACAAATGTTATGTCACGTGGTAGTAAAAAGGGATATAAAAAATGGAAAATGTTAAAAAGGTATTTTTTGTAAGGATTTATATGAAGATGATGAGAAATTCTATGCAAGTGATAAAAGTCTAAGGAGGTTTGTTATGGGAGGTAAAAGGTGAGGCTATATGAATAAGCTTAAATGTCTAAGGTTCAGTCAACTAGTTCAAGAATAAAAATGTATATCTAGTCAAGGTTTGTTTAAGAGTGTTCAGTTTTTCTCCAAGCTTTATATGCATATCACATGCACTTCAAATTATAGTAAAATGATAAGATACCTGTATTAAATTAAATTGGTATAAACAGTTAAGCTAGTTTACTAGTGGCCTGAATAGGATTGTGAATATACAGAGTTAATTTTCAGCCCTCTCCTGGCTTGAACCTGACTCCCTGTTACAGGTGTGGATTAAATGGACACAGGCAAATAGTGGGTTACCTATGGCTACTGAAGATGTACTTTATGTTTCTTACAAGAGTTGCTTTTGAAATTTCCCTTGACCTAACCAGATAATTTGGCTCAAAAAGCTAGATTCTATCTTCCTGAACAAGCTGCATGCAGTCCAGAAGAAGACTGGATGGGCTTGATAATCCTTATCAGTTTATTTCCTGTCTTCTGGTATGTCTTACAACTCCTGTCTTTCTGGGAAAACTGTAAATCAAGATAAAGGGTCTGAAAAGAAAAAGATTGTTCTGGTTTGTAGTAATTGTAGTGAATAATTTACATTTAAAATAAGGCTGAAATTGTTTAATTCTATCCTGTGAGCTATGCCTGCTTAATCTATGGTGTTAAGTCCCTCCTCCCATCAGTACTATCCAAAGCTGCTTTAATTATTGTCCAAGCCTTATTGAAAATATTATACAGTAAGTAAAGGTGTTAGTCTGGTGTAACATAGCATTTCTGGATGGATAATGACCGTACTTAAATGCCCATACCAATTCGGCTGAGGGACTTAAGGAACAACTTTGTTTCTTGCCCTCTGAGGTCAACCAGTCCCAGGGGACTATGTCTGGGGGCATCTCCTGAAATGTCCTGCAGTTGTGAGTCCCCAGTCCTCCTGGGCAGGGAGGTCTTGGAGATCCACTGACCAGGGTCCAGTCTGTAAAGAGTAAAGTCTCTTCATGCTTCAAAAAGAGAAGCCTGGGGCTGGAGAGATGGCCTAGTGGTTAAGAGTGCTGACACTCTTACAGACGACCCAGGTTCAATCCCCAGCACCCACATGGCGGCTGAGAACCATCTGAAACTCCAATTCCAGGAGAACTCCAGTTCCAGGGGAATCCGACACCCTCTTCTGACCTCCTCGGCATTGCATGACATGGGTGCACAGACCTACATGCACACAGTACATTCGTACACATACAGAAAAAAAAAAAAAAAAGAGAAGCCTGGTCTAGAAAGACCTGACTTTGTCCTCGTGTTGATGGAATTGGTAAATAAAAAGCCGAGAGGAGCCAGAGGCCCCTCCCCCCAAAATCTGAGTGGCCCCTGAGGACCAGACCCTCAACTGACTTTGAAAAAACAAAAGTTGGTTAATCTGGGCTAACTGTATGGACTTGTACACCCAAAAGAAAAGTATAACCAAAAGATAAGTAATTATTATATTTCCTTTAAAGTCTGAAAGATTGTGCCTCCAAACACTATATTTTAAGTCATTTAAAGTTATACGAGGTCTGTTGTTACCAAATAATAAAGTTTCCTCTTTCTGTTTAAACAGTGACCTAAGGGAAAACTCACACCATGACTATCAAAAATTCCTGGAAAGCAGATGCTGAGTCCAGACATCATGGACAAATGAACAAAAGGAGAAGCCCAACAATGGATGCTTTGGAACCCCTCACTGAGAGATTCCAATGGACTTTTAAGTTGGACATTTTATTCACCCTGTTCCTCTCTTGGGTCCTGCCTAGAAAATGTACCTAGCTACTCTTGCTGTCACAGGCACTGGTCAAGGGTTTTGTTCTCTCTGTAACTATACCTTTTGGGGTCTTTTAGATAGATCCACTGAGCAGGTATAACCCTGTGCTGGATAGCTTTAGTGTCAACTTGACACACCTGGGTTGAGGGAGCCTCAATAGGGGAATTGGCTCCATTGGATTGGCCTGTGGCCACATCTGTGGAGAATTGTCTTGATTGTCGAGCAATGTGGGAGGGCCCAGCCCACAATGAGTGGTGCCACCCTGGGCAGGTTGTTGTGTACCGTATAAGAAGGCAGGCTGGGCATGAGCCAGGGTAGCAAGCCAGTGAACAGCATCCCTCCATGGCCTGTGCTTCAGCTCCTGTCTTCCAGGTTCCTGCCTTGGGCTCCCTAAGTGATGAATTGTGACCCAGGGAGATGTAAGCTGAATAAATCCTTTCTTCCCCAAGTTGGTGGTGGTCAGAGTGTTTTGTCACAGTAATGGAAGAGAAACTAGAACAACCCCGGTCGCCACCTCCTACACCCCTTTTCAGTATGAAAGATGTCAGAAGGGTCAGTGCCCCAATTTCCTCTTGGCAATTGGGGTAACCTCCTCAGAGGGTAATGTGATAAAAGTAAGAGCTAAAAATTGGCTAGGCAGTTTAGGGTCAAGACCACCCAAAGAGCCAGTTTCTTTCTCAGCTGAGAGCTGAGGACTTCCTGGATCTGCCAATGGACTTATCCTACTGGTTGCACTGACTTGTGGCCCATGCATCCTTAACTCACTTGTCAGATTTATTGACCAGCAGGTAAATTCCATTAAAATCATGGTGCTAAGGACCCAATACAACCCCCCTAGCAGAGATCATTCCATCTTGGAAACACCAACTGTGGTTAACTCTTGTGAACTTCCTTCAAGGATTTGAAGGCCACATAATGAGAAGGAGATATGAGTTGTGACCCCAGGTTTTCCTCATTCTGCCTGACCCCCCTACCAAGTCCTCAATATTACATGTCTACATCCTGAACTTGGTGACATTATTAAAGGTCCCTGGTTGCAACAGTTTATTAACTACACCTTGGTTCTCAAATTGTATCCCTTAACTCTATCTGCCCCCAGGGTCATAGCCTTTGATACTAGCTTTGTTTCACAGGTGTGGTCTAAGCTAAAGTCCATCTTTGATCCTGCTACATTGGGCACCTGGGGCATCCTCTACCTCCTGGCCTTTCTCTGCCTTTTTCTCTTTAGGTGTCTGTTTTGCTTTGCTTGCAGCCAATGCCAGGTCAACAAAACAATGGCCCAGGTTCTCTCAGCAATGGTCAAAAGGACTCTGCATGCACCCCTCTGTTGGGAGCTGCGGAGTGCCGCGCCTCAAATATGGCGCCGGTTTCCGCCTCCCACCCCCACGGGGGTGAGCGCTCCATGCAGCAAACATGTCCTTATTTGATTTGGCCTTGCTGAAGCCCTCTGTTCCGCATAGAGATATCCTATCCTTGAGACCCACGTGGTGGAAGTCGATTGGTTGTGACATGCCTTATAGGTAGTGAACCGGGAAGGGAAAGGAAGAGAGTGGATGTAAGGTTACCCGAATAAACTGCTTGAGGAAGATCGCTCTCGTGTCGTGTCTTCTTTCGCTGGATGAACGGGGACGCGACACCCCTCCAGATGAGGTGATTCGCATCTGGCTCTCATCCATCCACAATTCACAGGAATTGTGTCTCTCTTCTCTCAGTGGCTGGCCAGACAAATACAGGTAAGACTCTGCAAAACTAGGGCAACCTAGGACACACAGTCAAAATGTCGGAATGCCAGAGGTGGGGTCAACAAGGTTCGGGCATAGCACCCGAACTCCCACTGGACCACTCCTCACGCAAAATTAAATACAAAGGGTGGAAAAAAATGTAGTAGCCAGTATGCTGAGAATTACCTTCGCAGTGCTTGTCCCTCATCAACCTAACCTGCCCTAGGCAGGTGAGACCATACAAGCAGCTGAGTTGCAGACCTGGGCCGGTGACATGAGTGGAATTCGAACAGTACATAAACCCTAATCTCGACCCCAATAAACGAATCCCTGGAAGCTCGTCCACTGCCTGCTTTCACCCAATTCCCAGGGTCTGTGTCTTGACTCTGCCCCTCTCACCCCGTTTCGTTCATGGTTGGACCACGAAATTCACCAGCAGGCCTGGGAGATTGTCTACAGGGACTGACACAACAAAAGGCATTCGAGGACATTAAACAGGCCTTCATCCATGCTCCTAAGTTTTAGATAATACCAAGCCCACCCCTCCCCTTTGTTTTATCTTTTTGTTCTTGTTATTTGGGGGGGGGGGTTGGCCTTTTTGAGACTGGGCCTCTCTCTAGCCCCAATTGGCCTGGACTTTTCTATGTAGACCAGGTTGAACTTGGTCTTACAGAGATCTGCCTGCCTCTGCCTCCTGAGTGCTAGGATTAAAGGCCTGCACCACCACCACCCCCAGCTCTCCTTCCTCTTCTGTGTCCATAAATGGTTCAAAATAGTCGTTGGAATCCTAACAGATATCAGGAACAAGGCATTCCCCAATAGCCTATCTCTCCAAACAGCTCAAGGCTGGCCACCTTGCCTGGGAGCTCCTTCAGCCACTACTCTCCTGGTAGCAGAAACTGACAAATTAATTGTGGGACAGGAACTGACAGTCTGAGTGCCTCATTTGGTACTGACATTGCTTGAACATAAAGGGTCCTGCTAGCTGACCAATGCAAGGATGGTCAGGTACAAAGAATGTTATGTGAAAATCCTTGCTTCTGCATTGAGGTCGTGAGAACCACCCTGCTGCCACTTGAGGCTGGATAGCCAGATCATGATTGTATTGAAGTCATGGAGGAAGGGTTTTCTAGCAGGCCAGACCTAAGTGACCAGCCCAAGGACCTAGATGTAGACTACTTTAATAGAATCAGCTTCATATAGGATGGAATGCATCTTATTGGGTATTTGGCTGTCAACTCAGACTCCACCACTGAAGCTGAACCTCTGCCAGCAAGGCTGTCAGCATGAAAGACAGGACTCATTGCCCTGACCTCTCCTGGAAGAAGCGGAAGCTTGAGGAAACTACGGCCCTGCTCCAGCTACTCTGGAGGCTTGCTGCTCCATGCACAGTGGAAGAATTACTGGAGTCTCACTGTAGTGCACTGCCATCCCCTGCTTATTCTGTGGTTATACCCTTTGCTATATTTTTTTTGCCATAGGTTTGGTAGAAGTTGCTCTAGCTGACTGGACATATACTGAGAAAATTCTATTGGTACTTTTTTGCTTTGCTTATGTAGACATTTTAAGTACTCTCCATTGCTGCTAATATTAAATTAACCTCCATAATGTTGCTCCTGTTATGCCTCTTACCCTGGCCATTTTGTCCTTGGCCAGCATCTTCTTGAGAGAAGCTCTAGCCAGGTCATTTATGAGTAGACCAAGCCATCTGTGTCAGAGTACAATCCATTTCAAAGGACATTGTCACTTGTTCATCCACTTTAGGGAGTTACCTAAGGTGGCCCTTAGGTTTTGGGGCTGCTGCAGACTCTCCATAGCATGAGTCAGTTCTCAACATCTAAACATCCTGCCCTACAAAGGGAACATTGCCCTATCAGAAGGAAAATATTCCTGAAAACCAAATTCTCATGTCATTACACTCCCTCAATGGTTATGGGATAAAGACCCAAAACCAGTCACCACGGGGTTGCATCATCACTACCTTTGACGCAGCTGTTTCACTATATAGGGATTTAACCCCAAACTTTAAATTTCCTGCTTTAGGGGAAAAAAATCTCTTTATAGACTTGGCATTGGATCTCACTAAAGTACCAATGGAGTCTCACTGGGCCCTGTCAGAGGGCTCCAATGCTTGTGGACTGGGGCTATCATGTCTGGTTTCAAAATTGACAAAAAATTCATAGTAAAGAGTGCTCTGCACACTGCATTATGGGGGCATGAGGTATAGATCTCCCCCTTCTGTTTTTGTAATTGTTCCTTTTGTAAGAGAGGCCCACAGTGACTCCATTTTGAGTATAGCCACCATTTTAAGCAATTACTGGAACCTGCCTAATTCAGGGAAAAGGTCAATTGCTCAAGAACAGCTAATAAGATAATTGTTGATACTGTTGATATATGAGGGCAGATGGACTGACTCAACGTTTCCTCATTCCAGTTGCAGGATTGTGTCTAAAGATAACCTTTGGTATGTGGGGGCAGGTGGGCTGACCCTACCATGAGCTGTAACCCTGCTATTATCCAATAAGGCTAGAAGTTACCCAACTAAAATTCCCCTAGACCCTGTATAAAAGGCCTGTGAGCCAAGTTATCAGGGTCGGAGCCTTTTCCCTCCCACCCCAGCATGCTGGTTTACTTTTCCCCCCCAAATAAAGTCTTGGTTTTCCATCCTTCGGTGTGTCTGGTGTGGATTCTTGGACCCTAACACTTTGAAGTTTTATGTATTCCTTCAACAGTGCACTGTTCCTGTGGATTATAAGGAATACTAGTTATGTGAGAGATAGTCCAGAAGGCACAGATGCTTTTAAACTGGACACAGGAATATGCTGGGCAATTATTAGTTTTTAATTGATGTGGGATGCCCATAATCAATATGCAGATGGAGAAGTAGAATTCTCCTGTCATAGTGGGAATAGGTGTTCATAATAACATGTATTTGAGATGGCCAAAAGGAGAATAAGTAATATTCATCTACCAAAGAGCATTAGTCCTAAGGCAGGGGTGAGTTGAATTTTCTCCTGGGAGACCTTCAAATGGGCAGCTTCTAGGGTCAAGACTTGAAGGAGTAGGGAATCCAGGACGGTCCTGTCACAGTGAGCTAGAAGAACATCATCCATGTAGTGCATGAAGTCTAACCCTGGGATTTTAGAAAACCTTTTCAGAACGTGACCAACAAAAACCTGACAGATTGTGGGGCTATTTTTCATGCCCTGCGGTAGAACTTTCCATTGATATCTCTGCATGGGAGGAATAGTTCCTATGAGGGACAATGCAAAGGGAGGCCTGTCTTCAGGGTATGGGGATAGAAAAGACACAATCTTTAATATGAAGAAGAGCGATGTGTTTGCTCACTTACCAGGGTATGGCTGAGAGCCAAGGGAGACCAGGTTGGGCTGTTCCCATTTTTTCCATTGTAGCATTAATGGACCTAAGGTCATGAAGCATACAAAATTTCCCTGCTGTTTCTTTTGAATTACAGACAGGGGTGTTCCAGGGGCTAACAGATGGCTTGATATGCCCTGTACTTAGTTGCTCAGCAACTAAGGACTCCAAAGTTATACATTTAGATGAAGGAACATTGGCCACTGCACCTAAGGACTCCAAAGTTATACGTTTAGATGAAGGAACAGTGGCTGCTGCAACTAAGGACTCCAAAGTTATACGTTTAGATGAAGGAACAGTGGCTGCTGCAACTAAGGACTCCAAAGTTATACGTTTAGATGAAGGAACAGTGGCTTAAAAATAAACGAAAGTGGAACAACCAGGAAATATGGGGACACTATGAAAAAACAAAACCTGCCGGCATCATAGGAATAAGAGGAAGGAGAAGAATCTTCTCAAAGAAAATTAGTATTGATCATATCTGCAACAGAATAAGAGATGAAAAGTTCCCCAAAACAAAAATAGACAACCCATACAATACCATAGAAAATTTCCCAAACCTAAAAATAGCAACCCATACAAATAGTGACAAGAGCAGAGGAATAGAACAGTCCCCAAGGGAGCGTTACGAGATGGTAGAAGAGAAACCAGCCGGGGTGGGAGTGCAATGTGTGGGTAAAAATGCTAGATGCCCAACAACAATACAAAGAGACAAGTGGGCTTGGGAGCGTCAAGAGGGCTAAAAAGAAGGGAAACAAGTCACATACAAAGGGAAACCCATCAGAACCCAACTGACTTCTCGCCTCAAACCATGAAAGCAAGAGAAAACATGGAGCAAAACATTCCAGTGTTAAGGGACTACACGGATGCCAACCCAGAATACTTTTACCCGCAAAACTGTTGATTATAGTTGAAGGAGAGGAAAAATCTTCCATGACATAAACAAGATGATGGAATACCTATCTGGAAAACCAACTCTTCAATAAAATACTTGAGCAATTCAAAGGGCAGAAGAGAGGAGCAAAATCCTCAAACACCTACGAAAGAGAAACTAACAAAAACAAAATCCATAGGGAGACAAAATCAGAGGACTAGAAGTCCAAGATGGATAATAACGTTGAAAGGTGAAGCAACATCCATCTTTCAATTATAACCTTAAATATTAATGGGCCTAAACTCCCCCAATAAAAAGGCACAGACTGGGACGAATGGTATTAGGAAACAAAACCCCTCTATATGCTGTCTACAAAGAAACCCATCCAATCTCAAGGATAGGCAATCAACTTAAGGTGAGGGATGGAAGAGAGTATTTCAAGCAAATGGTACCAAAAAGAAAGCAGGTGTGGCTATTCTAATATCAGACAAAATAGACTTCAAAGCAAAAGAAATCAAAAGAGACAAAGAGGGACATTACATCCTTTATCAAAGGAACAATCAATGATGAAGAATTCCACAATCATAAACATATATGCACCAAACACCGGTGCACCAAACTTATAAAGAAAATCCTCCAGGATCTCAAGGCACAGATTAAACCCCCAGCACCACTAATACTAGGGGATTTCAATACCCCATTAAGTCCCCTAGACAGATCAACAGGACAAAGGAATAAAGGGAGACATCTGAACTAAATGACACAATACACCAAATCGACCTCACAGACATCTATCGAATATTTCACCCCAAACACCCAGAGAAATACCAACTTCTACCTCAGCACGACCTTGGACAGAACATTCTCAAAAATAGACTATATACTGGGGACACAGGAAAAACTCAACAAATATAAAAAGAGTGAAATAATCCTCATGCATTCTATCAACCACAGTGCAAATAAAACTCATATATCAACACACAGAATAAACCCTACATCCTAAGGAACACATGGAAGACTGAAACAACACTCTTGAATAAATGATGCTGGGTCAAAGGAGGCAATAAGGGAAGATCGAGGGAATTTGTAAACAGTGTGTGGGGTGTGAGGGGGGGGTGGTGAATGAATGACATGATAAAACAACACCGAAAATCTATGGGACAGACTTAAAAGCATCCTAAGAAGGGTTTAGTTATTATGCCACTCTAATGGGCTAGCTTTGTACATAAAAAAACACACGGTGGAACAAAGTGATTCTAACACTGCAGCTATAGAGAATACTTGAAGACCCAAACAACATAGAACCCTAAACTCGGAGCATGGGAAAAGAAGAAATAACAAAAATCAGAGTGAGAGATTCAATGGAAATAGGAAACAAAGAAAACCATAGCAAAAAAATCAAAGTGAATATCACAAAATTGGTTTTCTTTGAGAGAAATAATAAGATAGACAGACCTCAGCCCAGTTACCAAATAAAGGCAGGTAAACAACTGCCAAATCCAAATACAATCTGTGACGAAAAAGGGAAATATAGTGCGGATGTCAAACAGACAATGAAAAGATCCAGCGGGAGTGGAGTTTAAGCGGTGACGGTGAGTGCTGTCAGAAAGGCGTTATATTCTACTATTTGTGAAACTAAGAAATGGAGTAGGGATATCTGAAATCCTAGGGAGATCCCCAAAGCTGCAACCAAGAAAGAGATGGACAGTCTAACTACAACCCATACTACAGGAAGAAATCGAAAGATTTAAACGAGGACCTCCCAAACCAAAAAAATGCCAGGCCCAGAGGTTTCACTGCAGAAGTCTAGGTTGGGTTAAAAAAAAAAAATTTTAAAGGGGGGAAAGTGGTAAAAATTGGTGCGGGTGACGTGAACGGGGACATACAACCAGTTACTGGACTGTTAAAATGTTCAAAGGATAAAAACGAGGGACTTCTCCCAGGGTCGAGTCCTTCTATAAAGCAGCATTAACGCATACTTACATACCAGGAAAGATACAACCAAAAAAGGAAGTGGGAGAACTGAGCCGGCCAATCTCCCTAATGAACACAGATGGCCAAAATTCTAAACAGGGTTCTGGCAAACCGCATACAGACTCAACATCAAGAAGATCATCAACATGACCATGTTGGAATACCAGAGATGCAAAAATGGTTCAACATACGAAATCAATAAACACCATCAAACATATCAATGGGGGTTATTGGAAGGACAAAACCAAAAGGGACACCATCATGTCGATTGATGCTGAAAAAGCGTTTGACAAATCCAGCATCCTTTAATGTTTAAAGTCCTTTAGGAATTGGTCCTGAAGGTATTCCTCAATGTAAAGCAAGCGCAATACAGGAAACCCACAGCCAATAATCATCCTAAAATGGGGAAGTGACAGAAGCTTTTCCCTTAAAGGTAGGAACTGTCGTGGGGCAAGAGGCTGGGCGCCCTTTCATCACAACTCCCTTTTCATATAGTGTTGGAAAAACCCTTGACCAGGGGCGGAATAAGGCAAGAAAAGGAAATTAAAGGGAAATTAAAACTAATTGGAAAAGAGGAAGTCAACTTCCCTTTTGCTGATGATATGATTGTCTACCTAAGGGATGGCTAGAACTCCACCAAGAAAGCTCCTAGAAACGATTAAGAGCTTTGGTGAATTGGCAGGATACAAAATAATCTGAAAATCAGTAGCCGTTCTTTACACCACCAACAAGAAACTGAAGAAGGAATATAAGGAGAACCTTCCACTCACAATAGCCTTCAAAAACAAGAAAATACGTAGGACAAACCTAACCAAGGACACCAAGATCTCTACACAAAAATTTTAAACCCCTGAAAAAGGAAATTGAGGAAAGACAAATCAGAAGATGGCAAACCTCCCATTCTCATGGCTTGGGAAAATTAACAATTGTAAAAAGTCCAGCCGACCCAACTAGTGTACAGAATTTAAATGCATCCCCAATAAAAATCGCCCGAGAATTTCTTCGACATGCTTGGAAAAAAAATCCTCAATTCATTTGGAAAAACAAAGACCCCCGAATAGCACGAAAGCAACCTGAGTGAAAAGAGCATACAGGGGGATCTCTATACAACCAGACTTCAACTATACGACAGGGCTATAGTCATAAAACAGCCGTGGCTACTGGGGGGGGTGGGGGGGGGCACAAAAACGACAGTTGACCAATGGAAATAAAACTGAAGATCCAAAAACCTGAGCTCATACAAGTTCAAGCCACCGCATATTTGACAAAAGGGCCAGAAGACACAATGGAGAAGAACAAGCATCTTCAGCAAGTGGTGCTGGCAAATTGGATCAGCATGGGGGCTTTGTAGAAGGAAATGAAATGGTGAAACCCCTACACTCTCACCTTGTACCAAAAGTCAACTCCTAAATAAGGATGTGGGTGACCAAGACCGCGAGGTGCAATCTGGTGGAAGCCCCAAACGCCGGAAGTGATAGAAGAGAACTTGGCAGCAGACTACAAGACAAGGTGTAGGAAAAGACGTCCTAATCAGACAGGAGCTGCACAAGAATAAGATCAACAATTGACAATGGGACCTCACTAAACTAAAAGTTTCTGTACATCAAAAAGAAACAATAAAGGAAGTGAAGAGAAAAACCCGACAAGTGGGAGGAAACCTTCACTGCGACACAAATCTGACAAAGCATTAATCTCCAGAGTAGACAAGCTACTCAAAAAACAAATAGAAAGAAAACAAAATGAACACCTCAAAAGATGGAGCAAGGATCTGAAATAGAGCTTGTCACGAACAGGAGGAAATAGAGATGGCCGAGAAACATCTTAGAATTGTTCATCATCTCTGACGGAATAAGGAAATGCAAATCAAAACCCACTTTGAGATATCAACCTTACTCCATAAGACTGGCTAGGATCAAGAACCACAATATGAATACCAAGTGCTGGAGAGGTTGAGGGAAAGGGGAACACTCATGGCCATTGCTGGTGGGGAATGTAACGTTGTACAGCCACTATGGAAATCAGTATGGAGAGAACCCTTAGAAGACTCAAAACGAGCCTTCCATTATGACCCAGTCATAACACTTCTGGGTATAAACCCACAAGAATCATCATCTTAACTTACGCAAAGATACATGCACAGCTATGTTTATTGCAGTCTGTTCACAATAGCAAAAGCTGGAAACAGCCCAGGTGGCCCCCTCAACTGACGAGTGGGATAGAGAAAATGTGGTACAAATGTTAGAACAAGGAGTTCTACACAGCGGGTAAAGAGGGACAACATCATGAACTTTGGGAGTAAATGGATGGAGCGGGAAGACATTATGTTAAGTGAAGTTAACACAGTACCAGAAAAACAAACGAAACGACAAAGGTGTGGCCCTCATATGTGGATGCTAGTACCAATAACCAATAACCCAGATATAAACATTTCTCATGAGAGGGATGCATAGTAAAAAGAACAACAACAGAAAGACTGGCCATCAAGAAAATGGGACCCGAAAGGGGAATTGGGAAGGGGGGAGGGGGTGGGGGAGACACTGTTGTATATTCGAGTTAATGCATATTAAATTTGACGTGAGTTCAACAAGTGCCCAGTTTTGCCTAGACCTGTCTTAGAAGATTACATGTGTGTTTTAGAAACTTAGTAAAAGTAAATATGTGTATATTAAACAAAACAACGTCTTGGTTGACAGACCTGATAAAAATGGTAATGCATCTCAGCATTAAATGGAGATATAATTTCGTGTTGCTGTAAACCAACTTATTTATGAGGGGGTCCTTCGATGAAACCTTACTTTTAGGTGCCACAAAGGTTTTTGATATGAGAGACTTTCTTGCCGCCCCTCCAGAACAAGGAGAAATATGGACCGATATGCGGGTTGCTCCCAACTGTAAATTGGAGCAAACTATTATAAGGTAATCTCTTACAAAACTCGGTAAAACTGCCTTCTTTAATTGACTAATAGAACATAGAACTGTGAAAAGATACTCCTGTTCAGAACCAATATAAACACTAAAGTCCTTAAACTAGATGCAGCTTAAGCAAAATAGATCAACTACATGAGCTCGACATCAGTAATGGATTATTCCACCAGGGAGATGTGTGCCAGGGGATCTAAGGCTCCACAAAAGGTAAAGGCTCTTACCTCTAAACTGGGATACCTGCAAGGAGAGGGGCGATAAGGCCCTGCTGCTGCAAGACCTAGGATGTTACCATGGAAAGATGCATTGAGCCCACACATGACAGTGTACAGATGGCACCGGGAATACAGAGAGTGTTACCAAGGGCCTAAACCAATAAAGCAATACGGGTCTCCCTGAGTCCAAGCAAAGACTCCACCGTCAGCACCAGCTTACCCTCACCTGCCTGGAAAATGTGCAGCAGAGAGCAGCCATATGCCTGTATATCCCAAATCTATTTGGCTATTGGCTCTCTCCTTGGAAAGACCCATGGCGGAGGCCACAAGCTTACATTCCACTAAGGTTGAAGATATCATAAGCCACGTAAGACCCCATCATATTTAAACAGAAAAAATGTATTTCGTGGATCAACATCTCATCTAAACATATATGTCATAACAAAGGAACCTACCATAACATAATGACTGCTTTAAATACCTATATACTAATTGCTTGTGCTTCACATTAGTAGGATCGAAAGGTTATTCCTGGACAGACTGTCAGCCCATGAAAGGAAACAGCCAGAATTGACCAGAATCAAGACAACAGCTCCAGAGAGAGTGGACTGTTTTGCTTCTCATCCACTTGTGCCCCTTTCTAAGCCCAGGAAATAATCTGCGGAGAGGGGGCGATGGTAGATGTAAGGGCTGGCGATTGGGTGAGAGGTGAACCCACAGCAATGTATCACTGGACCCTCATTGATAACCTGATTGAACATAAACCACCCCTCACCCCCCCGCTGGAAGGTGGGGATGTGGGTGTTTGGGCACAACACCTGCAAATTGGTTATACATGAAGGATGCTTTACTCATGGATTATCACTTCTAGAGCTAAAAAAAAAAAATGGAAAAAAAAACTGAGAGAGATATGCAGGACAGTCATGCAGAATGCATGATCTCGGTTGGGGGGGGTGGGGGTGAAGGGAAGGGGAGATAGGCCTGAACTGAATGGAAAATGATGTAGAAATGCACAAAGCATCAAGAAAAAAAAAAAAAAAGTTTAATCTCCTAGGGGCGTGGTGGTGCAAGCCTTTAATCCTAGCACTCGGGAGGCAGAGGCAGGTGGATCTTTGTGAGTTTCAAGGCCAGCCTGGTCACAGAGTGAGTTCCAGGACAGCTGGGGCTACAGGGAGACCCTGTCTCAAAAGACCNTGCTACTGTTCCACCCAATGGGCATGGAAGTCATCCCATTCTACGCTTAATAGTGACTGGCAAGAACAGTGCCCTTAAGAATTTGTGGGTACTGGGAGCTTTGATGTCTAGACTTGGGAGTTTCTACAGCCCCCGAATTATAAAAGACTATTGGTCTGGGCTGGAGCAATGGACCTAGCGGTTAAAGAGCGCCCGACCGCTCTTGCAGAGGGACCCGGGGTCGATCCCCAGCAACCCCACAATGGCAGGCCGAGAGCCTGGTTCTGAAACTCCAAATTCCAGAGAACTCCCCAGTTTCCCAGGGGCAGACGTCCAACGCCCTGTTCTGACCTCCGCGGGCT
This sequence comes from Rhizomys pruinosus, assembly GCA_009823505.1. Taxonomy (NCBI): domain Eukaryota; kingdom Metazoa; phylum Chordata; class Mammalia; order Rodentia; family Spalacidae; genus Rhizomys; species Rhizomys pruinosus. The sequence goes on along the minus strand of VZQC01009178.1, from coordinate 860,818 downwards.
CTTCGCCACGTCACGGCTGCACCAAGCTTGGTTGCACAGGACAATACATTCTATCAACAATATGGAAAAAAAAAAAAAAAATATTGTCTGTAATTAGGATTGTCCCCAAGGCATCAAGGAATCCCTGCCTAAAATGAGGCACAGGCCAGGCGGCCATAATTAGGTTAATGGTCCCCTGTCCGCATCTAAGTCTTCCAAAACCACTAGGTCGAGGTAGTTTGTTTTCACTATGCCACATTTTTCTCCCACCACCCTGGGACCAAAGGGAGGCCCTTTCAGTAGTTTTTCATTCTTTTCGAAAACTTCCTTCTTCCCTAAATGGTTATGCCCACTCCAGTACAATAAGCACTTAAAAAATTATCTATCCTACACGTCCTAGTCTCTTTTGTGTGACGGACCAGATGTGGTCGGTTAGCTAGGCCTTGCACTTGGTCGGGTGAATAGGTACCTGGCAGGCATCTGCCACCTCTAGCCGGCAGGTAGGGGCCGTGGGGAGCTGGACGGCAGTCCTAGTCTCTTTTGTGCTGGACCAGAGGGGTCGTGCTAGTTGCCTGCACCTTGGTGGGCGGGGTAGTTACTGGCGCAGGCATCTGCCGCCCTCTGCCCAGTAGGGTGCCGTGGGGGGACGTTCCTACGTCTCTTTGTTGCTGGGACCAGAAGGGGTCGGTGCTAGTGGCCTGCACCTTGGTGCGGGCTGGCCTGGGGCAGCAGGCTAGTTCATGCATCCCCCCCCCCCGGATTGGTGAGAATCCAAGTGGACCTTTCCTTGGAAACTCAGAGACAAAATGAGCAAGGTGGTTTGTTTGCAAAATAGGAAAAACTAAAACAATTACAATTTACTCTCATAAACAAGGAGGAGGAAAGGGGAAAAAAAAAAAAAACACCTAAAGTAGGAAAAGCTAAAACCAATCCCCTAACATAGCTGAAAATGTATTTGATAGATCTGAACCACAACAAGGGAGAAGCCCACATGCCAGGAAACACGGAGAAAGGGACAACATCTGGGAAAGGCACAGAAAATCCAGCTACTCAATCGCTTACCAAACCGTAGGGATAGTACAATGGGATACCCATGGGAAGGAGACCCTAAGGAACAAGATCTCTAGAGGAAGTAATGACGACCATTTGCAGAAGAAATTATAAGAACAGTAATAAAGGAGGAATTCAAAGAACTTTAAAGGGAAATTGAAAACTCAAAAGGACCTAGAGTGGATACAATGAAAACTAGACAAACATCAGAAAAGTAATAAGAGAAAGAAAGACAAACAGAAAGAACTAGAAGGAGAAAAAAAATAAAGAATTACAGAGAGATAAAAGAGAGAGAAGTGGAAAAAAACTCAAAAGGACCTAGAGGGATAACAAGACAAACTTCGAAAGAAATAAAGGAATCAGACCAGACAAACTCCAGCAAAGATTAGAGGGAGAAAAAAACAAACTCGAAAGGGAAGTAGAAAACACTGAAAAAGGATAGGATACAACGAATTAAGGAACACCAAGAAGGATTGAGAAACACCCAAGAATAGATTGAGGAGCTCAAAAAGGAAATGGAAGTACTAAAAAAACACAGATTGAAAACAAAAAGGAATTAAAACAGCACATTCCCAATACAAGAAAAAAGGAAAGAGAAAAAGCGTCAGAAGTAGATGGAGGAAGCAGAACACAGAATATCAGATCTGGAAGATAACACCAGAGCAAATTAAAAAGCTCAAATAAAGATTTATGAAAAATTTAAAAAATCACGAAGTGGAACAACCAGGAAATAGTGACACTATGAAAAAGACAAACCTCCCGCATCATAGGAATAGAGGAAGGAGAAGAATCTCAAGAAAATAGTATTGTCATATCTTCAACAGAATAAATAGATGAAAATTTCCCCAAACTAAAAATAGACAACCCATACAATACATAGAAAATTTCCCCAAACTATAAAATGACCAAACCCATAACAAGTACAAGAAAAGCACATCCAGACCCCATAGGAGAATAGTGATTCAGAAGAAAAAACCACGCCATATCAAGTTAAAAATGTAGATGCCCAAAACAATACAAAGAGACAAAATTGAGAGCTACAAAGAAACAAAAAAAGAAAACAAGTCACATCAAAGGGGAAAACCCATCAGAATCACAACTGACTTTTCGCCTCAAACCATGAAAGCAAGAAAGAACATTAGCAAAGCATTCCAGTTGTAAGGGACTACACGGATGCCAACCCGACAATACTTTACCAGCAAAAAATGTTGATTATAGTTGAAGGAGAGGAAAAATCTTCCATGACATTAACAAGATGATGGAATACTTTTTGGAAAACCAACTCTTCAATATACTTGAGCAATTTAAAGGGCAGAAGAGGGGAGCACAATCCTCAAACACCTACGGAAAGAAAACTACAAAAAAACAAAAACCATAGGGAGCAAAAATCAGAGGTAGAAGTCCAAATGGATAAATAAAGTTAAAAGAGGAAGCAACATCTCATCCTTTCAATTATAACCTTAAATATTAATGGGCGGAACTAAAACTCCCCCAATAAAAAGGCACAGACGGAAATGGGATTAGGAAACAAAACCCATCCATATCTGTTCTACAAAGAAACCCACTCCAATCTCAAGGATAGGGCATCACAATAAGGTGAAGGATGGAAGAGGAGTATTTCAAGCAAATGGTACCAAAAAAAGAAAGCAGTGTTGGCATTCTAATATCAGACAAAATAGACTTCAAAGCAAAAGAAATCAAAAGAGGCAAAGAGGGACATTACATACATCTTTATCAAAGGAACAATCAATGATGAAGAATTCCACAATCATAAACATATATGCACCAAACACCGGTGCACCAAACTTTATAAAGAAAATCCTCCAGGATCTCAAGGCACAGATTAAACCCCCAGCACCACTAATATAGGGGATTTCAATACCCCATTAAGTCCCCTAGACAGATCAACAGGACAAAGGATAACAGGAAGAGACATCTGAACTAAATGACACAATACCCAATCGGACCTACAGACATCTAATCGTGAATATTTCAACCCAAACACCCAGAGAATAACACTTTCTACCTCAAGCACCATTGGACAGAACATTCTCCAAAAATAGACTATATATGGGACACAGGAAAAAACTCAACAATATAAAAAGATGAAATAATCCTCATGCATTCTATCAGACCACAGTGCAAATAAAAACTCATTATCAAACAGAATAAAACCTACATCCTACAGGAACACATGGAGACGAAACACACCTCCTTGAATAAATGATGTGGGTCAAAGGAAGCTAATGAAAGGAGTAAAATTTAAACAGTGGTGTCGGGGTTGGAACGGGGGGGGGTGAATGAATGACATGATAAAACAACACGAAAATCTATGGGACCGACTTTTAAAAGCAATCCTAAGAAGGGTGTGGAGTTATTAGCCATCTCTAGATGCAGGGCTTGACATTAAAAAACACGTAGAGAGTTGAACACAAGTGAATGATTCTAACACTGCAAGCTGAAGGAGGAATACTTGAAGACCCAACAACATAGAACCCTTAAATCAGGAGCATGGAAAAGAAGAAATAAACAAAATCAAGCTGAGAAGATCCAATGGAATAGGAAACAAAGAAACCATACAAAAAAATCAAAGTGAATATCAAAAGTTGGTTTCTTTGAGAGAAATAATAAGATAGACAACCTCTGAGCCCAGTTAACCAAAAAAAGCGGAGGTAAACAACTCGCCAAATCCAATACGAATCTGTGAGAAAAAGGGAAAATAGTGCGGGGATTGACAACAGGACAATGAAAAAGACCAGAGGAGGATTATGCGGGGAGCGTGAAGCTTCAGAGAAACCGGTGTATATTCTACTAGTTGTTGAAACCTAAGAAATGGAGTATGGGTAATATCTGAAATCCTTAGGGAATCCCCAAAGCGCAACCAAGAAGAGATCTGCACAGTCTAATACAGACCAATATACAGGAAGAAATCGAAGATGTATAAACGAGACCTCCCAAACCAAAAAATGCCCAGGGCCAGAAGGTTTCACGGCAGAACTCTATAAAACATTTCGGGAAAAGACCACTACAAACCAATGTTCTATCTTGACCAAATACAGTCAGTGTTAAAATTGGGCTCTTATAATCAGTGCTTAGGCCCATCTATCCAAGCCCCAGATGTTTGTCTTCTTTACTGCAAAGAGCATAGAATCTCCGCCCAATTTAGCGAATACTGGTTTGATAGAAATACCACATTTTCTCTATCACTCGGATCAGTTGAGGCCATTTTGGGATTGAGATATCCGAGACGCATTACCTACTTTGTGTTCAATGAGCGCTTGAAACTAAACGGATGGCCGAATCCTTGCATGTATTTCTCTCCAGTCATTGAAGAGAGGAACATCCCGAGGCCAAGTGGCATGGCTGGGTCAGGTGACAAATTCATTCCAAGTCTACCAAGGGTTCCCCACAATTCGTACCTATTATCCATAGTGGAACTGCACGACGGTGTACATTCCACCACCAAGCAGTGGAATGAGGGCTCCCCATTTCCCCACAACCTCTTCCAGCACTTGGTATCATGTGTGGTGTTGTTCTTGATCCGGTACCAGATTTTTTCCTATTGGAGAGTAAAGAATATATTCTTTAAGGTGAGAGGTTTTGATTTGACGCCAATTCCTTAATAGATTTAGTGTTTGTTGGAAACAACTTTCTTAAATGGATGTGTTCGAGCCAACATCTCATAAATATCCCTCAGTTGTGAAAGTCTCTGGTTTGAAAGGGACTTTCATATTGCAATTGCCATTGTCTATTGAAGGTGGACGTCATTTGTGGTTTCTTTCTTTACATTGATATTCTATTCAGGTTAAATAGTTTACATTATTCTGCGACAATCCCCAAAAAAGTTGCTTTGTCAGAAATGGCTTGATCAGATGGGGAAAGGTTTCCTACCCACTGTGAAGGGGCAAATTTCTACTGTCACTATCCTTTGATGTTTTGTTGATGTACAGAATAGCTTTTGAGTTTTTGAATGAGGTTCCCGATATAGAATAGGTCAAATTTGGCAACCCTTAATTCTTTGCACCAGCTGCTGTCTGATTTTTAGAAAGTCTTTTCCGATATGCCATAATGTCTTTGTGCAGCTCTTCTCGATGTAATCTAGTGGATTCTCTTCCTACTCAACCTTCAGATGTTTGGTCCCTAGTTTCAAATGTTCGTCCGGCCCACTATTGAGTTCCACACTGGAGGTTGACTTATTTGTACGAGATTGCGCCACGAAGAATTTCTAGGAAGGGGTATTCTATTTAAATTCATGTGGCTTTTCATATCAAAGTGGTTGATCCAGCTTTGCCAATAGCGACTGTGGCTGCATGATCGCTGTCTTTTCTCCATTTTTGTCTTCTTGGCCCCCTTGTACAATATAAGAATGGACCGCCTGAATGCTGTAAATGTGCCTCAGATTTTGGAATCTTTATCGGTCTCAGGTTATCTCGCTTCCAACATTATCAGTCAAAGAACAGGGTCTGTTTTGGAGAGGAAAGAGAGGGAAAGAAATATGTGCCTTATGCTATCCTCACGCGCTGTTCTTTATGAACTATAGCACTTGAACCAATTGTTAGTATAGTTTTATAGTCCTCGGTATGAGATTCCCTCGCGCGGCCGGTGTAAGCTTTCCTTATTCATTTCACGGAGGTACTTTTCGGAGGCCTAATTTGGGTTTCTTTTGTTTTTTTCACCAAAATGAATTTAATGAGATGAAATTTAAAGGTACTTTTTTTTTCCAGCGTTGCGATTGAAAGAAACTCTTCGAGATTTTTTTGCGTTGGAAATTCCGTCAAAGACGGTATACAAGAGATTCGGTAAAATGGACATTTTAATAATGTTAATTCTTTTCCCAAATCCAAATGGAGCATGAGAGTATTGGCCTAATCTCTGATCGATAATTCTTCTTCAAATTTCCTTATTTTTAAAAGGTATCTGGTAAAATTGTGGATATAATATTGCATATAACTGTATGCAGATTTCTCCTAATTTTTACTATTATTTCTAATTGGATTTTCATTTAAATTTGGTATGTTTTTATAGGACAAAAAAAACGCATCACCATCACTTTCAATGATGCGAATCCAGAAAAAAGATGTTTATGTGCTAGGCAAAATCCATGGCTATGACAGGAATAGTTCTTCCTGCACCCCGTGTCGAAGCATTCGCCCATGTAATTCGACACAGTCCTGGCCGAGGGAATTGTGCAGTTGGATCAAGCCAGAAGAGAGATCATTTTTCCGCTCAATTTAAATCAAAAAGCCATATACAGGAAAACGCCCGATCCATTGGACTGAATTTCATCCCTCTCTGAAGAAAGGGGAAATAAGACAGAAGCAATCCGTTAAAGGTAGGGGAGCAGGACTTCTTTCTCAACCTGAATGGGAAGTCGCCCGCCTCGTTTTCCACCACTGTACCGTTCGGAGATTCTTCTCCTAATTTGACCCGGTGTCCTCGGTGAGTCGAGAGAGAAAACCCCTATTGGGCCAGGTGGCAATTAATTGGCAAGAAAAGGAAATTAAAAAAAAAAAAAAAAAAAAAAAAAATAAAAGAAAGGAAAGAAGCACCAGTCTCGAGAGATCGTCCTCCTTATTTACACGCGTGGTTTTGGCCTGGTACACTATGATGGGTCACTATAAGGGGCCCAGTCATCGTCTAAAGAACCTTTCTCCACCAGGTGGAGATAGATACTCTATCTATTGGGATAAACTCGAAATAAGGTTAGTCTCTGTTCGCGTGTTGGAATGGTTATTTTTATTTGTTTTTTTTTTGAGGCTATTGATTGTGAGGCAGGAAAGGGGATTTATCAATACACAAAAATCTCTAGAATGATTAACTATCTCCCAGTATGAGTTGTTAGCTTTGCGATTTAAACAGAGAACACAAGCACCATTCGAGAATGTTTTATAAAAGTCTCATTTTGGGAGATAGAATGGGACTTTACTGAGGAGATTACTTTCCCTTCACCCACCACTAATTGTACTTCAACTGCACAATAGATACATAAATTTTCTGTTAATCTAGGAAAATAGCCCTTGCTAGGGGTCATCAGCAATTGGAATACTAACCTTTATAGCAAGTCGAGGTGACCACTCTAAAAGGGGAGATAAATAACCTAAATCACAAAAATATCATTTTTATTATCTCTAGTCATTTATAGGGAATAGCTGACTATACCTCAAACTCCCTGTTGGGGAATCAAAACACACAAGAAAATATATAGTGTATCCTTTAAATTTCCGTGTCTTGAACGGACCTTTATTGTCTACGTAAAGGCAAATGGTAGCTATAACCTATCCAAGCACCCAATATTGAAGAAGTTGTTCGGTCATGGAAATTGGGAAAAAATAAATAGACATGGAGTCCCAGGTAAAAAAAAAAGCTGGTCCCATTTTTCGATCACAACCAGAGTTAACTACCTGACCCCTTTAGATGGTGAGCAGAATTTATAAATGTTTGCTCATAATGCCTCCTTTCATTTACACACATATTAAGTCGACTCGCTCATTTGGCTTTTGATAGAATGTGGTTCTCTACTCGGCCCTTCTGTTTTTTGGGAATAAAAAATACAGAAATCTCTCTAAATTCATCTCGAATATTGGAGGGAGGTGGGAAAGAAACATCCCACTACCAATCTATATCACTCCTTTAGAACAATAGACCCCGGTAAAGCATACGCCCCAAGCAATGAAAAGGCCTTGAGGTAAAAGAGCGAATTAACAAGAGTGCGTTGGGGAATTTTCTCGCGGCTCAAGGTTATTTCAGCATAATTGATCTGATGATGGTATGTTGGTTTTACCATCTTGATACAATATCTAATATTCACCAATGTTTGACGTGTTATTTCAATTAAATATTAAAAAAAAAAAAAAAAAAAAAAAAAGTTTATCTCTTATATAAACGTGTATACGGGGCTTAAGATCTCCTCAAGGGGGACCGTCCAAAACATCCCTGGTTCTTCTATTCCCATTTTGAGGCAGAGAGATAAGATTGACAGGGTCCTGGCTCCCTTTTTTTGCCAGGCTGGGAGCTGCCCCGCACGGAGTTTAAAGCTGGCACTTTGTAAGGAGTGTGGAGGGATGCTCGGTGCTCCTGGTTGGGGCTGCAAATGCAAAAGGGCAGGCTTCTTGCAAGTGAGCCATTTGGCCACACCCACAACATTTGGGACCATCTCCCAGGTGTGCAGGGAGGAGGCTTCTTCCAAAGCCTCCATATCAGAAGCTCTCCTGCCAACACTTTGAGTAGCTAGTATCCAGTCCTTAATAGTTTTATAGTGAACTGTCAAGATGAATGCATTATTATTGACATTAGTGCCCTCATACGCCAGTTCCTTAACTAAGGTCTCACAGGCTTCCCCAAGGTAGACCTTCCCTTCTACTGTCAGTAACCAGGTAAGGAACTGAGTAAAGTTCTCCTTTGGCTGCTGTCACAGTTGGGAAAGGAGGCAGATACCCCCCGCCCCTGCCCCCAAAAGGAGCTCTCTCCAGGCCCACATGGCACAGGAATGCACCTGGTCGAACATCTGGGTGGGGGGGTGCAGGGCATGAGCTTGGTCCACCAGGTCACTCTAAAAGCAGCCTCCCCCCTGGGGTTGATGTTTAGAAATCTGTACTCCAGTAGAGTGGTTATGCTCCGCCTGCTGTTCACATTGATCATTAAAAAAGGCCTTCCATTTTAAGAAATCACTGGGTATTAATACAGCTCAGGCCATGTCCTTCCAATCATGAGAGGTGTTGAGTTCCAAGGAAAAGGTATCTAGGCTCTCTTTCTATGGAGAGCATGGGCCACCTCTAGAAATGGCTTAGCGGAGGTTCTTGATAGTGTTAATCATGAGGATAGTAAAGGAGTGGGTGTTGATGGGTAGGTACAATGTTAACTACAAAGACCTCTAAGGGGGGATGTGAAAGGCTGAGGGGGGCATCCCCATACATGATCCCATTGAGCACAAGTCACGAAAGGCTGAGGAGACAGTGGATGTCCCAGTTTAAGGGAGCCGAAGGGGCAACTATTGATTCAGTAGAGGCATAGTGAGAAGGGGGTAGAGGATTGTGGGAAGGAGCAGGCTCTCTTCTGCAGAGACTTTCAGATGAGGAATTTTTTAAACGTTTGTTTTCTAAGTTGATAATTTGCCTGATTTTGAGACTTTACTGACAGCAAATCAATGTTGTTTCCTTCTCACTGCGACCCAATGCCTAAGGAATAAAAACTATGTGCTACTTCCCTTTGGGGTCCAGGTTTTGGGGCTTGAGCCCACTAAAGCATGCTGCAGCCTAAATGAAATACCTGCTTCCTATATACTCCCTATATACCAGTGTCTGCCTGATCTTTCCTGCCACAGCACCACTTGGCACAGCCTGCTTGGCACACTGGATATACCACAGCCCACCTCTAGGAAAGACTATTGATGACTTCTCGCCCCAAGAAGCCAGCATAGCACCTTCTTCCACAGCTAGCAGGAAGCCTCCAGCTCAGTTCTAGCTTGATTTCTCTGTGCCCTGTATCCTAAGTATATGCCTTGAGCAATAGGGTCTTACGGTGTTACTGTGCCAACAATAGTTACTTATACTTAAATAACCTGACTTTTCATTTCAGTTACGAGAGTGGGCCCAAACTTCTAAGGTACCATCCCTTCATTTGTCTCCTAGAGCTGTGCTGCTGAGCTAGTCCTCAGCCATAATTGTATTCAAAACCATTTCTCCAGTTTCAATTGGAGACTACAAACTTGGATCCAGTTTTTTTTTTTTTTTTCAGTCTTTTCAAGATAGGGTCTCCCTGTAGCCCCAGCTATCCTGGAACTTGCTCTGTAGACCAGGCTGGCCTTGAGCTCACAAAGATCCACCTGCCTCTGCCTCCCAAGTGCCAGGATTAAAGGCGTGCGTCACCATGCCCAGTGGATCCAGTATTCTTATCCCTAGGCCTAAGACATGTCATACAATGCCAAGCGTTCTTCTCAATCTTCATAGTTCTCAATGAAGATACAAACATGAATGTGTTGCCTTTCAGAGCTTTCATTGCTAATGCTGAAGCACACTCACATTCTTCCACTATCCAGGACAAAATGAGGTTTTTGAGGGATCAAGGTCAAGTCCCCAGGTCATAAGTGCACATGGCTCAGTGAGTAAAGTTTGCCATAGCTTTTTGGTTGGAAGGTTAATTAAAATACCTTAGTCCAGATTCTGTCCATTTTATAAAAATCATACCTACAGGGTCTTAGTTCTGGTGAGTAACCAAGAACAATGGGAGTACTGTTTCAGAAGCTTCTAGGGGCTCTCTGGCCAACAACTCATAGGAGGATGTCTCATATCTGATAAACTCCCCATGCTCCAAGAAATAATCCCCCTAGCCATGTGAAGGGGGATCAGTTGGAAAGTGAGTTGTCAGGACTGGGAAGGGGCAAGAAAAGTAATACAGAATGAATATGACAATACACTGTATGCCTGTATGAAATTGTCAAAAAATTTTTTAACTTATACATGTGGATAGGTCATAAAACTACAGTAAGAAACACAATCACTAACTATGGCAATATGTGCTGGTTATACGTGACTGCCTGCTCCAGTATTGTTTGATTGTTCAACACTTACCATCATACCACAAAAGAGCAGCTCGGTGTAGACTGTGGGTCCACGATGTCTGGCTTGAAAAAGTTCTACCTACCACTCAGTAGATATATGTTCCCATCTCAACCCTTCCCTTCCCTTTCTGCCCATCCCCTCCATCAACCCATGGAAATTCCTGAAAAGAAAATATTAATGAAGTCCAATAAAGCTTTACAATGGGTAGCATGGTTTTGGACCCAAGACACAGAGACATCAAGGGACACTGAGGTTCGGTCCAGAATCACTCAGTATTTGGCAATATCAAATACTTGGAAAAAACAGGGTGGGGTTGGAGTAGGAAGGGGAAAACAACTCTCTTCTCTTACAAGTCTCAAAGCAAAACTTTCTCCCTTGCCCTCATTATTAGTAGGAATCCACCTGAGGTTATGTACCACAGAAAGGAGTGCATCTAAGATCCCAGACACAAGAAAGAGGGTACAGGGACTGCAACACAGGGAACAGGCAAACTCCCAGGCTGAGGGAGGAGATTCCAGGACAACAGCTGTACACCAGCCAAGGAGACAAAGTCCAGACAAGACTGACTGTTCAGAGCCATTCTTCAAGACAAATTAAACCGGCAAAATCATTGCTAACTCAGTATATATAGCAAAGATATTCATGGACCTGGCATTCAATTATTAACACTAGGAAATAAGTATGTAAGACAGAGTAAGAACACTCTATAACTCAGCTATAAATGATGGCTACATAATCTTAAGATTGTAAACCAAGTAATCGTAGCCAACGCTGTTAACAATGAATTAGAACAGCTATGCTGGAAGGTGTAAAGAATGTGTAATGTTGGGAAAAAGGAACTTCCTGTTTGGAATAAGGGAGTTAATACCTAAATTGGAAAAATCAAGGAAAAGCAATAAATATAAACATGTTATTTATAGTAATAAAAAACAAAGCACACCAGCAAAGCATTCAAGTGTCTGTTGTAGAGATAAGAGAAGAAAAAGTCAAAGTAGTTGGTATTTTTCTTTAGGGAGGAAAACCTTACAGATTTGACTTTCTCAACTATGTACTTGATTAAAAAAACAAAACAAAACAAAAAAAACCAGAAAAACAAATCTGTTAAGTGCAAAACCTGGCATACTATCAGGCTAATAAAAATTCCATAATTGTTATTTTTATTACTGACTTTTTCATATCAACATTACACTCATGCAGGGATAACAATACTTCATCTATTATAAATGCTACACGATTTTCTATGTTTTGAATAATTAAGCATGCTTAATAAAATAAAAATTATATAAACATTTTTACTGAGTAATTTTATACAATTTACACACAATTTTTAATGTTAGTAATAGAAACAATGACGTTATTTTACTTCTTGATATTTAAGTTACAAGACTAACCCTGAAGACATGCACTCCAACCATGGAATAGATCCTATCATGAATATGACAGTCTTGGCATCTTAATATATTACATTCATACTTTACGTCCTAGTTACTAAAATAAAAACAGATGAACAAGAGGTCATAAAAAGGGAATAAAATAGCCAACACCAACACTGACATATCAGCCTCATTTGTAATCAGAGAAATGAAAATGTCACTTTTCAGTTATAAGGCCAACAGAAACTACAGGAAAAGAAGAAAAACAGCACCCCAGCTCCCCCAAACGAAACCAAGGTAAAACCTACAGCTGACCAGAATACACAGGTGACGGTCACATACGACTAACTGAAATTTAAATGACATAGACATTTACAAGAGAAGCATGGTAATACATACCAAGCTCTATGTGCTTCAAGCCCTTCAAACTAGTCACTCCACTTCTAAAAACTCCCTGAAGGATGGAGATTAAGCATGACCCTCTGCAGTAAACACCTCTCACTGCTCACAGAAATAATGCAACCACACTTTTTAACAGAGAGAAGGGAGCACACTAGAGCACATGTCTCGTTTCAGGTAGTGAGCTTCACTTCAGCCATTCTCCTACACTTCACTTAGCTTTTTCCAATAGGCTTTTAACAGTGGTTTGTTTTTTTTTTTAAAAGCCAGAAACCAGACTTCTCTGTGATCACATGCTAGTTGATGGAAACTGAGGGGAAATCTTTTGGGGGTTATTGGGAAGTCTTCCTTACCAATGAAACAAATGTCATCAATTTATGAAGGTAAGATGTGGATTCAGAAGTTACAGCAGCAGCAGTTCTTTTGGCTGAGGCCAAGACAAAAAAAAAAAAAAAAAAGAAAGCAGCAGCCACCTTCCAATGCTAAGGAGGGCTCAGTCCTTGTGCTATGTGGGATACAGATGTCCTGGCTTACTTAAGCTTTTATTTGGACACTGTTACTCAACTATTATTAGTCATATAAGAGAGTGCTTTAGAATCACTAAAATGTTTATGCAGCAGGAATAGAACAGTTAGGAACAGTAGATGTACAGTTAAAAAATAAAATAAAAAAGCATGCTCCCATTAGCAAAATGTTAATATAGATTCATTTGCAAGAAAAGTATCTGGAAAGATACTACAAGTTTAAAAGCAGTTCTCATAAAGACAAGGTGTAAATGCTTCCTTTCAGCATGTGTGCACTGTTTTCTTCCCCATAATGCATTTATCACTGGAAGATTCTATCATCATTTCTATTGATTAATTATAATTCTGGACAGGAAGAGGTAAACATTCGAATGAGCTAGACTGAACTGGAAATCTGCATTTAAAAAGTATTTGGCTCTTTAAAAATGCTTTATTATTTAAATTTAATCACATCAGGCATCACTTTTCAGAGATATGGAAGATCGCCACTTCACTTCCTTTCCTTATGGAACTGCATCATGACTTGGTACCATTTCGTATTAGAATCTCTTCTGTAAAGGAAAAGCAGTCCCAAAATGAAGGATCCTCAGGTGTCATGGGAACAGCAGATGCTATTAAATCATTGAAGTTAAGAATAGTAAATTGCCTCTGGGATGGTTTAGACTCATCTTGAGATGAAACCTAAAAGAAAACAAGATTGCCTCATTTTTATACTTTAATAACCATATGATCAGCTTTATAATTAAGAAATAATTCCATTTCATTAGCATTAAAGCATAATAACATTTCTAGAATGTTTTTATTCCTTTTATTAGTGCTGTTGACATAAAAAACAATAGAAACAACAAGATCCTAAAGTTTTATGTACAACCACCACCTGTACTAGTTTAAAACACAGATGGTATTAGTTTAGAACACAGATTTAATGAGCCCCCACATGCAGACTAAGTGAAAGGCATCCCAAGATCTGTAATTTTAGCAAGCAGAAGTAGTAGGCCACAGGCAAATTTTTTGAGAAATCTTATACCTGTGTGCACTTGCTATGATAAACTTGGCTGTAACTGCATAGAGTTAATAGTTTTTTAGGCAGTTACTACTTTCTGAGTACCAGTAAGGTACCACAACAGGAAAACTTTCTACCTGACTTCATGTGACATGCCAGTCAAAACACAGACACAGTAAAAATACTGCAGAAAATTACCATCAGGCTGTATGTAGGTATATATGAAACATTAAAATATGTATTGGGTCCTAACTCCAAAGTATCTCATTATGTAAAAAAGTATGCCAAAATCTGATAAAATACAAAACTCAAAACATTTTTGGCCCCAAAGCATTTCAGATGAGGACTAATCCATTTATACTAAACAAAGTTCAGGACTCTATATATCTAGATTGGGACATCAAAAGACCTATAGGGGAACCCACTGTTATGTTAGATAGTCATGCTATCAAACTGTTTTCAAAATATTTATATTTATAACCCATAGATTTACTCAAATTTGGTTAGAGAAGTCTTTTGCAGTGGGTAATAGTTAATGAAGAAACTCTAATCTGGTCAAACTGCCAAGTAACCATGAGTACTCGCTCAGCTGTGGATCAAGCAAGCATCTCTATTAAGTTCCTCTCATTCAAGGCTCAGAAAGCACTGAGGAGTTGGGGAAGGGTGTAAGCTTCAAATGCTGCCTTCTGAACATGACACGGTACTACACACACCAGCCTGCAGCAGTTGTGGCTATGTGCACAAAACCTGCACAATACCAACCAGCCAAAATTCCAACACCAATGGGAGAGGAGAGGCCCCACCCTTGTCAGAAGAGCTACTGACAGTAGATTGCTGCTGAGGGAGGGGATCAATGTTCTTTGGGGCCATGGCTGCTAGCAAGTTGCCTGAATCTCAGTGGATGGGGCCACATCCATGCGCAAAAGGGTAGCACTAACTGGACTCAAGGGGTTATCAATAACAACTAAAGGACATGAAACTGGGAGGCTGAGAGGTGATGGAGTGATGACACTAGGAGAGTTGGAGGGAGGTAATGATGGATGGTCATGAGTAAAATATATTGTATAACTACAACAAATAAAAATATTATTTAAAAGCAGTAAAAATGCACAAAAAGATTAAGGTATTCAAAGGGAAAAAGAATAAAGCTAGGACTTGAGAACATTAGGAAGGATAACTCGAATCATACCATGTCCCAATAACAGGTATCAATTACAACATGCTAACAACCTCTTAAAGGAAAATAATTTATAACAAAATTTAATCCTTTGATTAATTTTCAAAGACATGGTCTGTGACCTGAGTTATTTTTCTAAAAGTAATGATGATGAAGCAATGATGGGTCTACACAAACAAACTCACGCTTTCTTATATGGACTGGCTAAAAATGAAGCTATCTCATTCTGATAACATTGTAAGTATTCCTTAAATCACAGAGCTACAAGTATAGGCAGACTGAGTGTCTTTACCTTTGGCACTTTCTCCACTTACTAGATAATTGTGTAAAAAATACAAACAGGTGTGACTGAAGAACAAAAATGAGATTCATGTTAAATTTTAATATGCTACAAGGTCTCTAACATTATAATTCTAGGAATAAGCAAGAGTATTAGGAGTTTTCTATTTGCAAGGCAATTCAGGATTCGTCTAACTTCAACCTGGTACCCTTTATGTTCAACACAGTCCTAATTCACCAAGAAATGAATGCCTGTTAAGGTGTCTGAGATAATCATACTGAATTTGAATATAAAACAGGTAACATGATCTTATGTTCTTTTGTGTGTGTGTGAAATCCCTGATAATCTTAAAGACTTGAAAATGAAGACCTTATAAACTATAATCTTACAAAAATGAAACAAAACCTACCATATCTCTGGATACAAGCTAAAGTACTGTTTTCATCAATAAAAGAAGGAAAAAAAAAGTAACACTGGCACATCCTTTATAGGAAAAAAAAAAAAAAAGACAGTCATAAACTCTTACATCTTGATGTCTAGGTCCATCGGGTTTCCTAAGAGCAACTGCAACAAAATGGTGTTCATCTATTTTGCTTTCCTAAAACATAAAAGTAGATACAGATTACAAAATATAAACCTAGACATAGTTTGTTTACATCCTCTAAATTTCACTTCCTCTCTACACATCCTTACACACACATTCCTCTAGGAGCCATGTACCATACAGTCCAGACCAAGATTTTGTGTAATTCCCCTGTATGTCCTGTTAGTCTCTGTTTTGACAGTTAACATTTTAAAACACAAGTCCCAACTCCCTTTTATTAACATAAATGCTGCTCATTTTAGAGTTGAGAATTTTCTTTTGTTTTCTAAGATTTCACTATGGCTAGCCTGGCACTGGATATGTGTAGACCAGGGAATACACAGAGATCTGCCTGCCTCTGCCTCCCCAGTACTGGAATTAAGGGTCTGTGCCACCTTGTCCCACTAGGATTGAAGAGTTTTAATGGGCTCTTAAATACATTACACAGGTTCATGACAGACAACTACTCCTCATTGGTGGTGGTGGTGGTGGTCGTGGTGGTGGTGGTGGTGTGTATAGACACACTATAACACTAGTTTATAAGCAATTACTTAACTGTGTACTGTAGTTAAAATTTCCTTTCACATTTTAGTGTTTTAGTGTTTTGCATGCATGCGTGCATGTACATAAGTGCACTTATGTATGGACAATACCCGTGGAGGCCAGAAGAGGGTGTCAGATGCCCTGGCACTGGAGCTCAGATGGTTGTTAGCCATCATGTGGGTGCTGGAAACTGAAGCCCAGTACTCCGCAGAGCAAACACTTGCAATAGAAATTCCATTCCCAATAGAAATTCAGTATAATTATCTTAACTGCTGAGCTACCTCTCTAGCTCCAGTCCAGAACTTAAAACTTTTTCCACTTGCAATCTCTTTTTATGTAATTTGTATGAGAAATCTTGACATGATCACAGGTAAAATAGAATGGGTATCTAAATCAAGCATTTACTGATATAAATTATAAATAAAGCAAATTTGCATACGAAAGAGATAAACATTTTACTCACCTATGAATATTTACATGGTTAAAGAATCATGACAGAAAAATAATAACATTCTTAACTTTCCATAATTAAGCCATTATTTTATTTTATTTTTTTTGGATTCTATTTCTTTTATTTGCATGAATCAATTTATCAACCAGTGCATCCAGAAACAAAAATTTACCCATTTGGGAGGAATGGAAGATGTCTAATTGCTTCCTTGCATAGAAACATTTCCCAGGAGGATCAGGGTGAATTTATGGACACTGGTCCTGCTGACACCATGTTTAACTCCTCCTGCCAAGCCTAAGTGCTTGAGGTCAGTGGCCGAGCTGTGCTGATGGAATTCCCTACATACTAAGAGAAAAGGCCACAATCTGCTGTCTTCAGAAGGCAACGAGCCTTTCCTTCTCCTGTTTAATGGGGCCTGAGAGGACAGGTCTATGGAGACATTTCTGTTTAAGAGATGGATTCTGCTAGAGTAGCTTCATTTTTTTTTTTTTTTAAATTAGTTTTTATTGATGCTTTGTGCATTTCATACATTTTTTCCAATTCAGTTCAGGTTTATTTCCCTTTCCCTCCCCCCCCACCCCCACCCCATCCCAGATCATTATTTTTTTAAGAACAGAAAACATTTTATGCACTGTGAAAACACTGTAGCTCATAACATACTAAGTCTCCCATCCAAGCAGAAGCACTTTAGGCAGCTTTTCTCGGCCTCTAGCATTGCCCGATGGCATGCAAATGCAAAGAAAACACAAAGTATGTTCATCTTGAAGTCACGCAATGCAACATGGGTGAAAGCTGTCATAAAAACTGTGGAATCGTTATGTGTTTGATTTTAAATTGACTTCTGGTTGTTACATGTTCACAAGTCTGTTGACAAATTTTTGTGGCCTCCACCTTCAGTTATATAAGCCCACAACTTGTCTGTACTATGGCCTATGGAAAATCATGGCAGAAGCAGAGGTAGACTTACAGGAGTGGAGAGGGGCTTCAAATGCAACACATACTGAACAGTGAAAATCATGAACAAATAAAAATGAGTTTTGATAGTTACCTAACTCAGTCAATACTACTGAGTTCAAAACTTAGGTTTAAGACTTCAGCATGTTAAGAATTTCCTGAATTTGGATCAAGAATATTTTCCTTTTTACAGAGACAGCTGTAAAGATTGCTATACTTCAGTACAACTTAAGTACACATGCCATTTTTATAAACAAAACAAGATTTTAATCTGTAAATTAAAACATTTTGAATTTGCTATTTTTCCTTAAAGGCAAAATACTGAAAAATATAACCCTGTAAGTTTTGACAAGCCCTTTCTTTGCAAAGCAAAAGAATGATGTCTCTCTTTTCTTATTTAAAACTTTTGTAGTATCTTAGAAACTAGTTATAATTAGAGCCCCTCCCCCCAAAAATCAATAAAAATGCTGGAGGAAGATTTTATAGTTTTTCTAGAGTATTTTATTTATTTATTTATTTATTTATTTATTTATTTATTTATTTATTTAATTTATTTATTTAGGTCTTTTTGAGACAAGGTCTCCCTATAGCCCCAGCTGGCCTGGAACTCACTCTGTAGACCAGGCTGGCCTTGAACTCACAGAGATCCACCTGCCTCTGCTTCCCAAGTGCTAGGATTAAAGGCATGCACCACCACACCCAGCTAGAATATTTTATTTTCCCAGGTATGAGATACTCAATTTACATTAAGTGGAAAATCCTTTGGCCCTGCTGCAGTAAACAATGAGTTCCTGATTATACCCAAGCTAATGTTCTAGGTCGATTAACAGTTTTCTAATTTAAATGCTATAGCATGTACTGCCTGTGCCCTCAGGGAATATTAAGAAAGAATAAGTACAGAGGTCCTAAGTAAAACTTGTTATATGCCATATGGAAAAAAATTCATAAAACATATGGTCTTATAGAAAACAGAGTTTAACTTGTATGAAAAGGGGAGAGGATACTGACGAACTACTAGGGCTAAACAAGGCACCCAAAGCAAAATGTCTTGCATTAAAACAGGATCAGAGCCGGGCGTGGTGGCGCACGCCTTTAATCCTAGCGCTTGGGAGGCAGAGGCGGGCGGATCTTTGTGAGTTCAAGGCCAGCCTGGTCTACAGAGCGAGTTCCAGGAAAGCTGGGGCTACAGGGAGACCCTGTCTCGAAAAGACAAAAAAAACAAAAACAAAAACAAAAAAACAGGATCAGAAGTAGGGGGGTGAAGAGATGACTCAGTGGTTAAGAGCAGCAGCTGCTCATGCAGAGGACAGGGGGTTCGATTCCCAGCACTCACATGGTGACTAACAACCATCTATAAACCCCAATTCCAGGGGAATCCAATGCCCTCTTCTGACTCGTGGGCACTATATAACATGGGAGCACTTACACACGTGCAGGCAATACTCACACGCATGAACCCCTACTTAACTTTGCTGTTTTGACACACATCTCCTTTCTAAGACATGCCTGACCTTAGTGATCAGTAGTGCCCTCCCTCCTACCACTTCCATCCGTCTTAGCTCCCTCCATACCCCACTCTTGGACTAGTGGTAATCTCAGGATCCAGTCCCAGACCTCTGTCTTTTCTAATGTAGGTACTCTACAGCTTCAACTTCAAGTCCTTGGTTTTAGGAACCTTTTTCCCCTAGTCTAGCTATCCATCCCTTTCACTACTTGACTTCCTCACTTGGGTATTTCAACAGCATCTCAAAGTCAGCCACCATTTTACTAGTGTTCTACATCTCGATAAATGATCCTGTTTGTCAGTGCAGAGCTCACGACACCTCACTTCTCAACCTCCACACAGCATCACAAATATGAATTTGTTTTCTTAAAAAATATATATATTTTTTATTTATTTCTGTATGTGTATGAATGTACCGTCTGCATGCAGGTTTGTGCACCCGTGTCGTGCAATGCCACGGAGGTCAGAAGAGGGTGTCGGATTCCCCTGCAACTGGAGTTTCAGACGGTTCTCAGCCGCCATGTGGATGCTGGGGATCGAACCCAGGTCCTCTGTAAGAGCGGTCGGCTCTCTTAACCGCTAGGCCATCTCTCCAGCCCCAAAATATATTTTATTTTTATCACTCGCTCTTTAACCTATGTCAAATTATCTTAAAAAAAACCAGTGTGTACACATTTTATCCCTTCACTGCTAACTCTGGGGAATGAACCTTTTCTGCAAATCATTTAGGGGATTACAGTAGGAACCACCATAGTATAGTGAAGCCTATTTGCTGGGCTTTGAACTCCTAACATGAGCAATACCAATCATGATTACTTCACAAGGTTTCTTAAGCCACAGCTGATTGATCTGGAGATAAATACCCAACCCAAGGTAGTAGGCCAGAGGTCCCACTCCTGGGATCTGGAGGCTTGGAACACAAATAGGATCCCTAGCTTCACTTTTAAGCAATGAACTATTATATGCAGGAGCACCAGAGCACTAGAACACTATGAGGCAGATAGAGAAATGGAGAAAGCTAGTATATAAAGATCTAGATATAACTGAAGCCAAGTATCTAGCGAAACATATATAAAAGAAAAAAAAGAGGTGTATAGTTCATTTCCTAGTTTCAGCCAATTCTTAGGCCCAGTTTCTGAACCATTCTAGTAGTCTATATATTTCTAGTTTTAGTTTCTCTTACTAGCACCCATGAATTGTTAACAAAAACCAAATCTACATAGAAGCCCAAAGTCTCTAATCTGACCAATGACATTCTAGCAGCCTAAATCACAGTCTTTCCCAAATCCCTTCCGTGGTCCAGTTATACATCTACCAGTGGCTGCTCACACAAAGCTTTCTTTCAGGGCCCCTATTTCCTTCCCATTCCCCGTAATTCAATAGGAAGTTCAAGTATTAGCTTACATGTTGTATGCTCTCATGGAATCCATAACTTCATCTTCAGAACACCAGTATAGGATTCCTCTGGTCTCTAATTTCAAAAACTACCAACCCATACTATTCTCATAGATATGTACAAGTATGGAAAGTCTTGGTTATAACAATTATAAATTTCTTACCTCAAATGCCCATTCTTTTTCTTCTTCCCCATCCAGGAACAAACGTGTTTCTTTATAAACCTGGCCAATATCCAAGTTTAATGGAGATATATCAAACTCAAGCCGCTGCAATTCAAATCCCAATCCAACACCAATGGCTTTTATGAAACTTTCTTTTAGTGCCTAAGAAACAGAGAATTCAGTAGCTAAAACTTTTCATTCTAATATATTTGGATTTCTAATATTTTGGATTTCCAACTACATGTTTAGCTGTAAACTTAATTTTTTTTGTCCATTATATTAGCAATGGAAATAAACCATCTCTGTGCATCATTTATGATCTCCGCCTCCCTTCTCTCAAGTGTGATCTGTGATGACCAAACAGTACCATCCTCAACAGGGATGTGAGACAATTAACCAAATTACAAAGAGCCTGAAAGGATGTGTTCTGGTAACTAAGACTCATGTGTATAAGTTTAGGACAAAACATAAGTGATGCTAAATAAAATCCTTTACTTTGGGCCGGGCGTGGTGGCACATGCCTTTAATCCCAGCACTTGGGAGGCAGAGGCAGGTAGATCTTTGTGAGTTCAAGGCCAGCCCGGTCTACAGAGTGAGTTCCAGGAAAGCCAGAGCTACAGGGAGACCCTGTCTCAAAAAGACCAAAATAAATAAATAAATAAATAAAATCCTTTACTTTGGGTTTAAAAAGTATCTTCGAATTATACATGAAATGCTGGTTAAATTTTTCAGGATCACTGTCATATGCATAAAAATCATAAAAGTTCTCAAGAAACTTCATATTAAACAATGTATGGTACCAAAAGACTTGTTCATTGGTACTTCTAGTGAAGACACTGGAATCATTACAGACTATGATTGTCAAAAAGTTACAAAGAAATTATACCCAATGCCTGTAGAACATATCCAGCTGAGTCCACTCATCACTGAAGCTTCTGATTGTTTCCCACTCTTTGTTAGTAAACTTTCTTTTCATAATATGAAAGAATTCTGGAATTGAACCACGACCTGTCAAATCAGAGAATACAAAAGTTAAAATAGCTATTTAATTAAAAAGAAAAGAACATTAAAAGGGCTGTTTTAATCACTAAAACTACTGAAGGCAGCAAACAATGGAAAACTACAGGCTAATCCACTCAGAAACAACAATCCTAAATGAGCACCTGCCTAGCTTGTGCAAAACTCTGGATTCAGTTCCCAGTATTGCAAACAAACAGCAAAGAAATAATCCTAAACAAAATACCAGCAAGTCACAATTAGCTGGGACAAGCAAGGGTTAGCCTAGAAAAAAGCATAGTTTTAACAGGAACTGGTGAAATTGTGGCTTAAATAAGGCAGATGTTACACAGGGCTGTCCATGGCTGTCCAGGTAGACCATGGAGAGATGCCACTGTCCCACGCTTGGTTGCACCCACTTGCCTAGGATCATCACAGCTAAGCTGGCTGTTATTCTCAGCAAAAAAAGAGGGGCAAGGAGTCTGCCACACATTCCAACCCAACCAACCAGTAGGCACTAATCCCACAAGGGGAAGGGACTAAGGGTATATAAACTGGGGAAGCAGAAGGGAGGTGTCTCTCCATTTTGTCCAGCTGTGGAGAAGTCACAATCCACACTTGAAGACTTTCCAGTGCAGCCTTAGGAGAGAAACACCCACACCCAAGGCCCTCACCATTCTGTAAGAAAGCCCAGTAAACTCTGGTTTCCCAGACGTAGTTTGTTACAGAGACCACAGGAGGAGTGGGTAAATGCTGTTTGTGTCTCCCAGATGGAATTTAGGTATAGAAGAAAAACCCTACTCTTTATAAAATATGCTTTTAAAAATGTAGAAATATGTAGCAATCAAACTGTTATAAATTTCAAATAACTAAAAGGAAATTTCTATACTTAACAGAGTATTTGTCAGAAATGCATGGCAAATAACTCATAAATACAGTTATGTTATTTGGGGGGTTTAAATTTTGACCCTGCTATATTCCTGAGGAAAATGGAAAACAGCTACTTGTAATAATTTGTTAGGGCACTGGAAAGATGTCTTGGTGGTTAAGAGCACTGGCAGCTCTTGCAGAGGACCCAGGTTCAGTTCTACTCCCACATGGCAGCTAACAACTGTCCTTAACTCCAGTTCCAGGGGATCCAATGACCTCTTCTGATCTCCTTGGGTACTAAATGACAGGGACCCACCAACCTATATGCAGCAATACACTCATACCCACAAAATAAAATAATAATTTGTTGATAACTGGAAGGGCACTGAATCATAATTATGGACGCTGATTACTCTGTTATTACTGAGACCAGTAAATCAATAGATAATTTCCCTCAAAATAACTGTCTAAAAAATACTTTCTAAGGGGCTAGAGAAATGGCTTAGTGGTTAGAAGTGCTTGCTGTTCTTCCAAAGGACCAGAATTTGGTTTCTAGCACCTATGTTAGATGGCTCACAACAGCCTAAAACTCCAGCTCCAGAGGGTATCAGATTCCCTCTGGAGGGTGTCAGCACCCTCTTCTGGCACCTACTGGTACCTGTACACCAATGCTTATGCCCACACATAGATACACACATAAATTTAAAAAGTAATTCTTTCTAAATAAATATTTACTTTATAAATGCTATCATGAAATAAGCTCATTTGTTAAAATCAGAAGCACATGGTTAGCATGAATATTCCAAAGACAAAAATATACTGCAGAGTTTACTACACCAAAATTACAATAACATGAACAAAAAGCCTGACACAAATTTAGTTTTAAGAGTGGGCCTGAACGAAGCAGACACTTCTCTTGAACTGTCCGTTACCTGGAACTGTGCCTACAACTCTGTCCCTGACACCGTGTCTCCTCCAGTCAAGCTACACCCAGGACTTTATTCAGTATGGTTTCTCCAGCTTCAACTGGGGAGGTACAGGCTTGGCTCCACCTTTATTTTAACATCCTGCCTTTTCATCCCTAGTTCTAGAATGTTATTCACTCAAGATCATGTGTCTTTCCTGATCTTCAGGGTGTGCAATGATGAAGATGGGCGTGCAATTGTTTAGAGCTTTGAGACATCAATTTTTAAGCATTCATTAATATTTTGGGGGTAAAGTACCGAATGAAAACAGGTGACCAGGTCACAAGATATAATTTTGCTTGAGTTAATTGAGTCATTAGTTCAGATTATGTCCATTTTATAAAACTCATCCCTACAATATAAACAGAGCACTCTAAAAATAAATAACAAGTAAAAGGCACAACTTAAGTGGAGCTTGGTGGCACATGCCTTTAATCCCAGCACTCAGGAGGCAGAGCCAGAGGCAGGTGGATCTCTTTGAGTACAAGGCCATCCTGGTCTACATAGTGAGTTCCAGGATAGCTGGGGCTACAGGGAGACCCTGTCTCAAAAAAATACCAAAATAAAAGAAAGATAAAAATAAAGCACAACTTAAAAGGATTTTCAAAGTCTTCCACATTTCTCTAAAAACCCATATGGTCAGGGTCTTCAGAGTCAACAGGCCATCTGGTACCAAATTCTGTGTTAGGTACCTCTTTCTACCAGGCCTATTGCTCTGGAACTGTTAAGTTAAAAAACTCTTCCTTCTTTAAGCTGCTTTGGTCACAGTGCTTTATCACTGCAATAGAAAAGTAACTAATAGTTCTATAGATCAAGACAATTCTCATCCATTTTCAAGTACTACATATTATATTGAGATCTTAGGAGTCCTATAACAAGAGATTCTTACCCTATTGGGTCACAAATAGATCTTTTCAATGATGTGATGCTTACTTTTCAAATTTATCAAGAATAACTAGAAGCCTCTCTAATCCCAGTGCTGGGGAGGAAAGGGGCAGATACAGGGATGGGAATGGGGATGGGGATGTGGGGATGAGAAGAGAGGCCAATCCCAGGAACTCACTGGCCAGTGTGTAGATTCAGTCAGAGATCCTACATTGAAACATAAAGGAAGATGGAGAGTGATTAAAAGATGAGCCTTTCAGTTGTTAATGGATTCTGGCATACATAGCACATATGAAAGCAATAGAAGGAATAGCTCAACTTAGATTTGGTAGTAAATTACAGACTTGGAATGGAACTCCTAAATTTAAGAACATACGTCTGTTATTACCTACAGTGTCATTTTGTTTCTAAGGTTCTTCAAGTTTTCAGTTTATAACCTCTGAGAAATCCTTTTAATATTAAATAAAAGGCAAAGAAAAAACTCAACTACATATGCTTATAAACTGACTAACATAAAAGGCACTGTTACTAGAAAGCAATTACACAACTCAGTACTTATGTCAGAAAAATATCAATGAGCACATTTTCATATGTTTGAGCACAAAGAACTCAGCAAAAAGAAAAGTTGATTCTCTAAATACTCAGCTACAGTGCAGCAGCTCCACCCTGTGGTATGTTGGGGAAGTCCCTGGAGCTTAGGAAATTAGACTAAACAAAACCTATTAGAAAATCCCAGTAGAAAAGTATTTTGCCACCCAAAATATCAGCATAATTATTGGATGCACAAATAGGCATTCTTAATACTGCATACATTCATATCTATTAAATCTATTTAATCATCCTATTAAACATAAGAACTTAGGTGCATACAGACATAAGGATGGAAATTTATATGGAACTACCAGTTAAGTTTAGAGAACATGTAAACAGAGTAATAATAACCTATAACAAAATCATTCACAACCAATACCCTCAGATACTATTCTAGGCCTATGAAAAAATTCTAAATAGTATCAGAACCTCCAAACCCATACATCACTTCAAACAATGTCTCCAATGTGTATATGTTATAATAGCACCTCAGTGTCAACCCAACTTACTTTCTTGTGGCTTTCATTACCTGTCAGTGCTACCCTTAATTATTTTATGTGATTTTATGCTTAAATAAAAATTGTGTAATGTTAAAAAAAAAAAAAAGAAAAAAAAATAATAGCCACCTCAGTTAAAACTTGCCATTGGGCTATAGAAATAGCTCAGTTACTAAAGCATGAAGACCTAAATTCAATCCTCCAAATCAACATAAACATGACAGGTATGGAAGTGCAAGCTTGCAATCTCAATGCGTGGGAGGTAGAGACAGGAGGATCCCTAAGCCTCACTGGACAGCCAGTCTGGCCTAACTGGTGAACTGTAGGCCAATGAGAGCTAGTCTCAAAAGCATGGATGGTATTTCTGAACATGATACCCAAGGGTGTCCTCTGGCCTCCACACATATCAACTAGCACACACATGAACACAAATATGAAAATCGAACCACACAAAACACCAAAATTTACACCTGAAAAAAGAGTGGGAGAAGTTATTTGGGAGAGGCTAGGGATAAGAAACAGCTGAGCCATGTCTCTAAATGCTTGTTTCAAAGTATTATTTTGTTTCATTTTTAAATATATAAATACGCATTACATACAATCTGAATTTTTTTATTTTATTTATTTCTGTATGTGTATGAATGCACTGTCTGCATGCAGGTTTGTGCACCCGTGTCGTGCAATGCCACGGAGGTCAGAAGAGGGTGTCGGATTCCCCTGGAACTGGAGTTCTCCTGGAATTGGAGTTTCCAGTTTGGAAACTCCCAGAACTCCACCATGTGGGTGCTGGGGATCGAACCCGGGTCCTCTGTAAGAGCGGTCGGCGCTCTTAACTGCTAGGCCATCTCTCCAGCCCCACAATCTGACTTTTATAGGAAAAGATAACCTCTAATATGTACATAGACATAAAATAACAGGAAAAAAAAGAGTGTGAGATAAGTGGATGTGGTGGCTCATACCTTTAATCCCAACACTCAGGCAGAGGCATGTGGATCTCTGGAAGATCAAGGCCAGCTTAATCTACATATGGAGTTCCAGACCAGCTGTGGCTACAGGAACTGTCTCAAACAAAAAGTGTGAGCTATCAGGTTTCAGAGCCTACATGTAGAAAGCCTCTTCCTATTACTGACCAAGGATACTTTCCTATTTGTGTGGCTGGGGTGTTTGTGTATGCTTGCTTATCTATGCACATGTGGAATCCAGAAGTAAACATCAGCTGTCTACCTCAGGCACTCTCCATCTTATTTTTATTTTTATTTTTTTTTTCTCCATCTTATTTTTAAACATGGGTTTCTTACTAAACTTAGTGCTCAATGATTAGCTAAAAGAATCTGCCTATCTCCTCCTCTCTGTCCCCTCAACACTGGAGTTCAGACACCTGCTGCAGCACCTACCTTTTTACATGAATGCTGGTGATCCAAATAGTATAGCAAGCACTTTACCCACTGAGCCATGTCCCTTGCCCCCATGACCAAGGATCTTTTTACTTTTAGAATATGGGGCATAGCAGAAAAAGCACCATGACTGAGTCTTGAGACTCACACTTAGGCAGGCAGTCCTGAACTTAAATGCTCTTCCGGATGTTTATTTACATGTACATATCAAATTATGTTAAGTGTTCACACACACACTGGCAAGAAATAGGCCAGCACCAACTACAGCTAGTGAACTAAGAATCTTAACACCTAACAAAAAGCTATGAAGAGGAAAACTGAGAATGCGGATTGAAGAGCCCAGAGGGTGGAACCACTCCTATGGGGGCCAGATGACAGAGGATGTAGCCAGTATTTTTAAGCATTGAAACATAATGGGAATGTCTGGTTGGTGTCAAACTTGCTTGGTAACCATGATCTCTTTCTTTTCTTCCAATTTTCTTGAAGT
Source organism: Rhizomys pruinosus (assembly GCA_009823505.1). Lineage (NCBI taxonomy): Eukaryota > Metazoa > Chordata > Mammalia > Rodentia > Spalacidae > Rhizomys > Rhizomys pruinosus. The sequence goes on along the minus strand of VZQC01009178.1, from coordinate 833,197 downwards.
TTTTTCCTTTTTTTGGTATTTTTGAGGCAGGGTCTCCCTTTTAGTACCAGCTGTCCTGGAGCTCGCTCTGTAGACCAGGCTGGCCTTGAACTCAAAGAGATTAACCCACCTCTACCTCCGGAGTGCTGGGATTAAAGGCGTGTGCCACCACGCCTGGCTCCAATTTTCTTGAAACAAGAATGTCTATCCCATACCCTTCCTAACACTGCATTTCAGATGACGACTTAGGCTTTATAAATCCACAAAGTTTTATCCCAAGAAGGATCATACTTTATTTAGACAATTCAGAGAATGATAGCTGCAACTTTCTGAGCTGTTATCAAATGGCGATTTTAAAGTTATACAGATATAGGTTAAGACATGGGGATGCTAGGATGAGTTTATTTTGTATGTAGGATGGATACAAATTTGGTAAAAAAAAAGGGGGGGGGTAGAAATACTGGGTAAACAAATATCCTCCCAAATTCATGTCACCAAGACCTACAAAATTGGATTTTATTTGGAGAGTCTTTGCAGAAATAAGATGAGGTCATACCTCCTTAAGATAAGTCTGAGTGCAATGCTTAGTGACAAGGAGGGACAACTGAATCAAAGAGAGGGAAGCCATGTGAAGACAGAGACAGAAATTGGACCAGAATATCTAGAAGCCATTGATTTTTTAGGAAGTATCAAACACTAGAAACCTAGGAGATTCTTTCCCCAAACACTCTGGAGGGAGCATGCTATTAATGGTTACGTAGCTAATTATACTGGTTCTGGACAATTTTGTTCTAGATTACAATGTTTAAAATGAGTCTTTCACCTGCTTACTATATATGGTCTTTATCTGATCACTGCAGAGCTGACATCAAAATTGACACAGTTCCTTAAGTATTGGTAAATTGATGTTGTTGTAAGAAATGAGTGTGATCTTATTTGGCAACTTGGACATGGAATCAATGAAAAGTAAAGGGCATGCCTCTGTGTGTGGGGGTCTGACAGGAGCGCAGTGATGCTGCTGCCTACTCATCTCCGCTTCCGGCTGGTGAGCAGTCTACCTACCTATTGCTGTGGCTGCTGGGGCCATGCTTCACTGGCATTAGAACCCAACTTCTTTAGCCTTCCAACATGGTTTAGCTGAAGACCAATAGCGCTCTAGAAATCCTCCAGGCCTTCTGTGCCAGACTAGGCCTTTAAGATAGCCAGCCTTGTGCATGAACTGTGCAGCTAGCTACCAGAGTCTCAGGCTCTCCATTGTGCAGACAGCCACCACTGGACTATCAAGCCCACATCTTGTCTATCAGTTTTGTTCTTATAGAGAACCTTGACTATTACAATAAGATTACGGTCCTCTATTAGGCAGTCACTAACATATGCATATAATTTTAATAGCTAACTACACATACGCATGGTCCCCTTCTAGTCTTGGGCATAGACTGGATTTTGATCTTTGCACCCCATATCTTTGGACTACCACCTTAGTCCAGACCCACCCATTGTGACCCGATCCCCTGACCTCAGATCAACTCAATTTCCCAGGCTAGTTTAAGACTCTTCGCAAGCTGTCCCCACCCTACCTTGCTTTGGATTTCCGAGACCAGACTTCTTCCCTGGTAAATGGCTGGAACTAGAGACTGTTATACTAAGTGAACTAACACAAACTTAGAAAAGCAAGGGACACATGTTCTCCCTCATTTTCGGATCCATAACACCAGTCTCTTATATGTACAAGTATGTGTCCTGATGAACAGCAGGAGCCAGGAAAATGGAAAGCAAACATGGTAAAGGAAAATTAAAAAGCCCCAAAGAGGAGATAGCAGGGAATAGATGTTACTAGGGGGAGGTGGGGAAAGTGGGCGTGCTAGGCTGGGAGGGGGAAAAGAGGGACATGCAGGGGACCATGAGGGTGGGAGAAGACGGATATCAGGAGAGGGAGGGTCAGGTAGTAGGGGGGTAATGGGAACACTTGGACTGGGGGGGGGCATTAATGGGAAATGGGTGGTGTGGGAAGAGAGGGAACCCCCTGAGAAACACACATACAGTATCTGAACATTAGTCCATGTGCATACTTGGGGGCTGTATGGCAAGGATTAGTGCCAGATAGGAAAGATCTCCCTTAAGTGGCTGGTCAGAGTGGTCCAAGAGACACTATTGCCAGAGCCCTTGGTTATCTCCCAACACTTGACCTGATCTGGAAGCCTTGCCTCTGAAGACTAGCTCTCATAGTTCTAAAGGGTACAATGCAAGCTACTAGGGGAGAAAATCAATTAATGGTCCAACCTAGTTCTAAAGCCAAATAACCATAAAGACTGGCACAGCAAACTATCTACTGGGGCAGTGGTAGCACTGTTATCTGGAGAAGGGGGTAATCAACTGCTATCTAATTGGACTTAAAGCCCTGTGATGTGAGTGAACTCATGGGTGACACTATAATTATAGGCAAATGTACATTAACTGGAGAGGTCATAGATCCTAGAGAAAACCATTATCTCTGTCAAATCTCTAGACAAATGAAGTTTCTTACCATATCCTAAATATGTATCTTTATATTTACGGATAAGTATACAGCCCACCACTCATCAAAGAAGCTTCTCTTTGCAACAGATGGAGGCTACTACATAATTCTACAACTGATCACACATAGAGAATATACGTATGAAAGATGCCTACCCCTAGGTGACATATCTATAGTGAACCTCTACACCCAAGGTTGAAAGAACATAATGGAACAGGGGATGGAGCGAATAGTAGTGCATCCCTCAACTCTCGAAAGCAAAGCTTCCTTATACAACAGAGCGCAATGCAGAGAACAGCACAACTGGCCAAGTACTGGAGAGTAAGAGTGTAGACTGCGTGTTCTTGGATAGGACTCCTGTATAAAACTTCACTCACTCTCAGTTCAGGGACCATTTTTTGGGGGGGGGGAGATTGTAAGAACAAGGATTGGTCCATGAATAGGAATAAAAGGTTTTCAGGCCACTGGAAGGCTGCTTATGTGAACTGTAGCAACGGTGATGTGGAACACAAGATCCATGCCAACTCAATCAGATAAGGGCCCAAGTGGTTCAAGGGAAACGGGTGGCAGGCCAGCCCTAGCCCTAGAACTGTCAGAAACTGATATGGTTATATGAGGGAGAGGAATCCTTCCTTACGATCTCTAGATAGGCTGAACAGACTCCAGTGGATGACCCTGCACCAAAGGACATCAGGGTAAAGTGCTTGACCACGCCAGACTTAACATGTATGGCAGAGTACATGAGGTGCAATGGGGAGAGCACAGGGCGCAGAGGGCAGAGGGCAGAGGGCACGGATAAGAACTGCTGTATACGATGCACAGAAGCTCAACAGAAAATATATTTTTAGAAAAATGACCTAAATGGGACCTAAAACTTTCAAGAGGTAGTCTATTGCTTCTTACCCCACACTGGGTAGCTCTCACAACCACCTGCAACTCTACCTACAGGGGGATCTGTAGCCTCTGGATGCCAAAGGCACCTGTACGTACACAAGCCCTCCCACAGATACATTCCACACACACACTCACACACAAAAACAAATCTTTAAAAATGTAACTTCAAAGTAGTTTTAATTTGTATTTCCCTAATGACTAGGGAGAGGCTGAACACTTCTTAAAATAATTATTGGCCATTTGTTTTTCCTTCTTTTGAAAGCTGTTAATTAGTCCACTTGCTGATCGCCAGTTTAATTTCCCTGGTATTTAATGTCTGCAATTCTTTGTTATTTTGGGATATTGGCCCCTGTCTGAAGAATAGCCGGTAAAGACTTTTCTCCCATTCTGTGAGTTCTTTGCTCTGTTGATGGCTTCTTTTGCTATGCAGAAACTTTGTAGTTTCCTATAGTCCCATCTGCTGATACTTGAAGAGTTACTACTACTACGACTACAACTACACGGGCACACCACATCACTCCAGTCAGAATGAAATCTAACAACTAATGTTGGAGAGGATGTGGGGAAAGACTTTCTCATTGTTGGTGGGAATGCAAACTAATATAGCCTTTATGGAAATCAGAACTAGAACTACCATATGACCCAGCTATTCCACTCCACTCCTGGGGACATATACCCAAAGAACACCAAACCCTATCAAAGATATCTGCACCCTCATGCTTACTTCAGATCCATTTGTGAGAGCAAGGAAAGGGAACCAACACAGATGTCCATCAACAGATGACTGGACAATAAAAATGTTGTACATGGGCTGGAGAAGATGGCCTAGTGGTTAAGCGCGCAGACTGCTCTTAAAGAGGACCCAGGTTCAATCCCCAGCACCCACATGGTGGCCAAGAACCATCAGTAACTCCAATTCCAGGAGACTCCAACACCCTCTTCTGACCTCCGTGGCACTGCACAACACGGGTGCACAGACCTACATGCAGACAGTACATTCATACATTTAAAAGAAAAAAAATATTGTACATGAAGAAAATGGAAATATTCAGCTGTAAAGAAAAATGAAATGGTGAAACTTTGAAAACATATAAACTACAATTATTTTTGTCATATGGTATGAGGACAAAGCCCTAATAATTTTCTAATTAAATTATTTCACTTTTTGTTTGTTTTTTTTTAAGATGGGACTAGGGAGAAGTCAATTCATTCCTCAAAATCTATTTAAAAAAGCAGGGTGTGGTGGCCCTCGTAATCCAATAGCTAAAGAAGCAGAGACAGATGGATCTTCAGCTTACTACTCAGCCAGATGTCTAGTCTACTTGCAAGTTCCAGGCCAGTAAGTGACCCTATCTCAAAATACAAGGGAGACAGCTCCTAAAGAACGAGGCCCAAGGTTGTCCTACGGCCTCCATGTATCTGTACACACATATAAACACACACAGGGTGGGGAGATGGACTTAAAATTATTTTCTGTTGGATCTGTAAGTTACATCCAATATAGTACTCCTCCCAAACATCAAAATACCTAACAGTTAACAGTAAAAATTATGTTAATATGGATTGCTTGCACTTGTACTGTGAAATTCTGGATCACTCTCTGGTATACCTTCAAGGAATCAGTTTTTGTTGGTTCATTCCTTCCCTCCTCTCTCCCCCCTTTTTTGTAGCCCCAGCAGGCTTAGAACTCTCTATATAAACCAGGCTGGCCTCAATCCTCAAAGACATGTGCTTGCCTCTGCCTCCTGAGAGCTAGGAATATCTAATAAACTTCCTAGCAAACTTTGATATTCTGATCACAATTTTAGAAACACCATTGCAGGGTTCTATTACCATTAGAGAAGACAAACCTGAGACTGTACTGACATCAGAATAAATTCTTTTATTATTTGAATGCTAGGACTATTCTACTTCCCCATTAAATTTTAATTCTATTATCTTATAGGTTATTTCTCCTTTGTTAAAATACATAATTCTGCCCACTTTCAAGTATATAGCTCATTCTAATCTCAAATCTTGTTTCAAATTAACCATTTCATTTTTTATCTATTTAACCTACCATCCTCTTGAGCAACACACATTTTCATAAACTAATACTTCCAAGTCCAATTTTCTTTATCTCTACTCATTTCCTTTCCATTTTGAAAATGTTTCTCAGATTTGTTCTATATACTACCAATTATATTTCCTACACAAATGAGCCTATTCACAACTTCCTAAAGTAAAGTGTGTTCACTAGTGGTTTTATGGGGTAAGAGGAATTAAGGATTTTGCAGGGGGTGGTAGGTAGCCTTTTAACTTTTTCCCCAAATTAAAAGAATAAAATGTTCATGGGAAAAAATTTTATGTCAAGAAAAACATTTAAATCTTTGGGCTTTGAAATCTCTTCTAATTTTCTAAGTAAAAAGAAAGTATTTTAGGAGCATTTATTTTAAAAATGGGATACTGGGGCTAGATATGGCTCAGTACCCACCATGTCTGGCAATTCACAGCCATCTGTAATTCTAGTTCTAGGCATCCACACCCTCTTCTGGCCTCCAGGGGCACTGCACTCATGTGTGCATATACCTCCCCCCACCAAACATATCAAAAAGAAAAAGTTAACTAAAGGAATTTCAGTAGGTACATACTACTGACAGATAAATACCAGAAACAACTGAATTCCTAAATCAAAGGGTATATGCATTTCCAAATATAACAGTCTCAAAAAATCCTCTAGTTCACACTAGAATCACAACAACAAAAATCCTCCAGCAATTTACAGCTCCTCTACACATGTACAACTGTTTTTTTCTGACATCCATATCTCTAAATTGCTAATGGTCATTTCACTTACACATTTTAATCTATGACATTTTATTCTAAAACTCTTTTGACATGTAAATCTTTACTTCCTCTAGAATTCGTGTAAGATATTTTATACCCGGGTGGCTAATCAATTCTAGCATTATTTAATAAATACACAAATCTTCTGTCTCCTGAATAGATAGTCTACATATAATGGGCTCTACCTTTAGTTCTCCTAGTTGTTCACGCTCTTGTTTACTAGGCTTAATACAAGTTTAAAAGATCAGGTAAGCGCCTTAATCACTTATTTTTCATTTTCTTAGATATTTCTTCTAAAAGACTTCTACAGTGTTGTAACCTAGGCCTGTATAATTTTTGAGAATTTCAATTTGCAAATCTGTGGGAAAAGCAATACAAACAGAAGACCATGCCCTGCAGAGGAAGTGGCTGAATACATGGGTTCCTACATCTTAGCTAAGTCCCCTAGGCAAGGGTGTGACCTTTTTAAAGAAATAAAATAGGGGGCTGGAGAGATAGCCTAGCGGTTAAGAGCACCAACTGCTCTTGCAGAGGACCCAGGTTCGATCCCCAGTACCCACATGGCAGCTAAGAACCATCTGTAACTCCAATTCCAGGAGAACTCCAGTTCCAGGGGAATCCAAGACCCTCTTCTGACCTCTGAGGCACTGCACAACACGGGTGCACAAACCTACATGCAGACAGTACATTCATACACATACAAAAATAATAAATAAATTTATTAAAAAAAAAAGAAATAAAATAGAAGGGCATGGTGGTGCAGTTTGAATCCCAGCACTGGGGAAGCAAAAGGATCTCTATGAGATCAGGGCCAGCCTGGTCTATAGCAAGTTCCAATCAAGCTGGGGCTACAGGGAAACCCTGTCTCAAAAAGACTAAAATAAAATTAAAATAAGTATTTATACCTTAGGAGAGAAAGGAAGAAATAACCATAGACATTTGGCATAGTGTCATACTCACAGGAGTTGATCAATATGTATTAGTTCCACATTCAACTCCTACATAGTCTAGAATCAGCCCACCTCTAACAGAAAAAAGACAAAAAGACTTGGTTCCCAGTAAGGAATTTATAGTACAAAGGTAATTGTGCTCTCTTAAAGGCTATTCAAAAGTGCTAAATCTAATCTTTAAAGAAAAATCAGGGGCTGGAGAGATGGCTCAGCAGTTAAGAGTGCCAACTGCTCTTGCAGAGGACCTGGGTTCGATTCCCAGCACCCACAGGCGGCTAAGAACCGTCTTTGACTCCAGTACCAGGGGAATCCAACGCCCTCTTCTGATCTCCACAGCATTGCACGACACGGGTGCACCAACCTACACACAGACAGTACACTCATACACACACAAGAATAATAAATAATATAATAAATAAATAAATAATGGCTAGGTGTGGTGCCTAAAAAAAAGAAAAAGCAGGTATTAAAAACACAGCTCATTCCAGATAGAGTCCAATTATAATGGATTAGATTACAACAGGAGCAAAGTTGATTAAAAAAAAAAAAAAAAAGCCGAGGGACATGAAAATGAAGAGATTAATGGAGGAAGAGAAGTTGTAAAAGAATTATTTATAATAACCCATACTTTAACTGCTAAGAAAAACTAAGATAACCGGGCGTGGTGGCGCACGCCTTTACTCCTAGCACTTGGGAGGCAGAGGCAGGTAGATCTCTGTGAGTTCAAGTCCAGCCTGGTCTACAGAGTGAGCTCCAGGCCAGCTGGAACTAAAGGGAGACCTAGTCTCAAAAATACCCCCCCCCCCAAAAAAAGAAAAAAAAAAAAAAAAGAAAAACTTAGATAAACAGTTTTTATTGTGCCTGCAAATGAATTTTTCCTTTTCCAACTAACTTAAGGAACAGTTTAAGAGAAATTAAGGAACAGTATCCTCAACTATTTTCTATCATTTGTACATTTAGCAAATACTTATTAAGCAAATGGTATATGTTAAGACAGCAAGGTACTACTGTAGTGAGATGATAAAACAAGCACGGTACCTCAGCTCATCTACCAAGGGAGAGGACAGCCAAATAGCTAAACCATGATTACAAGTCAGAGGCACTGAACCCATTATAGCAATAGTTCCTTTAGAATAAGCCTTCTGTAACTGATGAATACCACGTCCTTTCCTTGAGGCCACGAGAAGATATGCTTTGCTGTCTTAAATCCATGTTGAGATTGAATGGCCAATATAACAGCATTGCAAGGCCAAGGGAGCACCACTTGATTGAATTTATTAATCATTCTTACAGGATTTCCCAGTATCTAGAACAATGTGGCCAAATAAACCTTTCTTTATAAATCAGCCTCAGGTATTCTGTTATGCAATGTAAATAAAATTCAGAAAAATGCCAACAGTATCTTCCAAGAAAATGCAACTAACAACTTCAGGAGGTTTCAAAAAGGGCTTTATGCTTATCCATGGAGCTTAGGCAAAGGTAAAAAAAAAAAAAACAGTTATAATCCTGGTGAGAAGCCAGATGGGTTGAGCCCCTGAACACTCAGTCTATACAATAGTTTCCTATAAAACTCCACTCTTCTAGTGTGTATTTGGAGGTGGAGGAGAGGAGACATGACTGTTACAAAATCACTAGAGGTTGGGCATGGTGGCGTGTGCCTTTAATTCTAGCACTTAGAGGCAGAGGCAGGTGGATCTTTGTGAGTTCAAGGCCAGCCTGATCTACAGAGAGAGTTCCAGGACAACTGGGGCTACAGGGAGACCATCTTAAAAAAAAAAAAAAAAAAAAAAAAAAAAAAAACACTGAAGAATAAAGTAATGAAAGGTTTAGAGCTGGACAGAAAGTAGCTGTTGGGCAAATGCAACACTAAGAAAAGCAAAAGTGGCATGAGATTCCTAACAGACCTGAGGCCCATATTAAAGCAGCAGTATTTAGTCCTTCATCTGGCAAGTATTAACTCAGCACTGTGATGTGGGAGGTGAAGTAAGAGAGATGATACTGATCAAGATGTAGCTAACTTTATACAAACCAGAGGAAAGGTGATCATCCTGTTGAGTAATTGAAAACTGAGACGTGATATTGGGATAAAGAAGTGTACTTTATGAGCACCTACAACAAAACAATCTAGCTTAGACTGAATGTTCACAAAGAGCTTCCCTACAAAGTTCACGTGACATGTACTAACAAAAGTAATCTATCTAGAAATAGGGATGTGGTACTTAAGCCTTCTAGAATGAAAGAAAGGGCCACATAAGCAAAATCCCAAGGTGGAGGCAGTGTGAAGTTCAGGTAGTACTATCAAGTTAGAAAGATAAGGCTATCTTTAATAGCTTCCTCCTTAGCCTGTTAACAAAAATAACGGTGTATACAATATAGAGCAGTTGAGAGAATTCAGAGAATATATGTAAAATCCTTAGCAGATGCTATATGTTACACAATAAGCACTTACTATACATCAGTGAAGACAATGATCATGAAGTAGTTAAGAGAACCTACACATACTCTATCCTACACTGAGTATATTCAACAGTCAGTAGTTCCTACAGCTACATGGAATAAATTCCCAAGGTAACATATAAGGAACTTAAAAATTTTAATGTTTGCTCACTTTTACTTACATAAATGTGCTAAAAAATATAGCTGTATTTAGACACAGCATAAATGTGTCATCTCTATCTAATGTTATACTGTTGAGATTAGCCTGTTATTCAAACAAATTACTGGTGAACTGTGGGGGCTCCTTAAGTAAAATAAGCTGGAGAATAATTAAGAAAGTAAGTTTACTTTATTGCTAGGCAAAGTAGTATATGGATCCAAAGTATTGTAGAATCTACTATGTAGACCTGTTAATATTAAAAGGAATCTGTAAGTTCCAGATACATGCTTTCTCAAGTATACTAAGCACTGCATTGAATCTATAATGTATCTCCTGGTCTGCAACTGCCAGACAGTTAAGAGCTTGAAACATTGAGCACTTCCGTACCACTAATATGCACCACTACCTGGAAAACTAGTCTTCATTACATCCACGCCAACCTGTAGTTCCGGCTCTGCAGCAAGAACTGCATAGTCCCCTTGATGAGAGACATTAAAGTTGAAATTGGGATAAGGATTCAATGAGTCTTTTGCAAGAACCGGCTTTCCTTTTGCAGTTCTTTGCAGACGAATATGATTCCAAGGGATATTCAATTTCTCTGCAACTAATTTCCTTATCATCAGACGACCAGCCTGTTAAGACACAGAAAACGTGTTACATATTGATTCTACCAAACACAGAAGCACATTACTTATATATAAAGCATATATTTTTACTTTCATCCTTTAACCTGCAAAAAATGTAAACAGCATTCTTCTCGTCTTTAAGTATTCAAGTATACATTCTTTTGCTTGCTTGATACATAAACACATCAGATGACACTACCTGTAGCTTATTACCTGTAAGTTTCTAAATTAATAAATACTGGGGGGGGTATTTCTTGCCTGGAGGTATCAATCTGGTCTGTATATTTCATAACATTGATGTTTACTGACTAACTTTATTGGAGATTTCGGGCTGTATCTAGGTTCCCTGTTATGAAAAACTCTGCAGCAAGCAGATCTACAGTATCCACAGTTGTACAAGTTGTTCCAGATAGTGTATACTCATCACTTAACTTCAAAAAGCCGGCAAGGTATTAACCCTTTTTTTTTCAACTCTCACACTCCCATAAAGAAAATTACTAAAAATGTACAAAGTAACCCACTGAGGAGATAATATACAAGTGTTCTAAATTAACTTGGGTTTTTCTTCTTCAGTTCCAACACTGATCCTTATAAACATCTGGATATTTCAGTCACTTTCCCATTTCTTGCAAATTACAAAATAACAAAAATATTTACCAATATGCCTTTAAAAAAGTATCAATTAGTCCCTCTGACTAAATCTAGGGTAGCTCAAGAAAACACCTGTCTTTGAAGTGATGGTACTAGACGTTATAGCAAACTGCACTTGAGAGTAAAGGTGCTTATTTTGAAATCCAATTTGCTATTTGGGGTGTATAAAAGACATTACCAAAATACACACAAATGTAAAAAGCTACTCTACTCTTCCTACGACTGCATGCTCCGCACTTCGCTAACTGGCCTGGCACTTTGTCTCCTGGTGCTCGGGCCTAACTGGGAAGTTCCGTTTTCCGACCTAGCACGCGCAGGTGCACTCGGAGTGCGGGGACAGGTAAACCGGTGGGGCACGAGCTTAGTATAAAGCCATCATCAGGGCCGCGGCCCCGCCTGCCGGTCTGGGAGTGACGGGGTCTCAGCTCGCTACCCCTCCCGGGGGCCCAGCGCTCCAGCGGGGACACAGCGCCGCCGCGGGCGGTGCAGGCCGAGACCCGCAGGGCCTGAAAGACCGAGCATCGCCAACTCGGCCCCTCCCCACCCCCCGCCGGTACCATGGCCGCCTTGGCGTCCCGGGCAAACACGAACTGGCCGATGCGCTCCTTCTCCTCAGGCTGGATGGACCTTACAGCCAGCAGCCATTCGGCTCGGCTGGGCAGCCAGGTGCCGCAGGAGAAGGCCCAGCGTACGCCCTCCATGGATGGCAACACGCGAAGCCTCTTAGCCGGGACCACCATGCACCTAGCTTGGGTCCGCCGCCTCCTCAGGCCTGTGCTGCGGATGTGACGTGACCACGCCCCCTTGCTTCTTGTGACGGTGCGGACGTGACGCGACCACGCCCCTTCGCTTCCCGAGCATGCGCTATGGACGTGACCACGCCCCTTTGCTGATCGTGACTGTAGACGTTGACGTGGCCACGCCCCTTTCTCCAGTGTGCCTGCGCACCGCCGCGGTGCTGGCTTGAATGTCTTCAGTCTCCATTCCTTTTTCTGGCGCTTGAGCAGTCGAAAGAGCCGTGTTTCGCTACGTCACTAGGCTCTACCCATTTCCAGGGGTCTGCGCGGGGGATGGAAAGTCCATACATCATCTGGCTTTCCTCCGAGTATGCGCAGGAGGGCGGGGCCTACTGCATGGACCTAAATGCCCCACCTCTTTTCCAGAAGTCTGCGCAGAAGAGCCATTAGGGCAACAAACTCCACCCTCTCTTCTCAGCGTCTACGCAGGGGGCGGGGACTAAATACGTCACTAGGCTGGTGGGACTTGATGAGCCTGCGCTGCCCCGCCCCAAACCCTGCTTTCTCCCCTGGATGACAGCGACGCGGGGGGCGGAGACGCACTGTCAGCCTCCAAGCACTGCTGCACTGCGTGACGTGTGTGGGCGTGGCTCCGGAGCAAAGCGAAGGGCGGGACGAAGGCCGGTCCCAGAGCTCTTACGCCACTCACACTGCAGGACGAGCTAACCGGACAGCGGTGCAAGCCAATCGCAGCCGGGGCTCTGCGGGCCGGGCCTGGGTGGAGACTTCGCGGACTGCAGTTGCAGGTGGGTGAGCTCCGGGGTCTGAGGGAGGACTGTGGTGTGCAGCCCCGAGCTGGGGGCTGCCCCCTGAGACCCTCGGCTCCCGCTGCGCTGCGGACGCCCTGTGCTCCGCGGCGGCTCGAGGTGACCCCCCGGGTGGGCTGCAGGGCGGACCTCGCCGGCCCGGGCCTCTGCAGGATGCGGCTCCCAGCCCCACGCGGCGCTTGCCCCTGCTTTCCTCCGGCTTCCTGCAGCCACAACGGGGATGCGGTTTCCGTGGCTGCTGGGGGTGCTGGCGATCCCCCCACCCCCGCCAGAGCAAAACCCCAGCGGGCTGGGGACCAGGGAAAAATCCACCCTGCAGAGTAGTGTGGACCCGGCACTTGATGCTGGACATGCTGATTCAGCCTTCTCCCCTCCTCCCATGGCTCCCGGGAAGGACCTGCAAAGCTCCCAGAGCCTACCCAGCCCCCTGCCCCGTAGTTCAGTCCTCGTGAAGATGGAGTTTAGTCCGCACCGAACTCGCTCCCTTTCACACTATTGTCCTCAGTGCGAGGGAGTCTTGAGTGCGTGCGCCTGTACACATCCTTGAAAGACTAAAGTAAAGTAGTGGCTTGATAAATCCTCTTATGGCAAGGAATCTGCAGGACGTGAAAGAAAAGCCAGAGTAATAAAAAGATAAGCAAGAACATTTATGCATATCAAAGATAATTCGGGTGTTTTTTAACTAAATTTTATTCTTCTGGTGTATGTTTCTAAAACATTTCTACATCCATTTACCTTACATGTGTAGTAGTAACTGATGAAGAAATAGTTCAGAAAGAATTTGTGGATTAATCTGGAATCAGGCCTGAGAGGCCGAATGTAGTGGTTCACTCCCGCAGCCCACTCCCGCAGCCCTACCACCCAAGAGTCTGAGGCAAGAGGATTGCAGGTTAAAGGCCAGCCTAGCTATATAGTACATTCCAGATAAGGCTGGGCTGCAGAAAATTCAAGTTCAGAAATTCATATCCCATTCTTTTTTCATTGAACTAGGTTCTGTGTATTAGAATTGTAGAGTCCAGTATTCAGACAGTTGACAAACAGTTGACGTAGTGGTTTTCTGTGCTTGTTCATTGTGCCTACAATAGTCTGTTCCTTCACATCACATTCCTTGCTCCTTCACATCATTCAGACTCAAAAGTCATACCGTGAGCATGTCTCTCGTCACTCAATTTAAATAGCCCATCCCACCCACTCAAACCCCAATCCAAGCCTAGTACCCTAGTGAGCTCTCTTCCCTGTTTTAAAGAGTTTAAATAGTCCTTTCCCTTACATGATTTTTAAAATGTTACTTATGGGGTTGGAAAGATGGCTCAGTGGGTAAGAAAGATTGGTGACTGCTCTTGCAGAGGACCTGAGTTAGGAAAGGACCTGGGTTCCAGCACACACATGGCAGCTGATAACAGTCTGTAATTCCAGTTCCAAAGGATCTGACACCCTCTTCGGCCTCTGTGGGCTTTGCATGACATGTGTGCACTTACATGCATGCAGGCAAAACACCCATACACATAAACTAAAGATAAAATACTATTAAAATATACATACATACAGGCAAGCACTCATACACATAAATCTTTTTTAAAACTCTTACATGTCCTTTAAAGCAGAGCTTAAATTCTACTTTCATGGCTTGCTCTAGATTGCTTAGAACAGTATTATTTATATAATACATTTGGCTATTATTGTAGTTCTTCCTTATTTCATCTCTCTTATAGATGTGTGCTTTGTGTGTGTGTGTGTGTGTGTGTGTGTAAAAGCCATTTTGCAAAGTAGAGTATAAACTGTGGAACTCCATGTATACCTTAACTTTTACAAATAGTATACATGAATAAATGTTATGAATTGAATTTAACCATGATTTTATCACCCTTACTGGGATAATACTGTTTTTTATACTGTCTACCTCTATCACCTTCATTTTTTTTTTTCTTAGTCTTTTTGAGACAGGATCTCCCTTTAGTCTCACCTTCATTTTTAAAGAGAAATCAGTGTGCAGTTAATAACATCTAACTGCTCAGTAAACTCATTACAGTACTCTTAACACCTTGCTCAGAAAGAGGAAAACTGGCATAGCAAAGGCTGTTTTCGAGTAGCGGTCTTCTTGCCTGATTCCTAGTCTATAGGAATCTTGGCGGGATTCCATCTTGGTGGAATTCTGAGGGACTTGTGTCCCATTTCCAGGTCTTCTCCCAATCACCTGTTGACTTTATGGAAGTCTCATAACCTCTCTTGGATATTAATTTTAATGGAAAGCCATCAGATTATGTCAATCCTAAGATTAGGAGATTTTTAAGTCATGTTCACGATTTTTGTTTTTATTAGATTACAAATGTTATTCTCTCTCAAACCTCCCACCTCCACCCCACCAAGACTTTATTAAAAAGCTCCAAACTTGTCCTTGTTTCTCAAGAAATAAAGTGTCATTCTCCTTGTTGGTCATTCTCTATATTGAAACCACCCCCAAAGTCCTGTTGATTGTACCTCATGGCTACATCCTTCTGTTTCTTTTTTATCTCCATTGTTAGCACTGGAATCTACACCACTCTCCTTTTTTACCTGAAATACTTTGCTGTTGCTGTGATAGAACCACAAGACCAAGGGAATGTATAAAAAGAAGAGTTTATTTGAGCTGTGGTTCCAGGGGGAATTAGATACATCATGGTGGGGAGGCATGGTGGCTGGAGGTGCCAGTAAAGGAGAAAGAGCTTCACCTCTTCAAGCAGGCACAGGAAGGAGAGGAAGGAGAGTACTGGAGACCGGCAAGGTGTTTTATTTTTTATTTTTTATTTTTTGGTCTTTTCGAGATAGGGTCTCCCTGTAGCTGCAGCTGGCCTGGAACTCACTCTGTGGACCAGGCTGGCGTTGAACTCACAAAGATTCGTCTGCCTCTGCCTCCCAAGTGCTAGGATTAAAGGTGTGCACCACCACTCCCTGCTCGCAAGGGTTTTAGAATTCTCTAAGCACACCCCCCAGTGATAAGCTTCCTCCAGCTCCGCTACATCTTCTATGATCTCCCAAAACAGCGCCACCAACTGGGAACAAAATGTCTGAATCCTTGGAGCCTGTGGGGGACATTCTCATTAAACCACCACAAATACTACTTAGTTTCTTAGCCAGGGTAAGAAGGGAGAGCATTCTCTTTCATTGTCTCTTCAATGCCATAAGCACAGTTTTCATTGCCAAATATAGAAGTCCATGCCCTTAATCACTGTGCTGCACTGCATCCAGATTTGGAAGACAGACCAGCAAGACTGAACAAGAGAAAGCTAATATCACTGAAAGTTTAAATAAAAGAGAGAAATGAGCATTTGGTTTCAGGATGATAGTGTGGTGACACAGGCAAGGGCAGTTTGAGTACAGGGAAAGAGGAATGTTTTCCTGGATAAGGAGTAGTAAAACAGGATGGTGATGGGGGGGGGGGATGGTGAGGGGAGGATGGTGGTCGGGTGATGGTGATGGGGGATGGTGACCGGGGGGATGGTGGTCGGGGTAGATGAGTGGGGGGGGGATGGTGGTGCGGGGTGATGGTGGCCGGGGGGATGGTGACCGGGGGGATGGTGGCGGGGGATGGTGATGGGGGGATGGTGACCGGGGGGATGGTGGTCGGGGGGATGGTGACCAGGGGCATGGTGGTCAGGGGAATGGTGACGGGCGTGCGCGGGGGGATGGTGACCGGGGATGGTGACCGGGGGATGGTGACCTTGGGGATGGTGGCATAGGTGGCATCAAATGTTGCTGACTTTGAGGTTAGTAGTTCCTAACCTCACCATCCCCCGGTCACCATCCCCTGACCACCATCCCCCCGGTCACCATCCCCCCGGTCACCATCCCCCGGTCACCATTCCCCTGACCACCATGCCCCTGGTCACCATCCCCCCGACCACCATCCCCCTGCCACCATCCCCCCTGCCACCATCCCCCCGGCCACCATCCCCCCGGTCACCATCCCCCCATCACCATCACCCCGACCTTGGGGATGGTGGCATAGGTGGCATCAAATGTTGCTGACTTTGAGGTTAGTAGTTCCTGTTGCACTGTGAAAAAAACCCCAGCTCCTTCTACCTGCTTTCAGCACCTCTGCTCCTGAGATTGCTAACACCAATGACTACCTTTAACTTCGTGAAACCAAAGGACCCTTTTGTCCCCCACCAATACTGAGTCAATTTTCAAAACTAATCTTTTATTATAATTTTAATGTTTTGCATTAAAATATAAATAATTGAATCAATAAAAGCAGAAGAATCAAGTCTACCAACAAATATTTTGTTGTAAAATAATGGCAATCAAGCATAAACCATGTGAAAGAATTAAATTAAGGTAAGGTGGTGTTCTGACACTTCTGGGCTTTGATTTCATTGGGTCCTCTAGTCATTAATGTCTCAGTATGGAGCATGGTCTCTGGCCTATTTAATGTTTTTATTTAAGTCTCAATGACATGTTCTTAGAATGGACTTAGTATTGTAGTAGATGAAAGCAAGGGCTTTGGAGCCAGACTCTGGGTTCCCATCCAAGTTCCCCCTTAATTCTTGCATGTGACCTTAGGCAAAGTACTTAAAATCACAAAGCCTCATTTCTGCACTCCATAAAACAGAGGTAATGGTATTTATTTTGTACAACTGGTTTGGAGATCAAAAGAGTATATAAAGCATACAGCACAAATGGTAGAACATCCTCACTAAGTGATGAACGACACACACAATTAATTATAAATAAATAACCATGTCTGCCGTATTCTCTAAGATAGTTCCAGTTCCTAGTTAAGGAAAGGCAGACATGGTTATTTATTTATAATTAATTAAATCCTGGCAATCACCAATCTGTTTCCCAGTCTATAATTTTGTTACTTCAAGATACAGGAGATAATTTTTTATTGTTTATATATATATATATTTTTTTTTTGTACAAGATTATGTTACAAATCAATTCTAGACCCGTGTCCCCCTCCCTCGCCCTCCACCCTACCAAAGCTCATGCATTCTGCCAAACATGTTTTTCATCTTTTTCTCAGTCTCAAAATTCTCAATATAGAAGTTGACTGTTTTGAGCAGAAGTTCATCGTTTCAGTCAGTTCTTTGATGCAGTCTTTTCTGTTTTTGTTGTTGTTGTTGTTCTTTCCTTTTTTTTTTTTTTGTCTTTTTTTTTTTTTTTTTTTTTTTTTTTGAGACACGGGTTCCTTTAAGCCCAGCTGTCCTGGAACTCACTCTGTAGACCAGGCTGGCCTTGAACTCACGAAGATCCGCCTGCCTCTGCCTCCCAAGTGCTAGGATTAAAGGCGTGCGCCACCACGCCCGGGTTGATGTTGTTGTTCTTTCCAATATGGGCTACTCTCAACTACTTGGACCAAAGCTCAAGGAGCCCTACACAGGAAATACTTACTACTATGTAATTGGCGCTAGCATCCACAGATGAGGGATACCATTGCTCGTTTGTTTTTCTGGGACTGTATTACTTCACTTAACATAATATCTTCTAGTTCCATCCATTTACCAGATGCAGGAGATATTTTGAGAGTACCTTTTTGCCACTTATCCTAACCACCCTGGAATTCCAAGTTGTTAACATATATCAACAATGTGTCTCTTCTTCATAGTAAATGGTATTCCACTGTATGGATGCCCCATACATTGTTGATTAATTCACCTTTTGAGTAACATTGGATTATTTCTAGTTTTTTACTATAAAAATGAAGTTTCTATGAAACAGTATGCACAAGTTCTTTTCCACATGTTTTTATTTCTCTGGGATAAATGCCTGTTGAATAAAATGCTAAGTGCATGCTTAGTTTTTTTTTTTTCTTCTTATTTTAAGGAAACTCTAGTATTATTTCTATGTGTGGTTGGCCTACCTACTCAAGCATTGGATGTTGTCATGATTTTGTATTTATAAGCCATTCATAATATAGGTAGTAATATTTTATTCTGGTCTTTATTTGCATTTCCATAAAGATTATTGATATTCAGTGCCTTTTCATGTACTTTTTACCAGTTATATATTTTATTTGGTGAAACATCTCTTGAGACCCTTTACCTCTTTTTTTCACTGGAGAGTTTTGATATTCTTTCATATGTTTTACTTTTTCAGATTTGTTTTGTAGAAGGTCTCTCCTGCTTCATTGTTTGTCTCTGTTCATCCTCTTAGCAGAGTCTTTTGTAGAGGAAAAAAAATAATTTTGATGGACTATATAGTCTATTAATATTTTTATGCCATTTCTTTTCATATATCTAAGAAGAACCCATTGACCAATTTACAGTCAAGATTTTCTTTTACATGTTCATTTAGTTTGTATGTTACAATTAAGACCATGCTTCATTACAAGTTAAATTTTATATAGAGTTTGATAGTAGGTTGAGTTTCTCTTTTTGGCAGTGGATATTCATCACCACTATCTGTAGACAGGACTACTTTTGCCCAGTTGGATTGCTTTTGTCAAAAATGACGTGGCTGCACTTGTGCAGGGCTGTTTGTCAATGAGATATTCTATTCCATTGAGCTTTGTGTCTGTCCTTTGAACAGTGTCACATCATCTTTGTTATACTTTTAGAAAGTAGGTAGATGATTGTCACTCTTCAAAATCATATTAGAAATTCTAATTTCTTTATCATTCCATAAATTTATTATTTGTTTATTTATTTATTTATTTTTATTTCTTTTGTCTTTTCGAGACAGGGTCTCCCTATAGCCCTAGCTGTCCTGGAACTCGCTCTGTAGACCAGGCTGGCCTTGAACTCACAAAGATCCGTCTGACTCTGCCTCCTGAGTGCTAGGACTAAAGGTGTGCGCCACCACACCCGGCTCATTCCATAAATTTTATAATAGTCTCATTCATATATATATAGAAATATATTATATATATATATATATATATATGACCCTTGCAGCCAGAGAGATGGCTCATCAGTTAAGAGCACTGGCTGCTCTTACAGAGGACCCAGATTCAATTTCCAGCACCCACAAGGCAGCTAACAACCGTCCATAACTCTATTTCCAGGGCATCCAATGCTGTCTTCTGATGTCCGCCAGCATTGCATGACATGGGCGCACTGACACACATGCAGGCAATACACTCACACACATAAAATAAAAATAATAAAAGTTTTTACAATCTTACTGGGATTTTAGTAGGCATTATGTGAAACCTATATATCAATTTGGAGGACAATTTATACTGTTTAACTGTGTTGACTTTTGTAGTTCTCAGGTGTGGCAATCTCTTCATGTTTTTAGCTCTTAGATTTTGCTTGACTAAAGTTTAGTAGCTTTTAGCATATACACTCTGCATATGTTTTGTTGAATTTATAACTTTACTTTTGACTGTTATATTTTTCTTTTAGTTTTTATATGTTCCTTACTAATATGTAGAAATATAATTAATTTTTTGTATTGACCTTGATCCTGTGGTTTGGCTGAATTCACTAGTTTTACTGGATTTTATTTTTTAGCATCCTTAGGGTTTTTGTGTGCACTGTTGACATCTGCAACTAGGGTGGCAGTTTTGTTTCTCTCTTTCCATTGTCTATGCCTTTTATTGAATTTTCTTCCTTTTGTGTGTTAACTAGAAGTTGTAGTATAATGAATATCAGTAGTGAGATGTGCTTCCGTGTTTCTTTCCTCATCTTGGGGGAACGATTTCAGTCTTCTATCACTTGGTATAATGCTACCTTTGGTTGTTACTCTCAGTCAAGTTGAACAAATAGATTTGTTCTTTATTCCTCATCTGGCTTTTCTACTAGATGAGTGTGGGATCTTGTCAAATATAGATGAATGCTGGATCTTGTCAGATGCTCTTTGTATGAAGTGGTCTTCTCATGAAATCCTTCTCCCTCAGCTTGCTGATATGATGGATTACAGTGATTGATATTCAGATGCTCAGGCAGCCTTAGACCCATGGATGACTGAGGGAGAAGGTTACTTGATCAAAGTAGAATTCCTTTTATAGTTTGCTGAATTATTTTTGCATATATATATGTTTGAGACAAGTTTTCAGTATGTAGCCCTGATTGACCTGGAACTCATTTTAGGTAGACCACGCTGGCCTCAAAACTCACAGAAATCTACCTGCCTCTGTCTCCCGAATGCTGGAATTAAAGGAGATATTGGTCTGTGGTTGAAAAATCATATGTGTCTTGTTTCCTGTTTCAGCTACTGTGTTTGGAGAACCACAATATGACTGGTTTCATAAAATTATTTAGAAAGTCAGTCTCAGCCTCTCTCTCTCTCTCTCTCTCTCTCTCTCTCTCTCTCTCTCTCTCTCTCTCAGTGTTGTTTTGAGACAGAGTCTGACTGTGTAGTCCTGGCTGGCCTGGAACTCACTATATAATACCATTCCCACCTCAAACTCACAGAAATTCTCCTGCCTTTGCCTCCCCAGTGCTGGGACTAAAGGTGTGAACCACCTTGCTGGCATCTCTCTTTTCTTGTTTTCTGGAATAACTTGCATAGGATTGGCATTCATTCCTCAAACTTTGGGGTAATTTAGCTTCCTTAGAGTTATGTGAAGTTCAGATTTGGAATTTCATATTGGATGAGTTGTGGTAATGTTAGCACTTAGTGCTGCAGATTTTCTTCTTAGCACTGTTTTAGTTGTCTTTCACTCCACATAGACTGATACATTATATTCTTCAGAGCATTTTATTACTCTTGAGTCTGACCTATGGA
This sequence comes from Rhizomys pruinosus, assembly GCA_009823505.1. Classification (NCBI taxonomy): domain Eukaryota; kingdom Metazoa; phylum Chordata; class Mammalia; order Rodentia; family Spalacidae; genus Rhizomys; species Rhizomys pruinosus. The sequence continues at coordinate 811,944 of VZQC01009178.1, read as the reverse complement.
TTATTTATAATTGTTATTCAGTTTTCAAATACTTGGATATGTTCTTTTGTTGTTACAGTTTTATTCCATTGTAGTCAACTAATATAAATTGTTCTATTTGTATGCTTTTAAATAATTTGATGGACGATTTGTGGAGCAGGATTTTCTTAGTCTGTTTATGTTCCATGGTCACTTAAAATGAATATGTGTGCATTATGTTGTTGTTATGTGAACTTTTCTATAAATGTAGATTAGATTCTGTTGGTTGGTGGTGTTGAATTCCTCTATAGTCTTGGTGATTTTTTTTTAGTCTGGTTTTATTAACTTAAGTAAGTCTTTAGCTAAAATGAATTTGCCTGGTTTTCTTTTTAGTGTATTATTTTATTTCATAAATAAGATTTTTTTATGTTTATTTGTGTTTATGTGTTTATACATGCATGTGTGCATACTTGTGTGTCGTGATATGCATATGGAAGTCAGAGGACAACTTGTAGGAGTTGGTTCTCTCCTTCTACCGTGGGGGGGTCCTAGGGATCAAACTCAGGTTGTCAGGCTTAGTAAGTGACTTTATCCAGTGAGCCATCTCACCAGTCCTACTTCATATATTTTATAACTCGATTGCTTGTAACTTGTTTGGTGCGTGTACATTCAGGATTGCTAGTCTTGGTATATTCATGTTTTATATAACTATTTTCTGTGTTTGAAATTTTTCTTGATACAAATCTGTATTCTTTTTTTAATTTTTATTTATTTATTTATTTATTTATTTATTTATTTAATGTGTATGAATGTATTGTCTGCATGTAGGTCTGTGCACCTGTGTTGTGCAGTGCCGCGGAGGTCAGAAGAGGGTGTCAGATTCCCCTGGAACTGGAGTTAAAGACGGTTCTCAGCTGCCATGTGGGTGCTGGGGATCGAACCCGGGTCCTCTGCAAGAGCAGTCGGCGCTCTTAACTGCTAGGCCATCTCTCCAGCCCCCAAATCTGTGTTCTTTTATTAATATATGCTCATTAGTTTTTGTCAACTTGACACAAACTAGAGACACCTAGCAAGAGGGACCCTTAATTGAGGAATTTCTTCCGTCTGACTGGCCTTGTCCTTGTCCTTGAGGCATTACAGTAATTGCTAATTACATAAGCGGTCCTGCAGTGCCATGCCTGGGCAGGTGGGCCTTGGCTGTATAAGAAAAGTAACTGAGCAAGCCAAGGGGAGCAAGCAAACAAGCAGCACTTCTCCATGGTCTCTGCTTGAGTTCCTGCCTCCAAGTTCTTGACCTGAATTCCTGCCTGACTTCACTCAGAACTTCACACTTACCTTGGAAGTGTAAAATGAAATATCTTTTCTTCCCCACGTTGGTTTTGGTCAATGTTTTATCACAGCAAAGAAACCAAAGGATAACATGTTGCCATGATTAGTTTTGTTTAATGTTTGCATAATAAACATTTTTCTGTCCTTTTACTTTTAACCTAATTATACTAAAATGGGCTGCTTATAGGAAGCATAAGTTGGGTATCTTTTATCTACTCTGGTAATCACTGTCTTTTTATTGTTATTTGTAGATACTTCATATTTAGTACAATTATTTTTTTAATATTTTTGATTGATTGATTTTTATTTTATGGGTCTGAGTGTTTTGCCTGTATGTATCTAATTATACCCATGTGTGCCATGCCCTCAGCGGCCAGAAGTGGGTGTTAGTTACCCTGGAACTGCGGCTAGGACTGTTGTTAGCTGCCATGTGATGCTGAGAACCAAATTTGAGTCCCCACTGCCCCCTTCCACTGGATTTTGTGCATTCTGTCATATATGTTAAGGCCTATTTAGCAAAGCTTCTGTAACCAGATGTCCCTAGGTACAAGTTCATCCAACAGAGTCTAGTCAGCCTATCTAAAGTCACTCCCTTAAAGAAGATCAACTCTCCCTCACCTGACAGTAATCAACTGCCAGTAGTTCCTTGGCTAAGGTTGGGACCTGCTGCCCATTTTCCCACTTCTGTGATGAGTTTTTGTCTGTTTAAGTCAGCATGGATCTTATACATGTCACCATTACTGCAAGTTCATATGAACAAGTTCCCAGAGGCCTGGATGCCTCTGTTTTCTTATGTTCATACACCAACCCTGGCTCTTAAAATCTTTCCACTTCCACGCCGGGTGTGGTGGTGCACGCCTTTAATCCTAGCACTTGGGAGGCAGAGGCAGGCGGATCTTTGTGAGTTCAAGGCCAGCCTGGTCTACAGAGTGAGTTCCAGGACAGCTGGGGCTACAAGGAGACCTTGTCTCGAAAAAGACCAAAAAAAAAAAAAAAAAAAAAAAATCTTTCCACTTCCACAGTGGTCCCTGAGCCATAGGTGTATGAGGTTTATTTTTTTTTTCATTTTTTTATTAATTATATTTATTTCTGTATGTGTATGAATGTACTGTCTGCATGCAAGTTTGTGCACCCGTGTCACGCAAGGCCGCGGAGGTCAGAAGAGGGTGTCGGATTCCCCTGGAACTGGAGTTCTCCTGGAACTGGAGTTTCAGACGGTTCTAGGCCGCCATGTGGGTGCTGGGGATCGAACCCGGGTCCTCTGCAAGAGCGGTCGGCGCTCTTAACCGCTAGGCCATCTCTCCAGCCCCAGATGTATGAGGTTTATTATAGGAGTCCTATCCAGGGACATGCAGTCTACAGTCTCTTCTTCTCTACACCTTGGTCAGTTGTGGCCTTCTGTGTGCATCCCACTCTGCTTTATGAGGAGCTTCGCTGGTGAGAGTTGATTCATTAGTATGCTCTCTACCACCCGTTCTTCTGTGGTCTGTGAGCTTTACGTGTAGAGGCTCCACTGCAGATGTGTTACTTAGAGCTGGGCATCCCTCAGACACATTTTTGATGTGGGACCAGTTGTGGAATGTGGAAGCTTCTCTTGCTACAAGCAGGTGCAGCTCAGTCCTGCTAAGGGAAGGGGAACACAGTGGCCGCCTGCAGTCACTGTGGGGAACTGACCCCTCAGCACAGAGGTACTTCCAGCTCAGGTCCTCAGCCTGGGAAGTGGAACATCTCCCATCTGGTCATGCTCTCCCACCTGCCCAAAGACTGCTGGTCTGTGGACAGGAATTTCATGCTGATGGCTGATGGCCTATCTTCAGCCTACACCTACTCACAATTCAGTCCACAGGCTGGTGGTCTGATAGACCCCCGGCCAACCCACTAGTCACCAACACTTGAAATCCAGGCCTGCTTCAGCCTGTATACATGCAAAGTAATGGACCCGGGAATTCTATGTAATGATGGTAGTGGAGAATTCAATTTATTGCCTGTTGCAACTCACTCTTATTAGCAAAATGACGTCATCTCCCAGAGCCAATCACAGACCTCCAGTTTCCTGCCACTGTATATTGCTGCTCCACCTAGCATCATGTGCCTGGACCACGTAGCTTGGTCCCTCTTGGGGCAGGGTCAGAGGAGCCCCATGACTCCCACAGTATCCTGAGGGATGCAAGCTGAGAACTAGCCCCTAATTCAAACTGGATCCTCCCACAGTGGAACTCTGTAATGGTCTCCATCTGTTGCAAAAAGAAGCTTCTTTGATGACTGGTGACTGGTATACTTGATTGTAAATATAAGGATCCATATTTAGCATACAGTAAGAAATTAAATTTTTCTAGAGATATGACAGAAATAGGCCTTTCTCTAGGATCTGTGGTGACCTCTCTAGCCAGATGTATTTGGCTAGGTTTATAGTGCCACAACGGAGTTCCCTCCCATTGAAAGGACTGTAAGTCCAATTAGATAGCTGTTGAATACCCCCAGAATAAAAGTACCCACTGCAAGCCAGGCATGATGGTGCACACCTTTGATCCTAGCATTCAGGAGGCAGAGGCAGGTGAATCTCTGTGAGTTCAAGGACAGCTTGGTCTACATAGTGAGCTCCAGGTCTACATAGTGAGCTCCAGGCCAGCGGGGACTAAAGGGAGATCCTGTCTCAAAAAGACCAAAAAAAAAAAAAAAAA
>VZQC01009178.1:788050-806821 GCA_009823505.1 Rhizomys pruinosus | reverse complement strand
TGTTCTAGTTTGTCTTCCATTGCTGTGACAAAACACTCTGACACCAACTTGGGGAGGAAAGGGTTTATTCAGCTTACATCTCCTGGGTCACAGTTCATCACTTAGGGAGCCCAAGGCAGGAACTCAGGGCAGGAACCTGGAGGCAGGAGCTGAAGCACAGGCCATGGAGGAATGCTGTTCACTGGCTTGCTCCTCTGGCTCATGCCCAGCCTGCCTTCTTATATGGTACAGAACAACCTGCCTAGGGTGGCACTACTCATTGTGGGCTGGGCCCTCCCACACTGCTCGACCATCAAGACAATACTCCACAGATGTGGCCACAGGCCAATCCAATGGAGCCAATTCCCCAATTGAGGCTCCCTCAACCCAGGTGTGTCAAGTTGACACTAAAGCTATCCAGCACTCAAGGAGACCTATATTTGCTTTATTGGTTTAGTGGCCTTTGGTAACACTCTCTGGTATTCCAGAGACCATCTGTACACTTGCAAGTGTGGTCTTAATACATCTTTCCCATGTTTACATCAGGTCTTCAACAGCAGGGCCTTATTGCCTAGCATTGCTTTCTTTAAAAAAGAACATAGTTAGGGGCTGGAGAGATGGCTCAGCAGTTAAGAGCACTGGTTGTTCTTACAGAAGACCAAGGTTAGAAGACCAAGGTTTGAATCCCAGCACTCATATGACAGCTAACAGCTATCTGTAACACCAGTTCCAAGGCATCTAATGCCCTCTTCTGTCTTCTGTGGGTGTTGCATGACACAGGTGCACTTACATACATGCAGGCATAACATTCATACACATAAAATAAAAATAAAGCAAAAAAAATTAAAAAAAGAAATAACATGATTAACTTTTCAGTGCTTCCTTTGCCACAGAAAGAATATGTCTGGAGGGCCTCAGGGATGCAGACAGTGCACTGCTCTGGACCTGCTATAGGAGCAGTATCTCTTACAGCATTGATCGTCATGCCTGAGGACTGAGAAGAGCTAGGGGGTTAGGCAGTCTGGAAAAGTGGCTGTTTAACACAGTTAATATAGCCAGAAGTGGAAGGCCTTAATACCCTATTGTTTAATTCCAGTGAGCTCAGCATTTATGAGAACTCCAAAAGATTTTATAATAAAATCCCATGAAGACAAATGTTTAGAGCAAGGTTTATTATTGTGTAATTTCTGTTAACATTTTTGTGATTTGACAGCAAGAGGGCAAATTTTTTGAAATTTATTTTGTTGTGCGTGTGTGTGCGCTTATGTGTGTACATGCATGATGTATTTGTATGGTTTTGCATGCCACAGTACACAGGTGGATGTCAGGAGAACCACATAGGGTTTGTTCTCTCCTTCACCCTTTATACATGGGTTCTAGGAATGAACTCGGGTTGTCAGGCCTGTGCAACAGAACCTTTACCTACAGCCCCAAGAGGACAAATGAAGTCTGAAAATTTCATTACATCCCTACTGTACTAGTGATTTCTCTTTTCATTTCAGCTCTAAGAACAGGTGGAATTGGCTATGGATAATTCATATAATTTTGATGAACAAAGCTCATGGAATGGAATTTCATCTGAGAAGAAAAAAAATTTCCTTGTATCAGAAGATCATGGACAAAAAATCTTAAGTGTTCTACAGAATTTTAGAGAACAGAATGTCTTTTACGATTTCAAAATAATCATGAGAGACGAGACAATCCCGTGTCATCGCTGTGTGTTAGCAGCATGCAGTGACTTTTTCAGGTACTCGCCTTGTCTGTTTTTCAGATTTTATACTCTGGCTAATTAACTTGTATTTTATAAGTACATTCACCTTTTCCTCCACAGGAACATGCAGTAGTAATTTTTAGTTCTTAATGAGAATTAGAATTAGATTTACTGATAGTTTTTAGAATCTATTTTATTTTTATTTTATATGCATGCTGTTTTATCCTTGGAGGAAAGAGGGAGTCAGAACCACTCCAAACTGGAGTTACAGACAGTTGCTAGCCACCATGTGAGTGCTGTGAATGGACTCTAGATCCTCTGCAGGAGTTGCCAGTGCTCTTACCTCCTGGGCCACCTCCCCAGCCCCTGCTGGGGAGATGAATAGGAGAACCTGAAGCACCATTGTGAAAGCCTGGGTGTTCCCAGGATAGCACTTCTCCATATTCTTTATAATTTTAGTCCCTTGAAACTTTCTATGGGGATTGTTTTTTTTAATCTGAGATCAGCTTTGTTTGAGGGAATTCCAGAACTGTATCATTTTAGGAACAGTTTAAGGACACAAATTTGATTCCATTGGCATATATATATATATATATATATATATTCAGGATTTAAATAACTTCTTGGTCAATTGTTCCTTTGATTAGAATGAAATGACCCTATTTATCTTTTCTGACTAGTTTTAATTTAAAATCTATTTTGTAAGATATTAGAATCTGCTTGCTTTCTAGAGACATTTGCTTAGAATATTTTTCCATCCTTTCACCCTATGATAGTGTCTAGCCTTGNTATATTTCTAATTTACTCAGATGCATTAAACCGTTTATTATGCAGAGCTGTCGAAACCAATGTTGTTAATGTATACAGATATTTACTGTCTTTACTAAGTCAAAACACCATTTATCCTGTAGACAGTGTCTAGGTGAAACGAGTAGACCTCTAGCTTGGAACTGAACTCATATCAATTTAAAAATGGCACCTTTTGATGAAATACGGACATCCGTAGCATCCCTCTCCCACGCCATCCCTACCCCCCTTCCAATTCACATTTAGTCAGTTATGAACTGTAATAGCATGTCTTTCTAGTTGTGTTCGTATTTAACTCATGCATGCGACCCTCTCCATGAGAAATAGTTTAAATCTGGGTTTGTTGGTACTAGCATCCATCAGTGAGGTAGACTTTCCATTTGTCGTTTTTTTTCTGGGACTGTGTTCTTACTTCACTTAACATAATGTATCATTTTAGTGAACAGTTTAAGGAACACAAATTTGATTGCATTGGCATATATATATATATATATATATAGTATTTTATTATATAAAAAAAATATATATTTATATATATAATATTATTAATTATATATATATATTTATATATATATATAAAACAAAGTACATGAAATTGGGTAGGAGGTATTAATGGGGGGATGCACATAGAGGAATGTGTCTAAATATGATCAAAATATATTACATGAAAGTCGCAAAAATTTAGTAAAACATGAAAGAAATGACAAATTGGACAAAAAATGGAAGCTGACTTCAAATAAAGTGACTTAGAGGAAAGTAAATGTCAGTTTTGTCCATGTGTCATCCAGGGAGAGGGTGTGACTCAGAAGGCTTAAAGACTCATCCTGCTAGGCATAGTGGCTCATGCCTCTAATCTCAGCATTCAGGAGGCTGTGACAGGGGAATTGCCATGACTTCAAGGCCAGCTTGAGCTAGTACATAGTGACTTTAAGCCATCCTGGGCTACAGAGTGGCACCCTGTCTCACAGGAAAAAAAAAAAAAATTCTCTTCTCTTTGGCAACATCATTCCTATAAAAGGAGAAAGCATTTTTAGGTAAAAAGCATTTCTTTAGAGTACTCAAATTGTTCTTATTCTGATTAGTCTTCTAAATATGATATTTGATTTCCCACCTAGTCATGACACTGATAGTACCCCTTATGATGAGGTGAGTTTCTCATTCTGTAAGGTTAAAGGTCAAGTACTTAACCACACTACTGTGCTAGTCATCTCAAGGTAATACCATCCTCTATGGCCCCTTGATCAGTGGAGAGGCAAGTCTTTCTTGGTAACACTCTGGCAGTCAGCCTTCCTCCTCATACTGCAGTAAATGCAAATGCTTACTTAAGTTTGCATTATGTCCAAATTTGGAAGAAAAATGAGTAAAGCTTAAATCTCAGACAGACTTGCTAAAAACAATAAGATTTAATCTATAAGCAAGATGGAATTTATGCTACTTTTATGATTTTTATTTATGTTGAACTAAAACCAAGGCCTTGTACTGTTCTATTTTTAATCCTTAATTTAAAAACTATTTTTATGCATCTCTCTCTTATTGCCCTGAGGGTAAGTTTTATAAGCTGGAGTTCATGTACCAAATATCTCTTGCTATCTGCCGCTTGCCTCTGTGGGTTTTGCTTTGAATTTGGAGCTCAGTGCTATACAATGTACTGGGGACAGGGAAGCTTCAAGCAGTCTGGAGTTAACTGCTGGCATACTTAAACTATAGCTCTTGGTGCTTTTTGTTTCTTTCATATACGCTGAGGTGTTTGAACTCCAGCCTCTTGTTGACAGGCAGCTGTGTAGTGTAATGGCTAAGTACTTATTCTCTTAGTACACATACCCTAAATCTAAATCCAAGTTCTACCACTTATTAGTCAAATGTTCCTAGGCAAATTGTTTACCTCCTTCAGCCCCAGGTGTCTCACTAGTGAAGCAAAAACTTAGAACAATAGGAATGAATTCACAGGGTCATTCTGAAGGTCATAAATAAAAGAATGTATAGTAAAAGTTAGCATAATGTACTTTACATTCAATTAATGTTAGTTGATAAAATGTTTTGGTTTTTTGTTTTTGTTTTTGTTTTTGTTTTTGTTTTTTGGTCTTTTTGAGACAGGGTCTCCCTTTAGTCCCAGGCTCTGTAGACCAGGCTGGCCTTGACCTCACAGAGATACGCCTGCCTCTGTCTCCCAAGTGCTCAGATTACAGGCCTGCACCAGATGAAGTTCTTATTTCCATACCTAACAAGAAGATAGAAATAACCTGTTACTAGCAGACAGCTTGATTTCCCTGTAATGCTTTCATGTTAGTACAATAAGAAGTTCTGGAAAGTTTTAAATTTTTAGCCCTCTGCTTTTGTTATCAAGCTTACTTTTATTTATTATTTATTTATTTTTGGTATTTTTGAGGCAGGGTCTCCCTTTTAGTACTAGCTGTCCTGGAACTCACTCTGTAGACCAGGCTGGCCTTGAACTCACAGAGATCCACCTACCTCTACCTCCCGAGTGCTGGGATTAAAGGCGCGGACCACCACTCCCGGCTTCAAGATTAATTTTAAACTAAATGTTTATTGTTAATTCCTTGATGGTTTTTACAAGCTTGAAATGCATCCTGGTTACCCTGTTCCTTGTATCTTCCTGTCAACCATTCTACCTGTCCCTTTTTCAGATCTATGATTTTTGTGAGTAGCTTAGCCAGGGCCATCTGTGTGACCACTGGATTGGATAATTAAATGTTTTTACCCATAGTATTTTGCTCATCTTACTGCTGTTTTTTTCTGACTCTGCTTTTCATTTTTAAAATTAGTTATGGGCCTGGAGAGATGGCTCAGCCATTAAGAACACTGACTACCCTTCCAGAGAACCTAGGTTTGATTCCTAGCACCCACACGGCAGCTAACAACCATCTGTAACTCTAGTTCCAAGGGCTCTTACACCCTCTTCTGGCCTCTGTCAGCTTTGCATGATAGGAGTGCACTTACGTGCAGGCAAAACACTCAAACACATAAAAACAAATTAAAAAATAAAATAACTACTACAACAGAAGAGTAAAGTTTTTTTAAAAATGTAAGCTGTTTTAAATAACAATTTCTACATTGAATTTTTACATGAATAGTTTAGATAAAAATATGTATGCAGATAGAAATTTGATCTTTTATGTTCTTGTATGATAAAAACACTAATTCATAATATTTGTATTTTGATGAAATGCACTAACTGAATTACTGACAGAAAAAAATGAAAAATAAAATTATCAAAAATACGCAATGGATTTTTTATTTTTATTTTATTTTATGTGTATGAGTGTATTGCCTACATGTATATAAGTGCACCCATGTCATGCAATGCTCATGGAGGTCTGAAGAGGGCGTCAGATCCCCTGGAACTGGAGTTAGGATGGTTGTTAGCTGCCATGTGGGTATTGGTATTCAAACCTGGATCTTTTGCAAAAGCAGCTAGCACTCTTAAAACACTGAGCCATCTCTTCAGCCCACAGTGCATGTTTTTAATAGTGAAAATTATAACTAAGGTATAAAATCATGGAAATAAAAGAGGAATGATACATCCTATAGAAACTGCTTTATGATAACATGTCAAATTTGAGATAAATGTTAACTGAATTCTTGAAAAATAAGTAGGACAGAGCATAGATTTGTTTTCTGAAAAGTGCAGAAGCTGATAACAGGTTTAAGACACATAGAATCTATTGTAAAGCATTTATTTTCTTAAAAACATTAACAGCAAATGCTTTCTGTTAAGTAATTTATTCTTCTCAAAATGTTAATGAGATTAGGACTACCAGTATCCTCATTTTCAAATTCAGAATTTTTCTTTAATAATTTGATACTTTTAGAAGTAATTCCACTGAAAGTGATGAGATTTTCTTCAGTATGTAGCTTGAGTTACTTTATAGTATATTAATAATCCTTTAGTTGAAATAGTACATCCATTTAGAAAACTTCATTAAAATTCAAACTAATATTTTCACTCACTTAACAGATTCATTAGCCATGCTTTATTGTTCTCCATAATTCCTTATTCATGTGTGACACAGGAAAGCTCGGTTAGCATTAATAGGATCTCCTTCATATTCATTATTAGCAAAGTTGCTATTCACATAACTAATAAGTAGAAGAGCTACTTGCTCACTGACAGCTGTCTCCAGAGGCCATTCTCACATTGCCTTGGACCGACTACATCTATAACTGTAAGCATGCAGGTTAGTATTTCTAAATTGACATACGTTATTGAAGGTCCTTGTATAATGTAAGATGCATATCATTTTTGTCACTATATTTATTTGGCTTTCTATTAAGAACTGTTGTTTAGCTTAGTAGAAAGGCTCTGTATACCACCTGCTTCTTGGGGATCTGGATCCTCTCCTCTCTAATAGATTTCATTTACTCTCTGGGGAAAACTCTGAGAAGTAAATCGATTTTCCCCCAGAGACTTGAATGTGCCAGGTTATTGCACAGAAAATTCTTTTTTTGGCAATATCACAAATGCTAATTGCTATTAAAACAAGATATGCAGTAAAATACACTTTATTCCTTGCCTACACTTTTTCAGATAACTGGTTTTTGTTGTTGTTTGTTTTCTTGCTTGTTGAGCTCAGGATATTCTCAAACCATAGATTTATCCTAATTATTCAAATTTGGGGAGGAATCTCTGTTTCTCTACTTCTTAACATAAAAACTTAATGTATATTTTTTTGGCTTGGTATGCTATACTGTTCATCTCTGGGTTTTTTCATGTAATTTTTAATTTTTTATGTGTATGAGTATTTGTCTGAATGTATGTAAGTGCACCATGTATGTGCAGTGCCCACAGAGTCCAGAGAGGGTGTTGGATCCCCTGGAACTGAAATTAAGGACAATGGGTGCAGGGAACTGAGCCATGTCATCTCTAATAGCAGCCAATACACTTAACCATTGAGCCATCTCTCCAGACCCTTGTTTGTGAGGTTTGTTTGTTTTGAAATCATATTCTCTTATCCTGAAATTCTCTATGAAATGTGTCTTTTGAGACATGTGTCTTGTTTGGTAGATATCATCCACACAGAACCAGACAAACTCACTAGTGACAGCCAGCATCTGTGCTCTGCTTCATGTTCCATTGTAGCCAAACCAAATGTTAATTTGAAAAAGATTTTTAAGCCTAAAACCTGATGAATGGTGTGGCACATGCCTTTAATCCTATCATTCTGGAGGCAGAAGCAGGAGGGTCTCCGAGTTGTAGACAAATTAAACAAATACAGAAAGGCTGTGATGGAATAAAGCCCAAGACCTTGTGCATTATAAATTGAGATATTTTAGTTATTATCATAGCTGTGATTAACTTGCCATTTAAGAAAATTGGCCTTAATCCTATATATGAAATTTTATATATGAAAACTAACCAACATATAAAACTTAAACCACTTTATAGTCTGCTCCTACTACTTGCTATATCTCAGGTACATCATATACATATATATTTTTTTTATTTTATTTATTTTTTTATGTGTATGAATGTACTGTCTGCATGTAGGTTTGTGCATCCATGTCATGCAATGCTGTGGAGGTCAGAAGACGGTGTCAGATTCCCCTGGAACTGGAGTTAAAGACGCTCAGCTGCCATGTGGGTGCTGGGGATCGAACCTGGATCCTCTGCAAGAGCAGTCCTCCAGGCCATCTCTCCAGTCCCACATCATATATATTTTTAATCTGGAAGCTACATAATATGTTTGTTGGCAGATAAGTAATGTTAAAATAATTCATTAGGATGCCATTAAATGAGAATTCGTAAATATATTTTAAATGATCTTAAGGGTAAATGATGTCTTTTTAAGATAATGTTGAAAATAATTACAGAATAAAATATTCCCTGTTACTCGTGCTTTTTTGTTCTTTATTTTTGCAGGGCTATGTTTGAAGTAAACATGAAAGAACGAGATGATGGAAGCGTTACCATTACTAATTTGTCCTCCAAAGCAGTAAAAGCTTTTCTAGATTATGCTTATACTGGAAAAACAGAAATAGCAGATGGGAACGTGGAAGCATTCTTCCAGTTGTCGTCCTTCCTTCAGGTTCCCTTCCTGGCCAAAGCTTGCAGTGACTTCTTAATAAAAAGCATTAATCTGGTTAATTGTTTACATTTGTTATCTCTATCAGACAGCTACGGCTCTACCCCCTTGTTCAATCATGCTTTATACTTTGTACAGCATCACTTTCATTTATTATTTAAATCCAGTGATTTCTTAGAGATGAGTTTTGGAGTGTTACAAAAGTGTCTGGAATCAGATGAGTTGAATGTACCTGAAGAAGAAATGGTCCTGAAGGTTGTTCTCACTTGGATTAAACATAATTTAGAATCCAGGCAAAAGCATCTGCCTCATTTGATTACAAAAGTAAGATTACATCAGTTATCTGAGGACACACTTCAAGAGTGTCTGCTCAATGAGGAGTGTTTACTCAAAAGCACAAACTGTTTTGACATAATTGTGGATGCTATTAAGTGTGTGCGAGGCTCTAGTGGCCTGTTCCCTGACGCTCGACCATCCACAACTGAAAAATATATTTTCATCCATAAAACTGAGGAAAGTGGAGAAAACCAGTATACATTTTGCTATAATATTAAAACTGATTCATGGAAAATACTGCCACAGTCACATCTGATTGATTTGCCAGGGTCCAGTCTGTCAAGTTATGGAGAGAAAATATTCTTGACGGGTGGTTGCAAAGGGAAGTGCTGTAGAAAGGTTCGCCTTCATATTGCTGAGTCTTACCATGATGCAACTGATCAGACCTGGTGCTACTGTCCAGTCAAAAATGATTTCTTCTTGGTTTCAACAATGAAAACACCAAGAACCATGCATACATCAGTTATGGCTCTCAATCGACTGTTCGTCATAGGTGGAAAGACTAGAGGAGCTCAGGACATTAAAAGTCTCTTAGATGTTGAATCCTACAATCCACTGTCCAAAGAGTGGGTATCGGTTAGCCCCTTACCCAGAGGCATCTACTACCCAGAAGCAAGCACATGCCAGAATGTCATTTATGTTCTCGGGTCAGAGGTAGAGATTGCAGATGCCTTTAACCCATCACTTGATTGTTTTTTTAAATACAATGCTACAACTGATCAGTGGTCTGAACTAGTAGCAGAGTTTGGGCAGTTTTTTCATGCTACTCTAATTAAAGCTGTCCCAGTAAATTGCACACTGTATATATGTGATCTTTCCACCTATAAGGTCTATAGTTTTTGTCCTGACACTTGTGTTTGGAAAGGTGAAGGGTCTTTTGAATGTGCGGGTTTTAATGCAGGTGCAATTGGGATTGAGGATAAGATCTATATATTAGGTGGTGATTATGCACCTGATGAGATCACAGACGAGGTGCAGGTCTACCACAGCAGCAGGTCAGAGTGGGAAGAGGTTTCACCAATGCCAAGAGCCCTAACTGAATTTTACTGCCAGGTCATTCAGTTCAATAAGCACAGGGACCCATGGTTTTCCAATCATTTCTAAACCTAGTACTTGCTTGCATATTCTAAAATTGTTCCATATCTAATAGGCTTGTTAAAAAGTCTTTCCCTCTTAACACAATAAAATATTGCTATTAGAGAATGGTTATGTGTATGCTATCTATGAATAGACAGTTCTCAGAAATTTAAGATACAAACTACATTTCCCCAAATTATCTTGAATATAATTTAAACTTGAATATTCCAGAATACATAGTATTTTCATATGTAAATAAAAGTTATAGGCTTTGGAACTTAGGTTTTTAAAGTACTTTATCCATAAAAATAGAAAAAAAATCATTGTTCACAGATTTATACTTTGTAGACAGCAAAAATCCCTTGAAATAGTAAAAATGGCTTACATACTTACTGCATATTCTGTAGTGTAAAAGGTAAATTAGAACTCGGTGAGAAACCTACCTTGACACTGCAGGTGTAAGAGTTGCTGAAGACTTTGCCCTTTTACCTTTGTTTTCTTCAGAAATTTTCCTAAAATAGTTTTTCTTCATCCTTCTGCTCAATATACCAAGCATAGTTTCATATATAATATTATATTCATGTAATATATCTTCATTAAGAACATATTGTAGCATGTTACAATGTTAAATCATCAGCAGTGAAATCTTTTAAAATTGATATTTCTATTTGTTTATGGTGTCATTTACTTTGAATTTTTAGCAATATTCTAGCTTGTTTTCTGGTTTAAGTTTTTAAATTTAATTTGTATTCCAAGTTGCACCAGGCCTGAGTTTGTCTTAACATATAACCCATTGAGTAATGTTCTTACATTATGAACAGTACTTTGAATAAGAATGAAGAAATTTTGACCTGTAGGGAATCAGTTATTAACCTGGCAGTAGGTTCACGGCGACTCCGTACAGAGAGGCCATTCTACTTTTGCTCTTATCGTCCCTTACTGTCCTCTCCCAGTCATCCCCCAGGCCCCACTCTGCTGATCTCATCCTGTCCATCCTGGTGCCCCCCACTTCTGCCTCCTTTACTTTCTCTTCTCCCCTTCCCTTCAGATTTCTTCCTCCCTTTGGAATCTCCTTTCTACTTTCATATTGTACACAAACACACACAATTCATACACACATAGATATATAAACTTAAATCTAGATTTAAATAGGAGGGAAAACAATATTCGACTTTCTGAATTCGGCTTGTTTCCTTAACATAACGATCTCCAGTCCCACCCATTTTCTTACATAGGTCCTGATTTCATTCTCGACAGCTTAATGAAATTCCATTGTGTGTCTCTACCACATTTTCTTTATTCAACTTTTGCTGAGCATCTAGGCTGATTCCTTATCTTGCCCGTTGAGAATAGTGCACCAATCAATATGGATGTGCAAGTGTCTCTGGCATGATGAGTATGAATCCTTGGAGGGTGTGAACAGGAGCTGCGGGAAGAACTGGCAGGGTTTAATTAGTACAATAGCAGTTTCTGGGATTACTGCTAACTGTAAAGCATATCGTCTTGCTACTAAAGTAAATTATTCAAGTGAATTACTTTCTCAAATTTCTGATATTGGTTGTATTTAATACCTTTACCTGTATAAATGTTAAATCTTTTTTATCTTTTGAAAATAATTGTTATTGGCTGAAGAATTTCATAGAATGTATTTTGATCAGTCTTTTATTTGATGAGGAAAAAGTACCGAGTATCCTGTTCCTAGCTGGATGGTTCTGCCTTGCAAGAGGTGTGTTTCTTTAATTCCTGATACAGACATTTTAGTTTTAGTGCCCCCTGATTTACACCTCAGATAACCTGCATATCGCATTTCCCTGAATCAAATGTGGTTTCCTACACTCAGTGATTATCTATCTATCTATCTATCTATCTATCTATCTATCTATCTACCTACCTACCTACCTATCTGATCTATCAAGACAGGGTTTTCCTATAGCCCCAGCTGGCCTGGAACTATGTAGACTAGGCTGGCCTTGATCTCATAGAGATCCACCTGCCTCTGCCTCCTGAGTGCTGAGATTAAAGGTGTATGCCACCATGCCCGGCTATTACTATATAAATTTATGCAACATAAATTTCAAAGATACTTTTTCAAAGTCAAGCAGAATATATTTACATGCAGCTCCAAAATTAGAACAGATGTCAGTCACAGAGGTACTGACTAGGAACTGACCCTTCCTCTAAGTACACAATCATGTGGCTCTGCCCAGCTCTCTCATGTGTGTTTAAGGACAAAGAAAACCCCATGAAGTCTTTGATATTATTTGAGAAAAGCTGTAATAAGCGACTGATACATGGACTGACAGAACTGTTAAGCATATAATGTTTAAATATTGTCATCACTGACTAAGAATTATTCATTTTTTCCAGAAAGGAGAAATTAAAATAAAACTGAATCCGTTCCTGATGTTACATTGTATCCTCTTCATTTCCACCATTCCTCATTGGCCTCTGACTTATGATAATGTTTCTACACATATTCTTGTTTTCAAAACCTAGCTGGTCCCATCTACTTTTGGTTTGTTGCCTTATGCTAATTTTCAGCCTTAGTTGCTGCTTTTGCTGTGGTTACTTTACATTTAATTCACTTATTGTCAATCCTGTACAGCTGCACCTTTGTGCTCATAGCTAGCCCTTGGGGGAAAAATACCCTGTCCAGTCATGAAGCCCCAAACCCATCCTCATTTACTTACCACCACAGCAATAGGCCTGGCTCTACTAATGGCTAGTTTTCTATTTGGTTTAATTGCCCTGCTGAAAAAAAAATGGTGGTCTTCATAATCTCCAGGAGCCCCCACACTAGGTCTCTGACAACACTGCTTACATCCTTTGGTCTTGTCAGTCACTGCCTGAAAATGGAATTTATCACTCTGGCCTCTCCTCATTCTGGTTTTCTGACAAGCAAATCTGTATGAGCCCTGCAGTCTGTTCTCAGTGAGAGACTATCGCATCCTATGGCTCATCCCTTAGTCCATTTTCCTTTCATACTTTCAGCCAACGCTCTAGCATAATAGATAAGATCATTGCACTCACTGACCAGACTGCTGTCATTTCTCAGGACATTCTTATTTGTCTTGTTTCACCTCATTAGATGATCCCCATGAAAATATTTGAATATTATAGCTTCTAAAATTATTATTAAATAATTTAAATAAAAATTTAAAATATAGCATTATTAAATTTAAAAATTAGCATATGAAATCAGTTCAGAGTTAATGGACATCCCTGAAGCAGTCTTCAGACCAGTTAAAATGTAGTGTCTTTTGTTCACATACAGCCTTGGAGGCTAAATGTGAAGAGAATTTGCATAATCAAAATGAATTAAATTCTCATAATATTTAACTCTGGTACTGGGAAGGAGAGAGGTCTTTTATCACAGCAGTGTTCATGCCAACTGCATACTACAGTGTGACTCCATTTTCCATATAGGAGAAGGAGCAGCTAACTGTGTTCAATGTACTTGGCTCAAGTCTCACTTGAAAATCAAATCTAATACTAAGGGATAGATCTATTTAATATCTTGATAGTCTCAAGTAATAAGTGCTATAATGATTCCATATATATTGAATATATAATATTAATTTGGGATCATATTCTCAGGTTAATTGGATACACTCTTCTGGGAAATTTTCTGTATTTGAAATTAAAGTGTAAGTCTGCAAACTGTCTCCCAGAGAGCAACTCCAGAGGTAACACCTCCCCCCCCCCAAACAAGGGCTAGAGTTTTAGGGCAGCAGATTTCTGTTTGATATAAGAAATAATAACTACTTTGTAAAGTCTTTGGAATGAGACTATTATCACAGACTGTGGCAGATTATCAGCCCCATAATTTTCTACATAGATGTGCATGGCCAGGCATGGTGGCACATGCCTTTAAACCTAACACTCAGGAGACAGAGGCAGGTGGATTTCTGTGATTTCAAGGCCAGCCTGGTCTACATACTACATAATGTGTTCTAAGCCAGCTAGAGCTACACAGAGACCCTGTCTCAAAAAAAAAAAAAAAAAAAAAAAAAAAAAGTGCATGACCAAAGATTTTTACATACTATTTACACACTTTGATCTCATTTTCTTATATAGGACTACTTCCTCCTCCAGCTACTTTAGCATTGTAAGTGTTCTGATTTCAATTATTTTATGCACTCAAGATTTAAAAAATAGGACTTATTCAAATGAAGGGGATTTTTCTCTTTTATTCCTTCCTCTCGCTCCTCTCCCTTGTGTCTGTCTTTCCTTATTTCTTTCCTTCCTTCTACCACTCAGGAAAAGTCTATAAAAGGTGCTGACATTTATAGTGAGCTTCTAACTAGGAAGAAGTGGAAAGACCAGTATGAAAACTTCTCTGAATTTTTATTTCCCTGAAACAGTACTTATATAACCAAAGGTAGTGCTTTTAGGTAAATATTTCATTCAAAAGACAATCTTAAAATTTAAAATGTTTCTATACATTTGGTGACTCTAATAATGCTTACCCAATACAGAAACAGAATTTTGTCACAGGTTGATACTATTCTACATTTACCAAAGTTAACTCTTCTAAATTACAGACTCAAAATGGAAAATAAAACTTGAAATCTAGTTTCCAACCCAGTGTAGAAAAATCCTTCTAAGTTCAAAAACATTTTGTACACATTTTTGTTTAACAGTTTACAATCAATCCAATGCTTTCAAGGGCAAAAAAAAAATTATTTCTGTGCTTTTGGGCAGTTATCTTGGGAAGTTCTAACACTGAATGTGACTCTACTCACTATAAGAGTCCGTTCTTGCTCCTACGTTGCCATCTTTGCATGTCAATCATTCAAGTCTCAAACAGTATTATACTTCTCATTGCTCAAAAATAAGGCCTCATTTTCCTTCTTCAAAGGCTCAGCCCTTTAACTTCTCCTGCCTTCATTGTATCACCATTTTGTTGAATGGAGCCTGGCAAGTTTTGAAGAATCAGTCCCAGTGAACTTGGTAATTCAAAGATCTTCTAGGTCTCTGGCTCTTAGAAATCCTGTGCTGTCTAGAGATTTGTTGTGTCTTCCCTGCCTACCATCTTTGTATGAACATAACCACAGATGAGTCCAGTGGCCAAGTTGTAATATTTACCTTTAGTCATCAGAGTTTTCAAAAATTTTAAGAACACTTCTTAAAAAAACTCCAGAAAAATCTACAAAAACTTAAAATTATAGCAATTGTACTTTTGATTGTAATAAGAGGAAAATTTGTGCACAGACCAGTACACAGTAGCCTTGTGGTATTAAATATCTAAATTCAGAAAGCCATTTGTATTATTAGTCCAGTTGGAGAGAGCATGATATTTTTGTAAAATAAGACCATAATTCAATGACTATCACCACATAACTTTATTCATCTCATTAACTTTCACAACATTCTAACCATAAAGGTCTAACTAGGTCAACAAATTATGTTGTTGATCTCAAGGGTAACAAGGTTGCAAAATAATTCAGAGTACAGTCCTCTGCTAATGAGCATCACAGTAAATAAATATTTCCTTATATGTCTCATCTAACTGGAAGCTGACAGGGATTGGGATTTACCCTTATTACTTCAGGACTCAGCAGTTAACAAGGTGGCTGTCATAGAACTCTGTCCAGTAAACTAATACTCTATTGGCCAATATGTGAGGCAAAATACATTTATTGTTGTTATATAATTATCAAATATGTTTGCTATTTCTGTATCTTTTTGCAACTTGTTTTTGAATGTGAAAGTATAGCTTCAAGGTGTTTGCCCATCTATTTTTTAGTGGTCAGTGATTATTTTCTGTAATTTTGTTTTGTTTTGTTTTGTTTTTTTTCGAGACAGGGTCTCCCCATAGTCCCAGCTGTCCTGGAACTCACTCTGTAGACCAGGCTGGACTTGAACTCACAAAGATCCGCCTGCCTCTGCCTCCCAAATGCTAGGATTAATTTTTAACCATTATTCTAGCTACTCCTATCTTTCCTTCAATGGCAATAATGGATAAGACCCTAACTGCAAATTCCACTAGTACTTATGCAACCACCATTTCCTCTAAGAGCATAATTGCTTCAGGGACCTTTTTTCCACTTGGGGGAGATAATGCTCAATGCTATTATGTAGGTAACTTCCTTTATTTCTCTGTTAGTGGAATGTGGGCTTCTGCCTTGTGCTATGATAAATCAACATTTTTGCAAGTTCCTCTTAACCCTACTGCTATTTAGCAAAACATCTCAGTTCTATAAAATGTTAATTTATTACAATGTATTAGGAAAAGTATATGTATTTATTATTATAAATAAAAGGGAGAAAGAAAAATGGTTGCCTGGACTCTTCTTTTTTAGCTTTTTCCAGATGTTCTAGGAGCTGCCCCAGATTTCAGAACTAGGGAGAGTGGTGGTTGACTGGGAGGATTTCATAACGGGCTTCTTATGTAAGACTATGTCTAGCCATGTTGATTTCAAGATAGACATCCTGGTCTGAAATGAACTGAGTAACTGCCAGTCTTCAGGTAAGACTCAAATAGAAGGAACCTCCACTAGCTAAGAAAGTACAGATCAAATATCTATGGACCACAGATGATGAAAGCTTCTGCTAGCCAAATATATCAGACCAGCAGCTGTCCAACTCTGCCTCAGTAGACACTAAGCTTGCACTATTTGAATTGGAATTGTCTTTCACTGGCTTGTGCATTGAATGATTGGATCCCAGATAATAGTGCCAGTTTAGAGACTTTACGGGGTGGGACCTAACTGGAAGGAGATCACTGGAGACATGTCCTTGAAGTTATACCTCATTTCCAGTTCCTCTTCTCTCTGTGTTCTTTCACCGTAAAGTGAACAGGCTCCTCCTCTACACATTCCTGCCAGCAAGATGTTCAGTTTGAGGGCCAAAGAAATGGAGATAACTGTCCAAAGACTGAAACCTCTAAAATGAGACCCAAAATAAGTATTTCCTCCTTTTAGTTTGTTGGGCATTTCCGTCATAGTTAAGCCATGTGAATCAACACATAATAAAACGATCAGTCACTTTCTGCGTGAGGCCTTCCTACTTCAATGCCAGAAGCTCATAGTGTGGATTTAGAGAAGGGGGCCAGAGCCTGAGTCTAAATGGAACTGTGAAAGAGATTTTGTCCATCAGCATTGGACAAATGCTCCCTTGATTCCTGCTCCTTTAATTTCTTTTGTGAAAGGACCCTTTTCTCTCATGTTTTTGGTTTTGCTGGTTATGAGGTATGGTTTACTAAGTGACCTTGGTCCTAAATCCATATTCCAGGCAATGGCCCAGGTGGAAACAGAGTTTCTTCAAAGAAACAACTTCTTTATTTAAATTAATTAATTTTGGTCTTTTTGAGACAAGGTCTCTGTGTAGCCCCAGCTGGGGCTGGGGGTCTCATTTTAGAGGTTTCAGTCTTTGGCCAGTTATCTCCATTTCTTTGGCCCTCAGTCTTTATTTTGGGTCTCATTTTAGAGGTTTCAGTCTTTGGCCAGTTATCTCCATTTCTTTGGCCCTCAGACTGAACATCTTGCTGGCAGGAATGTGTAGAGGAGGAGCCTGTTCACTTGGCCTGGAGCACACTATGTAGTATATAGAGCAGGTTGGCCTTAAACTCACAGAGATCCACCTACCTCAGCCTCCTGAGTGCTGGGATTAAAGGCCTGTGCCACCACACCCAGTTGTCACAACTATTTTTTTTAATATTTTAATTGACTCTTTGACAGTTTTATACATACATACAATTGATTTTGATCATATCCACCCCAGCCCCTGTCCCTAACCCCCCCCCCAAACCCCACAGAATGGGCCCCTCTTACTTCATGTGCTCTCGAGTTCAATTAGTGCTGCCTACCTACATGGTCATGGGCAGTGCCAATGACCACACCTCCAAAGAAAAATTCTACCCCTCCCCCCAGCAGCCATCAATTGCTTCCTTAGCTAGGGGTGGAGCCTCATGAGTCCCTTCAACATCCATGCTGGAATTATGAACTGGCTTGATCTTGTGCAGGTAAACACAGTTGCTATGAGTTTCTGAGTGTGAGTGTCATGTCCAGAAGTCAGCATTTCTCAGCACACCTACCTTTCCATCCTCCAGCTCTTTTATTCTTTCTGCCTCCTCTTCCACGGCATTGTCTGAGCCTTTTGAAGACTGAAGACTGATAGTGTCCCGTTTACGGCTGATCACTTAACAGTCGTTTATTCTCAGCACTCTGACCAGTTATGAGTCTACATTGATCTCTTTTCACTGCAAACAAACAAAAATTTCCTTGACTAAAATTTAGAGAAGCAGTAATTTATCACTATAAACACATATTTAGAAGTCAGTTTCACAACTTGTCTGTTTAGCTCCCCAACCGTGGACTTCTGACCAAGTTTACAATACCCGACGTGACTTCCCTTCTGTGGAACAGGTGTCAAAGCCAATTTTAAAAAAGCAGTTGGCTACCCCCAGTCATGCCACTGTTGCTCCCATGGGTACATGGTGCCTGGAAGTTAGCATTGTAGAATGTAGGGTCTGCTGCTGGGTAAGTCCATCAATGAATTTTCTCTCCCCTGAGCAAGAAACACAACTCTTGAAAAGTGAACAAACTTAATTTCCACTTGCTATTTTAAAATATCCTGGGAGGGGCTGGAGAGATAGCCTAGTGGTTAGAGCACCGACTGCTCTTGCAGTGGACCCGGGTTCAATTCCCCAGCACCCACATGGTGGCTGAGAACCATCTGTAACTCCAATTCCAGGAGAACTCCAGTTCCAGGGGAATCCGAGACCCTCTTCTGACCTCCGCGGCATTGCACGACACGGGTGCACAAACTTACATGCAGACAGTACACTAATACACATACAAAAATAAATAAAATTAA
>VZQC01009178.1:751591-782553 GCA_009823505.1 Rhizomys pruinosus | reverse complement strand
ATGGTATCCCTCATCTGTGGATGCTAGTGCCAATTACCCAGTTGTAAGTATTTCTTGTGTAGGGCCCCCTGAGCTTTTGTACAAAGCAGTTGGGCATAATGCATTTTGGAAACAACAACAACAACAGAAAATACTGCATCAAAGAACTGACTGAAACAGTGAACTTCTGCTCAAAACAGTCAACTTCCCCATGGAAAATATTGAGAAAGACTAAGAGATGGAAAGCATGTTTGGCAGAATGCACGAGCTCTGGTGGGGTTGGGGAATGAGCGGGAACATGGGTCTAGATTTGTTAAAAATAAATAAATAAATTTATGTGAAAAAAAATAAAATAAAATATCCTGGGAAAACCAACTTAAGGGAGAGTTTCTCTAGCTTATAGTTGAAGGGTACAGTCTGTCATGGCTGGGAACTCAAGGCAACAGAGTGTGAAACATCTAAGCACTCCACAGCGGAGAAGAGAGAACAATGAATTAAGGCATGCATGCAGTGCTTTGCTGGTTGTCAACATTTTTAGACAGTCTGGGTCCCCTGCCCAGGGAAGTGGTGCTACCTGTGTTGGGAAGGTCTTTCCACAGCAGTTAATGCAATTTAAATAATCCCTCACAGACATTCTCAGAGACTCTTTTTCCAGATGATTTTTCAATCTCATGAAGTTGACAACATTAACCATCACATGAACACTTTCTTCCACATGTTTTGAGAAGGTCAGTTGTGTTCTCTCAATGTCTGAAGATCTCTGATACTATTTGTTAGTACTGAATGGAAATTTATTGTCTCTTAATACATCCAATTTTCCATGTGTCTCCAGCTTCCTACAGTTCCCTTTAATTTCAAACACTGACCCAGTCCCTATTTTTTTTTAATTTTTAAATTTTTTAGTTTTTTGACACAGGGCCTCCATATAGACCCAGCTGGCCCAGAACTCCTCATGTAGACTATACTGGCCTTGCTCTTCTAGAGGTGTACTTACTTCTGCCTCCTTATTGCTGGGACTAAAAGCATACACCACCACACCGAACCAGTCCCTCTTTAAGGTGAGAGCTGGGAAGATAATTCAGTTGTTTAAATGCTTGGCATATAAGCATGAGTTCATTACTACCTCTACTCCCACAGAACCCAGATATGTTATTAAAAAAAAAAAGCTAGGCATGGTGGCGTGAGTTTGTAATCCCAGCTGTGGGGCTGTAAGGAGAGGTGGCCCCTGGAGCTTGCTGGTCAGCAAGTTTGGCCAAATTGGTGAGCTCCAAGTTCAGTGAGAGACCATCTAGAAACGAAGTGCAGAGCAACTGAGAAAGACTTCCAACATCTACCTCTAGCCTCCACAGGTGCACACGTGTGTACACACACACACACACACACACACACACACACACACACGACTTAAGACTTTTGTGGCTGATTGGCCTGCCTCTAGGTTATTGGAATGTATTTTTCTATAGCAGAAGTCTTTCTCAGTCAATATTTTGATATTCCTTGGTCCTAAGCCAGGAAGCTTTTCTTTTCTTTTAGGTCACTGAGCAAAGTTCTCAATCATCATAGTCCAGTGGATTAGCATTTGAAGTTCTCTCCCTAACTATGAAACCACTTGAAGGAAGAAAAAAAAAAAAACCTTACAAATTTCTGTCTCCATTCTTACAGGAAATCAATTGTAAGAAACATTCAGAGCAGCAGTTTGCTGTGTTCCAATCACCAAGGGTTATATACCAGGCTGTAAGCTTTTATGCAGTAACAGTGTACACTATAAATTACATTTTGACAAAAGCTATTCCCAACAATTTAGCATTATCTGGATTTTAATTGGTTTATACATCTTTCCAGAGAAAAGAACCTTAAAAAGTAATAGTTTTTTGCTATATAGCTGCTCTAGTTTGTCTTCCATTGCTGTGACAAAACACTCTGACTGACACCAACTTGGGGAGGAAAGGGTTTATTCAGCTTACATCTCCCGGGTCACAGTTCATCACTTAGGAAGCCCAAGGCAGAAACTCAGGGCAAGAACCTGGAGGCAGGAGCTGAAGCACAGGCCATGGAGGAATGCTGTTCACTAGCTTGCTCCCCTGGCCCATGCCCAGCCCGCCCTCCCATACTGCACACAACAACCTGCCCAGGGTGGCACCACCCACTGTGGGCCGGGCCCTCGCACACTGCTCCACCACCAAGACAATACTCCACAGATGTGGCCACAGGCCAATCCAATGGAGCCAATTCCCCAATTGAGGCTCCCTTAACTCAGGTGTGTCAAGTTGACACTAAAGCCATCCAGCACAATAGCCAAAAACTTTCAAAAAATATCTAGAATGCCTTGAGGCTTTTGAAACTAATACAAAAAAAAAAAATATTGGGTTTTGAGATGTTGTGGCATTAGATTTATCTACATAATGAACATTAATTATTTAAAGCTGAAATCTTCATTAAACACTCTTAAAAGTCCATCTTTCCAGAATAAAGTCACTTTGTGCTTACTAAATCCCGCAGTTTTATAGATTTTTGTAAACCTTAAATGAGCCCAAATCTAAGATAGCCAACATATTAATATCTATGAAACCCTCAAGAAGTCTGTGCAAGCTTCTAAAAATGGAACTGAGACATAAATATTAAGCAGGTCATTTTAGTATTTACAGTATTAGGCTCCGCTGCATGTGATAAATAATTTTGCATTTCTTCCAAGTTCAGGGTTTGTCTAACCTGATTTTGCTGGTCTGGTAATTAGTGAATCTTCCTTGGGAAGTTAATTACCCTTCCCTAACCCTGACCAAAATATGTGCTGTAAAATGAATTTAAATTTTTTAATCAAGAAAAGCCTTTCCCTATGGGCTTTTCAGATTTAAAAATCCAATTAGCTTTAATGTTTTTCCTCTTAGAGATTAACCACCTTTTAATGTTATGAAACATTAATTGGAATTCAAACTATTTATAGCCCCCTTTTAAATAACCTTTTAACAAATCAGTAAAATTTTATTTATTTTACAAATATTATTTAACTCCTATCTCTGGTATTCTTTCATTTAACTATGATTCAAATTTGTCTTATAAATATAAATTAATATTCACTCTTATTTCTAAGAGTTTTTGCAAAGAAAATTATTCAATAGTTTAAAATAAAATATCTAAAATTCCTTCTTTGATAAAAGAAATGTTGCAGTTCTAACCAGGATTTTTTTTCAATTTTTTAAAATTATGTGTGTGTATGTGTGTGTGTGTGTGTGTGTGTGTGTGTGTGTGTGCATGCATGTGCACACATGCACCTGTGCATGCTTGTATTATGTACATAGGTGTAGGTTATGTGCATGTAAGTGCAGATGTCCACTGAGGCATTGGGTTCTCTGGAACTAGAGTTACAGGTAGTCATGAGTTGCCCTAAGTGGATGCTGAGATCTGAACTTGGATCCTCTTTAAGAACTGTACACACTCTTTCTAGCCCCTCCAAGGAAAAATTGTATAATGGAATGTGGATCATGAATGTGCAGTGTTAGGAAATGTTCCATAAACTCTTTAAAGAGTACAACAATTGGGATCTGGAGAGATGGTTCAGTGGATTAAGTACTTGTTGTTCAAGCATGTGGACCTTAGTTCAGAACTCCTCCAACCCAGTAAACATCAGGCATGGCCACACACTCCTATAACCCCAGTGCTGAGGGGGCAGGAGCAGAGCCAGGTAGATCCAGGTAGTCAATGAACAGTCACTCTAGACAAAAACCAGGCTGCTCCAGGTCCAGTGAGAGACCTTGTCTCTAAATA
This sequence comes from Rhizomys pruinosus, assembly GCA_009823505.1. Lineage (NCBI taxonomy): Eukaryota > Metazoa > Chordata > Mammalia > Rodentia > Spalacidae > Rhizomys > Rhizomys pruinosus. The sequence continues at coordinate 778,812 of VZQC01009178.1, read as the reverse complement.
AATAAATAAATAAATAAATAAATAAATAAATAAATAAATAAATAAAGGTGGAGGGACTAGAGAGAGGGTCAGAGGTTAAGATTACTTTGTACTCTTGCAGAGGACCTAAGTTCAGTTCTCAGAACCCACATGGCAGCTTACAACCATCTATAACTCCAGGTTCATGGGATCTGATGTCCTCTTTTGGACTCTAAGGGCACCTTCAGGCATGAGGTACACATACATATATGTAAGCAAAACACTCATACACATTAAATAAATCATTTTTGTGGCAGGGTTGAGACAGGGTATTCCTGTAACCCAAGCTGGCCTGAAACTCATTATGTAGACCAGCTGGCCTCAGTCTCACATCAGTCCACCCTCCTCTGCCTCCAGAGTGCTGGAATTAATGGTGTATGGCACCATGCCTGGCCATATATATATATATGTTTTATAAGTATTTTCTTCCATGAGCTCAGTTTCCTTTTTGTATTCTGGTAATATCTTGTAATGTACGAGACATAAAGTCAAATTTGTCTGTTTTTCTTTGGTTGCCTGGGCCTTTGGTGTCATATCTGAGAAGTCTTTGTCAAGTCCAATACCATGAAGATTTTGGCCTATGTTTTCTTCTAAATGTTAGGGAATTTTAGGTCTTACACTTAAGCCTTTGATTCATTTTAAGCTCATAACATTCTAAATGTCTATATAGGAAGAGTTCTGAGCACTAGGAACAATCTCCTTGGGCTCACTGAGGGAAACAGTCAGCTTTGTCTGATCAAGAGCTGGTATTATTTACCTGGTAGTCACTATGGACAGGATATGNAAAAAAAAAAAAAAAAAAAAAGCAAGGAATCTTAACTGCTGAACCATCACCCCAACCACAGCAGTTTATATTTTTAATAAGTACCCAAAATAATATTATTGGGAAAATTGGGGAACATTGTGCAGTAGAGGTAAAGGACTCAGCTCTGAAATAAGACATGCCTAGCTTCAATCTCATTTCTCTTGAAAATAATGATATATGTATTTGCTAAAGGTTTTTCACTATTCTCTGCCCCCATTTTATTTTGCTGTTGGTGGTGGTGCTGTTGTTGTTTGTATTATTGCTTTCATTTGTTTTGTTTTGTTTTGTTTTTTTGAGACAAGATCTTGCTATGTAGTCCTTTCTGGCTTGGAACTCGTTATGTAGACCAGGCTGGCCTTAGATTATTTAGCAATAAATTGGGATGTAATGATACCTACTGAAAGTTGTAAAATTCGATGCATGTGACATGTGTGCACAGTACTCAGCAAATAGTGAACGCCTCTGTCTTTGTCTTTCTTCTTTGTTTTTTTCTGTAACTGGATCTTTCTATGTAGCTTGAGCTGGCCTTGAAGTTATGGTGATTCTCTCCTGCCTCAGCCTCCCCAGTGCTGGGATTACCAGCCATGCATAATGTGCTTGTCTTTCCTTCCTTTTTAAATATGTTTATTTACTGTTATTTTTTTATGTATATGTATGTTTTGCCATCATGTGTGTAAGTACACCCATGTCATGCAATGCCCACAAAGACAAGAAGTGGGCATCAGATCCCCTGGAACTGCAATTATGGATAGTTATTAGCTGCCCTGTGAGTGCTAGGAACCAAATCCGGGTCTTCTACAAGAGCAGCCAGTGCTCTTAACTGCTAAGCCATCTCTCTAACTCCTCTGTTATGTTGAACTGTACCCCAAGATGGAGTTACTGCTGACCAACAGGAAGCTGGAGTGACGGGATATGAGTACTAAGAGGGCTGGAATGCAGCTCAGTGGTGAAGTGTGTGTGCGTGTGTGTGTGTGTGTGTGTGTGTGTGTGTGTGTGTGTACCTGGTTCAATCAATAACTACCACCACTCAGCATGGATACCACAACCCAGCAGGCAGCATTCCAGGAAACAGAAACTAACCCACCTCAGTTTCTCAATAACCTCCTGACTCCTGTTTTGAACACTATAATGGCAGTTATCCATCGAAGGCAGTTTTCTGTAGCAGCAGCTGAAAAACTGAAAAGCACCTAATGGTAATGCCCAATAACTAAAACCCTCTCCCTTACCAAGGACCTATTGCTGACTTGTAAAGAGGGACCAATTATAAGGGAACAAGATAGACTCCATTTTTCTACTTTGTGGAACTACACCATCCGAGAAACAGCACCCCACCCTCAGATTCCAGGAAAAAAAAAAAAACAAAAAAAAAAACAGAATATCTCAATAGCTAGCAGGGAAGGACCAAAGGTTGTTTGTTGAAAATAACTAACAGGGAAAGACTGAAGGTTAAACATCCTTGTTCTTCCACCAGGGTGTACTCAGTGAGCAAAGATCTCCCCCAACATGGTGCCACCAAAGCTGCGAGGTGGCCCCTACCTATCAGTCTAATAATCAAGGTTCCTCAGTCCCTATGAATCAGTAATAAAATGCCCAAACTGGAAAATTCCCTGCTTGCAATTTTTCCCTTTAAAAACCCCCAATTCCCCTAGACCAGGGCTGCTCTCTCCTCTCCGCTGTGTTGGACAGGATAGCAGCCTGAGCTTGAACCCTAATAAAGACTCTTTGTACTTACATTGGAGCCGCGTGTCCTGGTAGTCTTTTGGGGGTCCCAGTGATCTGGGCATAACAGACTTTCCTCCCCTTACTCACAAGGACTCCATAAGATCCAGCCCTGTTTGACAAGGGGCTGCTGCTCAACTCTGATCCTGGAGGGAGGCAGTCCACAGTCTATTCCCCAATGAACTGCTTGCTGTCCCCCATCAAGTTGTCTTGGATGGTGGTCTTCACTACTCCCCCTTTCAAACCTAACACCCTTCTCATCTATTGTCCCCCAAGTAGGCATACAAGTTTAAAATTGAAAATTGCCCAGGTATAATTTGATAGAGGTAATTAAGGTGACAAAGTAAAATTTTGGTTAATGTATAGTTTAGTTATTTTGTTTTTGTTTTGTTTTGTTTTTGAGATAGTGTTTCCCTGTAGTCCCAGCAAGCCTAGAACTCCTTGTGTAGACCAAGCAGGCCTAGATCACAGAGATCCACCTCCATGGCCTCCTGAGTGTTGGGATTAAAGGATGCCTGGCAATAAATGTTACTTTTCATGTGGCTTTAAATATACCCTCTCATAGTCTGAAACATTAAATTCTCAATATTTTATTCATTAAACAACCATTTATTTTTATTCTTTGACATTTTCATACATGTATACAGTGAATTTTGGTCATTTTCACAACCCTCCATTACTCTCTCTCTCTTATCCCCTTTCTACTCCTGCCAAAACTTCTTTTTAGCAAACCCCCATCTTACTTTGATTGTGTGTGTGTGTGTGTGTGTGTGTGTGAGAGAGAGAGAGAGAGAGAGAGAGAGAGAGACCTGATAAGTTTAACTGCAGTTGCTTGCATGAACATGAATTTACTTGAACATTCGCAATTCATCAGAGTCCACCTAGATGAAGAAGATGGTGTTCCCTTTTCCAGTCCCTCAGAAAGGAGTGGAGACTCATAAGTCCTTCGTCATTGCATGATGCAATGGTGAGGAGCCCAGTATTCTGCAGGTTGTATGGATGTAACTGCAGCTGCAGAAAGTTTATGAGTGTAATGTCCCTGTCATGTCAGAAGATAACAACCATGCCCTGAGCTCCTACTTAGCATTACATTATGCTTTGGAGCATAATCACAAGAAAACCAAATCTGTCCTCTGCTTTTGGCTCACTGAGCATCTTGCTGCTTCTGTGACTCTGCTGATTTTGGCTCTCACTTGTATTGCTCATACTCTCAAAATGATACCATTTTTGTTCAGCCATAGAAATTCCCTAAGCTTTTGCACCTGCTCTATTCAAATCAACCTTCCCATTTGCTCCTGGACCCACAGCTCTAAAGCTCAAAAAGGACTCCTTTCCAACTAATACTAGTGAAGAAGGGAGCCCTCCTGTCTAGTTACTCTTGAGCAAAGGAATCAGACAACCAATGCTCTACAGCCATTAAAAATGGATGAGGAATCTGAAGAGTTTACAAGGAATTTGGAATCTATTGAATAATTTGTTTTGATAAACTCCAATGCGGAAATATTTGTAAATTTTTGACTGAATAAAATTTAATTTCTTTCTTAGCAGTCTTCCATCCTAGTTCTGTGTATTAAACCTTAACGATGTGTTATACTGACAAGTCATGTATAATGTACAGAGTACTGTTTTAATTCTTTTTCCTTGTAAACTAAATGAATAAACTCTTTCCTCTGTTTCTCCATCTTTCATTCTCAACCAGGTAATCCAGACTTGAGAAAAGGTCCAGAGGTCAGCTTGTTGATATTTAGAAGTATAAACTGATACCAGCCAACCATGAAATTCCACTTTTGTATAATGATCTCTATCAAGGATAATTTTTTTTCTTTTTTTTTTTTAAATTAGTTTTTATTGATGCTTTGTGCATTTCATACATTTTTTCCAATTCAGTTCAGGCTTATTTCCCTTCCCCCCCCCCCACCCCCACCCCATCCCAGATCATGCATTCTGCCATAACTGTCGCTGCATCTTTCTCTCAGTTTTTTTTTTTTTTCATTTTTAGCTATAAAGTGATAATCCATGAGTACAAGCATCCTTCATGCAAACCTATCTTCAGGCTGTTGTGCCCAAACACCTACGCCCCACACATCCAGTGGGGGGTGACAGGTTGTTTGTTCAATCAAGTTGATCAAAATGAGTGTCCAGACTACAATTGCTGTAGTTTCACCATTCACCCCAATCGCAACCCTTACTTCTACCACGCCCCCTCTTCCGCAGGTTTGTTCCCTAGGCTTAGAAAAGGGAACAGGGATGAGAGGTAAAACAGTCCACTCTCTGGAGCTGTTGACTTGACTCTGGTCAATTCTGGCTGTTTCCTTTCATGGGCTGACAGTTTTGTCCAGGAATAACCTTTCGATCCTACTAATGAAGACAGCAATTAAGATATATAGGTATTTAAGAAAGCACTAATAGTTATGGTAGGTTACTTTAGCATAGACACATGTTTGGATATGTTAATCCCATGAATATACAATTTTCCCCCCTGTTAAATATGACAGGGTCTTTACTGTGGCTTATAACATTCTCCTAACCTGTAGAGGATGTAAGCTTGTTGGCATCTAGCCATGGTTATTTTCTCCAAGGGGGAGAGCCAATAGCCAATTAGATTTGGGATATACAGGCACATGGCTGCCTCTGCTGCACAGTATTTCCAGGCAGGTTAGTGTAGCTGGTGCTGACAGAGTCTGCTTGACTCAAGTAACCTATATTTGCTTTATTGTTTAGTGGCCTTTGGTAACACTCTCTGGCATTCCAGAGGCCATCTGTACACTTGCATTGTGTGGTCTCAATACATCCCCCCATGTAACGTCAGGTCTTCGGCAGCAGGGTCTTATTGCTCTCCTCCTGTAGGTATCCCAACCTAGAGGCAAGGAGCCCTTACCTTTTGTGGGCCTTGGATCCCCTGGCCAACATCCACACTGGAGAACAATCCATTCTGATCGTCAAGCTCCTGTATATTATATATATTTTGGCCTGATGGCATAGCCCTAGGACTTTAGTTATATATATTGGTTCTGAACAGAGAGTAATCCCTTCCACAGTTCCCATGCTTAGTAGTAATTAAGAAAGCAGTTTTTACCGTTTTATAAGAGATTACCTTTACAGTATTTGTCTCCAATTTAAGTTGGGGAGCGACCTCATCATTGTCACATTTCTCCTTGTTCTATGGGTGGGAAGGCAAGGAAGTCTCTCATATCAGAACCCTTTGCAGCACCAGAGAAGAGGGACAACATCATGAAATTTGCAGGTAAATGATGGAACTGAAGCATTGTGTTAGTGAAGTAACACAGTTCCCAGAAAAACAAACGACGAATAATGGTGTCTCCTCATATGGTGGATGCTAGTACCAACAACCCAGATATAAATATTTCTCATGGAGAGGGAGCATAGTAAAGAAAACAGAAAGACCTGCATCAGAAAATGGACTGAAATGGTGATTGGAAATGGGGGGATGGGTGGGAGAGGGACACGGTGTAGATTCGATTAAGGCATATTTAATTGAGTGAGTCAGCAAGTACCCAATTTCGCCTAGACACTGTCTACAGGACACATTGTGTTTTAGGACTTAGTAAAAGTAAAAGTAAACATGTGTATATTTAAACAACATTGGTTTACAGAACTTCTGATAAAATGTGGTAATGCATCTGAATTAAATGGAGAAGATAATTCGCTGTTGCCCACATTTGGCTTTACATAAAATCTTTAGAGCAAGAACTTTGGGATTGACACATACAAATGTTCTTCTATAAATTTCTCTTTGTACAGTATCACCTTGTAGCATCTCGTTTAAGATGATTTAACGTAAAAATTAAGGTTGCTTCCCAAGTTAATCATATATATAGTCACCCAAAACAACATGGGTGAATTGATGAAATCTTGCCTTGACTCCACCCTATAGTCATGTATAATACAACTATCTTCTGAGACTCATACGCTAAAAAAAAGGGGGGGATACAGAAAGACATGAAACCTTTCATCAAACCCCTGCAATTCAAATCTTTAAAACTAACTATGGGAAAAGATTTGTTTGTTCTCAACAGGACAAAACGTCACCAACTTTAACGGCTGAAAAGAAAAGATACAGGTTTGCATTGAGTAGGATGTACCAAAAAGTGGCAATGGAAAGGTGACCCGTCTGAACATTCAAAGGAAGAAAAGCCTCAGATTGCCATAAACATCGAACCCCTCTGTGGATCCTACATGTAACAACTAGTTATAATATCAAGGATAATTTAAAAGCCCTCTTGCTCCCTAAAATGTAATTAATGCAGCCTTGAAGGAGTGAAAGAAAACAAAGGCAATTAGCATAAATTCCAGGCTGTCAGGAACACTGAGGGGATCTATTCATTGTGCAGAATAAGAATTTCAGAGAAAAGGAGAGGGGTAAAAGATTAAAATCAGCATTTCTATGGGAGGAGTTCTTTCCCATACCCCAACAGTAGCTCTTTTGTAGCCATAAGAGCATGACACTCATATTTGATCACACGTTCTGACCATCTATGTTTTAAAAAAAATTTTTTAACCTGTAATCCCAGCACCCAAGAGGCAGAGGCAGTCAGATCTCTATGAGTTCAAGGCTAGCCTGATGTACATAGTGAGTTCTAGGACAGACTGTGCTGAACATGAGACAAAAAAAAAAAAAAAGAAAAAGTTTTTTTTTTTAAAAAAGGGGCTTTTTTTTTATGGAGATGGAAGATGTTGATGGGTGTACAATGTCCTAGGGAACTCCATTTGTTTAGTGTACTCCATCTTAATGGCTGAAACCCCAGTGACAGAAACAAGTCCTGAGAAGAGCCAGTTGGTTATTTACGACCTTGGGAATCACCTGCTCCGCAAAGTCTTGTGACTGACTATTGTTATCTTTTGTTCAAGTTTTAACACGTTTTACCTGCAGCCCTTATCAATTCTTGAATTCAATCCTGCACCATGAAGGAAATGAGTTATTATTGTCTGATCTGTGGAATTTTCTACAAAAAAAAAAAAAATTCACCAGAGTATTGTATCTGCCTTTATAAGCCTAACTTGCTTCTGACTTGGGGCTGTACCCTCCCAATCTCGACATGGGTATAGTCCTGGCCAGCCCAAATTAAAGCCTAATTTGGCTAATTGGAACCTGGGGTCTGTGTGTTCTTTTCTCCCAGTGGTCCAGCACCATAACAGAAGGAATTCAAACTTAGAGGTACTGATAAATTCAAAAGGAGACATTGAAATTTAGTAGTTTGGGCTACTAATTTCATGCATTCTGTCAGACTACATTGCAATAAAGCTCATTATCAACACCAGGATAAGCCCTAGCCATCTATAAGAACCAAATGGAGACTAAACAACACATTCCTGAATAAATGAATGGTGGTCAAGGAAGAGATAAAAAAAGAAATAAAAGAATTCCTGAACTTGAATGACAATGATAATACAACCAGCAAAACCTATGGATACTTTAAAAGCAGTCCTAAGAGGAAGTTTATAGCCCTGGGTGCCTACATTAGAAAAACAGAAAGAGCACAGGAATGATCTAACATGCAGCTAAAAACTTGAGAGACAACAAAACGATGAACCCCAAACCAAACAGACGGGAAGAAATAACAAAAAAATCGAAAGCAGAAATCAATGAAATAGAAACAAAGACAACAATACAAAAAAAATCAATGAATCCAAAAGTTGGTTTCTTTAAAGAATAAACAAGATAGACAGAGAACTCTAGCCCAGTTAACCAAAAAAAGAAGAAACTAACTCCAAATCAATACAATCGCATGATGGAAAGGGAAATATCACAACAGACAATGAAAAGATCCAGACAATCATCGGGAATACTTCAAAACCTATACTCTACCATAGTTTGAAAACCTGGAAGAAAGATGGATGAATATCTGAAATCTTGGGAATCACCAAAGCTGAACCAAGAAGAGATTGACAGCTTAAACAGACCATAATATATGAAAAAATTGAAGATGTAATAAAACCTCCCAACTAAAAAAAGCCCAGGCCCAGATGGTTTCATGGCAGCAGAATTCTAAAAAACATTAAAAAAGACTTACAACCATTATTACTCAAATTGTTTAGAAGGATACATAACCAAAGGATTTCTCCCAAATTCCTTCTCTGAAGCCAAGCATCACTCTAATACCAAAATCAGGCAAAGATTACAACCAAAAAAAGGAAAGGTATAGACCCCTATTACATTAAATGAACACAGATGCAGAGATGCGTTCAAACATACAAAAATCAATAAATATCACACAACATATAAATGGACTGAAGATAAAAACCACATGATCTTTCTCAATTGGCCAGAAAAAGCCTTTGACAAATCCAGCATACTTCATGCTTAAAGTCCTAGAAGGAATTGGATTAAAGGATCATTCCTATAAGTAATTAATAAGCCATATAAGGAAAACCCACAGGCGCAATATCATCCTAAATGGGGAAATGACAGAAGCATTCCCTAAAGTAGGAACCCGTGCAAGGCTGCCCCTATCACCACTCCTTTCTAATCAGTGCTTGAAAACATTGGCTGAGGCAATACTACGGCAAAAAAAGGAAATTAAAGGATACAATTGATGGAAAAGAGGGAAGTCAAAGCTATCCCTTTTGCTGAGATATGATTGTTTATTAAGGATGCAAAAAAAACTCCACCAGAAAACTCTAGAGAACGACAATCAATGCTTCAGTAAGTGGACAGGATACAAAAATTATACCTTAGCAAAATCAATGGCCTTTCTTTAAACATACCACAGGCAACTGGAGAGAAGGAATGCAAAGCAGCATTCCATGCACATAGCCTCAAAAAACCAATAAGATAAGAACAACAAAAAAAAAAAAAAAAACAAAGAACAAACTCTCTACAACAAAAAATTTTAAACCCTTAAGAGAAAGAAATGACAGGAAAGTAACCGTCAGAAGATGGAAAAAGACCTCCCATGGCTCATGGATTGGGAAAATTAACATATAATGTAAAAAATGTCCATTTTACCAAAACTCTTGTATCAGATTTTAACTGCAACCAATCAAAATCCCCAAAGAGTTTCTTCACAGGCTTGGAACAAAAGTCCTTAAATTTTCATTTGGGAAAAAACAAAGACCAACTAGCTAAGAGCAATCCTGAGTGAAAAGATCTACCAGGGGGATCTCTATACCAGACGTTCAAAACTATACTACAGGGCTATAGTCATAAAAACAGCCTGGTACTGGCACAAAAACAGACCTGTTGACCAATGGAACAAAACCGAAGATCCAAATCTGAGCACATACAATTTCAGCCATCTCATATTTGACAAGGGGGCCAAGAAACCACAATGGAGAAAAGACAGCATCTTCAGCAAGTGGTGTTGGCAAAACTGGATCACCACTTGTAGAAGAATGAAATTAAACCCCTACCTCTCACCCTGTACAAAAGTCAACTCCAGATGGATTAAAGACCTCAACGTGAAACCCCAAACTCTGAAGGTGATAGAAGAAAAAGTTGGCAGCAGACTACAAGACATAGGCGTAGGAAAAGACTTCCTAAATCAGACAGCAGCTGCACAAGAATTAAGGTCGACAATTGACAAATGGGACCTCATTAAACTCAAAAGCTTCTGTACATCAAAAGAAACAATCAAGGAAGTGAAGAGAAATCCCACAGAGTGGGAGGAAACCTTCACTGCAGAAACATCTGACAAAGCATTGATTTCCAGAATATATAAACTACTCAAAAAACAAAGAAGAAAGAAAACAAATGACCCACTCAATAGATGGAGCAAAGAGCTGAACAGAGACTTCACAAGTGAGGAATTAGAGATGGCTGAGAAACACCTTAAGAAGTGTTCAACATCACTAATCATTAAGGAAATGCAAATCAAAACCACTTTAAGATATCATCTTACTCCAATAAGACTGGCTAGGATCAAGAAAACAAATGATACCAAGTGCTAGAGAGGTTGTGGGGAAAAGGGAACACTCATCCACTGCTGGTGGGAATGTCAACTGGTACAGCCACTATGGAAAGCAGTGTGGAGAACCCTTGGAAGACTCAATTTGAGCTTGCCACCTGACCCAGTCATACCACTCCTGGGCATGTACCCACAAGACTTATCTTACTGCAGGGATACATGCACAGCCATGTTTATTGTAGCTCTCCTCACAATTTCAAGGAGCTGGAACCAACCCAAGTGCCTCTCAACTGATGAGTGGATAGAGAAAATGTGGTACATCTACACAGTGGAGTTCTATGCAGTGGTAAAGAAAGATGACATCATGAACTTTGCAGGTAAATGGTTGGAGCTAGAAGATATCATGCTGAGTGAAGTAACACCGTCCCAGAAAAACAAACGAGGAATGGTATCCCTCATCTGTGGATGCTAGCACCAATTACCTAATTGTATGGCAAACTGAGCAATATTAATGTGATCTGAAAACAACTGTGCTCTTATGTTGTAGAAAAAAGTAAACAAATAAAAAAGAAGTCACTTTTCCTAAATTGACTCCACTAGTAGTGAACTGATTAAAAAGAAAGCCCATTTTTGTAATCCATATTCCACAAACATATTTTAAAATGTTGAGTACAGAGATTTGTGATTTACAGGGTGCCTGTTTTAACAACCTACTACCATGTTAGGTTCTGTGAGCTCACTCTGGTAACCAGTCAGTGGTGGGGGCCATGCCCTAGCACCTGATCTCCTCCTCCTTAGCTCTGCTCACTGTCCTGCATTCTGAGCACACTCCTTTGCTGGCCATGCTCCCAAATGAGCTTTGCCTGCATCTTCAGTCAACAGTGAAACATCGCTTTCACTCCTGTATTTACAGGCTGCTCTGTTGCCCCTTTATTGTTTATCATACTTACTTAGCAATCAAATTTCAAGTGTTCTGGTAAAATCTTCCATGAATTCCCACAGCCGGTTACACTTGGCCACCTTCCACACACCTGCTATCTGTCCACATTCTGCCCATTACTAGATTCCATTCCCTCTGACTTCAACATGCACCTTCAATTCTTTAAAAAAAAAAAAATATATATATATATATTAGCATACATTCTTTATGGCATTTAAGTATGTAGTGTTTTCACATTTTTACAGATCATTTTTATCATTCCACAAGCAATTTAATTCCACATATCCTACTGAAATATTCCCTCTCCTGTGTATCTATTCCTCTTTTCAAAAAGATATTTATCAAATTTTTGTGTATTTCATACATAACATCTAAATTGTTCTTATTTGCCTTTAGACCTCCTTCTCCACTGGCCACTGGCACCCCCCACCCCCTACTCTGTCATTTGTGTTAAGGTCTATTGTGCTAAATTACTCTCCCCAGCCATTCCTCAGTGCCCGTTCGTCCACTGAGCTCTAGTCAGCCTATCCAGAGTTCCTTGCTTAAGGAAGGCCAGTTCTTCTTCACCCAGCAGTAATCAGCTGCCAATATTTCTTCAGCTAAGATTTTTCTTTTGAAATAAGATCTTACTATGTAGTCCTGACTGGCCAGGAACTAGCTGTGTAGACAAGGCTGGCCTGCCTTTGACTCTTGAGTACTGGAATTAAAGGTGTGTGCCACCAGGGCTTGGCTTCTCCTAGACTTTTAAAACTATTTGTGCCAAAAAATGCTTTTTCCAATACTCCCAGGAACCCGTTAGCATTTCCTGCTACCTAAGCCATTAGTAACACCCAGTTGAACACTCCTTCCTCCTTGACAGAAGTTTCTCAGGCAGCTACAGAAGGTTCATCCTCTAATGGTTTCCTATCATCTTTGCTCCATCTCAGTCTCCTCCTTACTCAGGTTCCTTCTCTCTTCCATGACTCCAAATATTTGAATGTCTCAGGAGTTAACTCTTTCATCTTTTCCATCTACATTAATCCTCTAGTGATGTCCAAGTCTCAAGGTCATTGACACCAATTTGCTGATGGTTTCTAAATATATGGCTCAAATCTGCACTTCTTAAGAAATCTATATAATATCTTCTACTGTCTAATAGACATCTAAATGTCTGGTAGACATTGAAAATGCAAGATTCCCGAAGATCAATTCCTAATCTACCCACTTATGAGCCAAGTAATTCTGTAATTACATCTCCACTTTTCCAGTTCTGCAGTCCAAAAAAGTTGACTTCATCGACTTTTCTTGCTCATACCTTATGTCTACCCACAAGGAACACGTGTAGCCTCCCACTTTACAAAATGTGCTCTGTCCTCACCCATGGTCACCATCATCTATCTATTCTATGGATTGCTGTATTACCTTTTAAACTACTCTTGTTGCTGCCACTGCCTATACCTCTACTGTCTATTGAAATGGCAAAACTGACTCCATTTGATTCTAGCTGACTTTTGCTCACTGTGTGTTTCTGCCCAGCAGCACCTTCCCACCCCCATGCTAACGGAACTTAGTCTGAATGGCCTCACGTAAGCAGTATAATGTTTCTGCCATACTGGAAAACGTATACTCAGCCAGATAGAATGTCTTCCACCTGACCATTGTTTATGCATTTCTAAGAAACTTTTTTTAAAACTGAAACTTAGAAATTCTTTGTTAACTGAAGACTTTTGTTAACTGACCTGCCCATGGTCTGGTGTAACTATGGTGATCTGATGTAACTATGGTTATTGGCTTTGCACCTGACATGATGTAATTGTGGTTTTAAGTTTTACAAACCTTGTTCTGCTTCTCCTTGGGGTTGAGCGTTCTTTCTGGAGATAGCCCCTCTCGATTGCCAGCTTATTGATAAATATTAAAGGACCATCACTATGGGGCATTTCTCTGTGCTTTCTGCTTGGTACTATAGTATCAGGGCCAATGCCAAACTGATTTACATATATTAGAAGCTAAGCATAGTAGCACATGTCCAGCCGAAGGATGAGACCAGCCTGAGCTATGTAATGAGTTGAAGGTCAACCTGGGGCTACAAAATGAGACTCTGTTTGTCTATGTATATAGCAGTTTGATAGCCAACATTACCTGTTGATAAAAATCATTGAAATCATCTCGTTTGATTACCTAAAAGTAGTCTTTTCTTATTTAAACCCAGTTCCAGGCTAAATTCTGAAGGAAATCAAACTGGCCTTTGCACATGTCACAGTCATCCTCATTATTACTTTTCCTTCATCTCTTTTCTCTGACCTGCTATTTTCTTTTCTAAAGAAATCTGCTAGACAAATCCATGTGACATATAATATACAGTTCAACTCATCAAGAGAATTACTATAGAAGTTTTATTTTCAGGGATGGAAAGATTGCTGGTTTAGCAGAGGACCCCGGTTCAGTTCCCAGCCACCTGTAACTCCAGCGCCAAGGGATCCACAGCATCTTACAGCCTCTGTGAATGTCTGAACCCATATGGCACACAGATAGACACACACACACACACACACACACACACACACACACACAGAAAAATGAATTAAAACCAAAACTTTTAAAAATTATTTTTGAAAACCTTTAAACAAATATTTTGTGGCTGACACTTTGGGTGACTTCGTGTCTGAATATCTGTGAGATTCAGAAATCAGTTTTACAATTTGAAATACTTATTTGAACTAATGTTTTCCTTCATTAGGAATTTGGTACAGGAAGGCAGAGGACTCTACTACTACATGGTATACCTAATAGTGACTCTTGTTTCTTTCTTTATAAAAAAGTATGTTCTTTTTATAGGGTCATATGACAGTTAACTATAATTGTATCCTGTAGATAGAGCCAATTGAATAACAGACCCAAGTCCTATGTGAATTTTTATTGTTGATTCTTTTCTAATTTTCACATGTTATACCATCAATTTGTTTTCAAGCACAATTGTATGGCTTTTAAACTTGGGATGCATTTTTTAAATATAAGAAACAGTATTTAATAATAAAAATAAAACAGCTTTGTTCACTAACAAATTTAATATTCAGAGTTTGGAGTTTCACATTGAGGTTTTTAATCCATCTGGAGTTGACTTTTTTACAGGGTGAGAGGTAGGGGTTTAATGTCATTATTCTACAAGTGGTGATCCAGTTTTGCCAACACCATTTGCTGAAGATGCTCTCTTTCCTTCATTGTGTCTTCTTGGCCCCCTTGTCAAATATGAGGTGGCTGAAATAGCATGTGCTCAGGTTTGGATCTTCAATTTTGTTCCATTGGTCAACAGGTCAGTTTTTGTGCCAGTACCAAGCTGTTTTTATGACTATAGCCCTGTAGTATAGTTTGAAGTCTGGTATAGAGATCCCCCCTGTATTGGTCTTTTCACTCAGGGTTGTTTTGGCTATTGGGGGTCTTTCGTTTTTCCAAATGAAATTAAGGACTTTTTTTTCCAAGCCTGTGAAGAAACTGTTGGGGATTTTAATTGGAATTGCATTAAATCTATACAAGAGTTTGGGTAGAGTGGACATTTTTACTATATTAATTTTCCCAATCCATGAGCATGGGAATTTTTTCCATCTTCTGATGTCTTCTTCAATTTCCTTCTTCAGGGGTTTAAAATTTTTATTGTAGAGATCTTTGGTGTCTTTCGTTAGGTTTGTTCCTAGGTATTTTATTGTTTTTGAGGCTATTGTGAGTGGGAAGGTCTCTTTGAATTCTTTCTCCAGTTGCTTGTTCTTGGTGTAAAGAAAGGCCATTGATTTTTTAAGGTTAATTTTGTATCCTGCCACTTTGCTGAAGCTGTTAATCGTTTCTAGGAGTTTTCTGGTGGAGTTTTTACCGTCCCTTAAGTAAACATATCATCAGCAAATAGGGATAGCTTGGACTTCCTTTTCCAATGAGTAACTCCTTTAATTTCCTTTTCTTGCCTTATTGCCCTAGCCAGTGTTTCAAGCACTATATTGAAGAGGAGTGGTGATGGGGGCAGCCTTGCCAAATTCCTACCTTTAAAGTGGAATGCTTCTGTCATTTCCCCATTTAGGATGATATTGACCGTGTGTTTCCTGTATATGGCTTCAATTACATTGAGGAATGATCCCTCCAATCCAGTTCCCTCTAGGACCTTAAGCATGAAGGTATGCTGGATTTTGTCAAAGGCTTTTTCTGCATTAATTGAGATGATCATGTATTTTTTTGTCTTTCAGCCCATTTATATGCTTGATGATATTTATTGATTTTTGTATGTTGAACCATCCCTGCATCTCTGGTATGAATCCAACTTGGTCATGATGGGCGATCTTCTTGATGTGGGTCTGTATGCAATTTGCCAGTATCCTGTTTAGAATTTTTGCATCTGTGTTCATTAATGAGATGGGTCTGTTGTTCTCCTTTTTGGTTGTATCTTTGCCTGGTTTTGGTAATAGAGTGATGCTGGCTTCATAGAAGGAATTTGGGAGAATTTCTTTTGTTTGTATCCTTCTAAACAATTTGAGTAATAATGGTTGTTAAGTCTTTTTGAAATGTTTTATAGAATTCGCCAGTGAAACCATCTGGGCAAGTGATACTGACTGTTTTGTTTTTTTTTTTTTTTTGTTTTTTTTTTTTTTTTTTTTTTTTGGTCTTTTGGATATTACTATGTATACATCGGTTACTTAGCCTGAATCATATAGATGCATTTGCGTTTTGTGAACTTACAGTAAGTACACTGAATTTGCTTCAGTTGCTCATGCATCTCGTTCTAGGACATAGGACTACTTAAGAAGATGAGTTTGGAATGGTGTTCATGAAAATTTCACTGGCTCTCTCTGAATGTTTTTATGGAGCTGGTTATTTAAGTTCACAAAATACTCAATTCTAAGAAATGATATTTGGGAAATAACAGTTTAGGAGTTTATTTGGTCAGTATTTTCTATTGCATCCCTGAAAGACATACATATTTAGCCTTTGTTCAGCATTATCAGTTATTATTCATGGTAGCCATTATTGAAATGTGAGCCCTTCTTTCATTAATTACACTGTCTTCAAATTTGAGAAAGATTGAACTACGTTATTGACCAAGCCTCAGATTAAGAGTGTCTCAGCACTGTAAATTAAAATATGCTTGCTCTGTAGAAATAAAAACAAACAGCCAATATAATTTTACTGCGATCTAGATTTCTCCTTTGCTTTTCTATTATTTAGGGAAGGAGAATTGATTTTTATTTCCTTTTTCAAATTACTTTCACCAAGAAACAAGGAGTCACAAAAATCCTTTAAGGCTTTGTGCTTTGTTCAAATGATTGGAAAATCATTTCGGTAGTTTTTTTTTTTTTAATGTAAGGATGCTTCCTCATCAGATTAAAATAAAATGTAAAATATATTTGGAAAGAAAAATGGTAGTAATTGCTTAATAGACTGCTATTAGAATTGTTATTCTAATTAGGATAATGTGTCTGAAAAAAGACAGTGCACCTAAATTGAAAGCCACTTCAAAATCTGTGGAGTAAATACAGTGGCCTGATCCCAACTGTACAGGCTTGTGTGGGAAAGAACAAGCCAAGTTAAAAAAGCATATAGGCATGCACACATCGGCATTACACACAAATATTTTTCTAGGGAAATAATGCTATTTGGCTTTGATTACATCTTCATCTATGTATCTTTTTACATTTTTATTACATTTTAAAGAGTTTGTGTGTGTGTGTGTGTGTGTGTGTGTGTGTGCGTGTGTGTGGTGTGAATGTGTATGTGTGTGCACGTGCATGCACAGGGAACACATTGAGGACACAGGACAACCTGTGGAAGTCTAGTCTCTCTGTGGGTCCCAGGGGTGGAACTCAGGTCCTTGGGCTTGGTAGCAGTCATCTTTACCTACGAAGCTATATTTCTGGGCCCTTTTGTACATTTTATATATCCCCACAAATTCATAATTCAAAGGTATTACTAGATAAGCACAAATCAGTATCCATATTTGGTAGATGCAGTCATTGAACTTCTTCACATGCTTGATTACTAAGAGATGGAGCCAGATCTGAACCCTGTTTTATCTATTGCTGCTTTGCACAACATCCTACATAAATGCAGTGGTTTAGAATGACCATTGTGCCTCCCCCTCCTCACTCTGGGGGATCCAGAATTCCGGAAGACATTGGCTATGTGGTTTGCTTCTGACTCATGGAGCTCTAGCTGCCACAGAGGATGAGATTTCAGCCTTCCTTCTCCATGCCAGCTCATTTCTCTAGGACCTCTCCACAGCATGAGGGCTTCTCTCAGCTGAGAGTATTGGAGTGGGTACCTGTTGGGCAGGGCCTGGGCTTGGAGATCTAAAGATGTCACCTACCACCCTTCTCTTCTGGTCAAAAGCCTACTTCATCTCAGGCAGCTGATGCAACTTCCCTTCCTGACTTCACCAGCCACAATGAGAGCACAGCCTAAGACCATATATGGTTACATTTCAGCTTCATGACGAACACTAAAGACCCACTTTGTCCCCTCCCACTGGACCAGGTTTGCCCTTACAAGTACATGCTTTTTCTCACCACCATTACCTCATCTTCCTCTCCCTAGAACTTATAAAAACCCTCATCCCCAGCCTGAGCATGGGACTCCCCTGGCCTCCCTCTCTGAGACCAATGGATCCACCCAGGAGCATGTCCTAATAAACCTTTTATACTTTGTTAATCTGGTTTGATCTGGCCTGTTTTTCGTTGGGAAAACCGTTTCAGTACCCTTCTAATATAGTGGTTCTCTTATAAGATAGAGAAATGAAAACTGCCAAACTAGGTAAGGGTTATGTCTAAAATTGGTATAGTATTACATTCATAGCCTTGGATTATTGTTGTTAGGGTGTTTTCTACACCAGAATTTTTGCTTTTAGATTCGTCTTATTTTTATTTTTGACTTGATCAAATAGTCACAAGACCTGTCTAGATTCAAGGAGGAAGAATGGGCTTTTCTTAATGCATGGGCATCAAACTCATGCTAAATAAGAAGGTTGGGGAAATGAAAGAGACTGTTGTAGCCATCTTTATAAAATATGATCTGAAACTTGGATATCTGAATCTATATTCAGTGATATCCAAAGTACAAAAAGGGCTTGGTAGGAAAAAATGAATGTAACAGTGTATGCATTTTATTTTATTTTTTTCTTGTGTTTTTTTTGGGGGGGGACATATATCCTAATATGGCTTCAAACTTGATATGTAGCTGAGGATGAACTTAAACTCTGATCTGCTGCCTCCACCTAGGATTACAAGTGGGATAACAGGTGTGATTATAGGTGTGTAGCACCATGCCCAGTTTATGGAATGCTGGGAATAGAGCCAGGGCTTTGTGCACGCTGGACAAGCACTCTAGTAATGGGGCTATGGCTGCAGCCTCCAATGCATTTGATTTTATTTCTTTTTTTTTTTAATGTAGGAGAAATATACTACCACTCAACCTCTACTGTAAGGTTGGCAGCCCTGAGAACTCCTTTTCTCACTGTAGCATGTACGCATTTGATTTTAAAGTTGTGATTAATGATTAAAATATATCCATCAGATTAAAGTTCTAATTCAACCATGATTGCTGAACATCTGCATTTCCTAAAAAGGTTGATTTAATTGTGCAGAGAAACACTCAAATCTTCCCTTTTATAAGATTCACCAATAAATCTTTGTGTTGGTATGATCCTGGAAGCTGTTTGTAAAACTGGGCCCAATTTACTACCCACGGGTCTCAGATCTGTCTATTCTTCCTTCCCCATTTCACACAGATACTCCTTCTGAGATGCCTCTTGAGATTGTTTACCTGTCAAATAGTTTACAGTGTCTTCTTTACTCTTCCTTCCAATTTGCAATACTTATGCAAAATACCTCACCTCTCCCTGCCACAGAAACAGGAACCCTTTCATTCCTTAGAATACATCACAACTTGAAATCCAGTAGACTGTCTCTCTTCCGCCTAAGAAAACAATGCAGAAATTGCCAAATGAATAAAATCCTTGATACAGGGAACAAGCAGGGTTTAAAGAACTTGATGACAAGAAAAGAAAATAGAAGTTATTCTGAAAAAGTCAGAGCTTGTAAAGCAGAGGATAGGATGGAAAAGCACAAGAGGAAGTAGGAGAAGAGGTAGAGGAAGAGGCAGACAAGATGAAATCTCAGCAAAATCCATCAGGACAGGTGTTACCTCAGGTGGGGGGATGGGGGACGTTATTCTTTTCTATAGGTAAAGATCAGCAAGCAAGGAGATGGCGTAAAGCCGCTTTTACAATTGTGGAAGAAGAAATGCCAAAAACTGATTAGATTTTGGGATGTAAAATGAATCCTATTAGATGCTGGATAGCTGGGGAAAATGACTATAGGCACTCCTGCTCCTCAGCAAAATAGCCGGGTTTATACTCGTGACCTACTGCTTTGTTTTTTTGTTTTTTTTTTTTTTGTTTGGTTTTTTTTTTGTTTTTTGGTCGTTTCGAGAACCAGGGTCTCCCCTGTGCCCCCAGCTTCCTGGAACTCGCTCTGTAGAGCAGGGTGGCCGGGAACGCAAAAAGAGCGCCGGCCGCGGCCTGCCCAAGCAGGGGTCGAAGGGCGGAAAGGCGGGAGCCACCGGGTCTCTCTCGGTGGCCGGCGGGGGGGGGGGGGGGGGGTGCGTCGGGGTTGGGGGGGGCGTGGGGGGGGGGGGGGGGTGGGGGGGGGGTGGGTGCGGGTACGCACACGGGGGGGGGGGGGGGGTCGTTGGGGGAGCGGAGGGGCGGGGGGGGGGAGGGCCAGACAGCAGTTGGCCAAGTGCAAGGGCTAGGCAGGAGCCCGCTGCTCCGGCCCCCCCCCACCCCCACCCCGCGAGGGGGGCACTACAGCCGACCAGACAAAAACAAGGGCGCGCTGGTGGTTCTTTTCTGTGGGGGTGCGGGGGTGGTACCCCGCCCCGAATGAGGTCCGAAAAGATGGGCCTTCCGGACAGCGGCCTCCTACTCCCCTAATAATGATGGCGCCGGGGACTTCCCTAGTCACTTACAAGCTCGTTTCCCGCCGTGCCTTTGCATTGGACAAAACTGCGCATGACTATACTCTCCGAGCCCACGCTCTCTGAGCCCGGGCTGAAGCCCGCGCCTTGGCATGTAATGATGCATCAGGGCACGTGCACCATCCAGAGCGTACACGAACCCTCTAGACTGCTATATAAGCGTGCTTCTGCCCATTTCAGGGTCCTTCTCAAAAAAGAGCGTGTGCACAATAAATACTGCTGGCAGAAGAATCTTAGATCTGTTGTCGCGTTGAAGTTTCTTGCCGGCGAGGATCTGCACGTGCAATTCAGACCGCCTGACAAGTGGTGCTGAAGACCCAGGACCGGGACAAGTGGTGCCAAGATGCCCGGCGCAACTTGCCATCGGCTGTGCCGAGAGGACCCTTCACTGTTGAAGAGGATTCAGAAACTGTGGCCAGGGGTAAGTTTTTCTTTTTTTAATGTAAGTTCATGGAGAGATATGCTTTTCTCTGACGACTAGAGGGATTGGAAGCTTGCCTAATTATTTTATTGGCTGTTGTGAATTGTCCTTGTACATTGTTACTCTCCTCTTGCTGGGACGAACAAAACTGTAAAAAAGAAATTAAGGGAAGGACAACAAGCCCTTGAGGACCTTCAGGAAAGCATGTCAGAACAGAACGGAGTGAAAGGTTGATGCGCATTCAAAGAAAAAAGAGGATGCTAGCAAGTATTAATAAAGGTACCTTATACCATTTAGAGCCCTACAAGCTTACGGTCCCTGGACATGAACGCTGTATCCCTCTCCTGCTAAATGATTCAGATTCTAATGAGAAATTTACCGCTATCTGAGGAAGGAGGACTTAGAGAGGAAGCAGCCCGGTACAAAAAATGAACACTTCGCCCTGCCCGGCGAAAGAAAAGTTTAAAACTGAAAGTAAACAGAGTTCCCATCAGCTTGGTACTTCCGCTCCTCCTCCTATTTACTGGCATGCTCACTCCTTTTGGTCAGGAGTAGCGGACATGCCTGGCATTTCCCAATCTGCGTTTGGTTGTAGTTTTGGTGCTTTGGTTCAAATTGTTTTCAAAAAGTATTGTTTTGCATGTATTTTTTACAGTCTTAAATTTTGAATGCTGAGAAGTTTCTATTGTACAAACACTTCATTTTAAAAGCGTTTTTTCTATGAATTCCAAGGTATTCTGACGATTCGAGCCTGTGTGTAAATGCTAATGCCATAGTGCAAAAGCAAACAATAAACCATTTGATTTTTACTTTTTTTCTAAAATATCAATGCCATAACGTAGGAAGCTCTATTATCAATGTAATTTGTTCAGTAGAGATTTAAAACAGCTAACCATTTATCCAGGAGTTAAAACATAACCATATTCAATGAACTGCAAGTTAAGCGTTAAAAATATGCCCTGTGACTCTGTACTACTAGTATTAGAACTAAAAAATCTTCCCTGCAGCAAATGCTTAATCTTTTGCCATAAATGTGGATGTCTGCCTTTTGTAATCTGCATTTATATAGAGAAGGAAAAATGTCTGCTGCAACCAATTGGTCACCCTTCTGTACTGGCCAGAGGGAAACAGCTTTGCCCCCTTGGACAGGATGCCACAGTCCCGGGGAGTACGCTGGACAATTAACGGCCTTTACCTTTTGGAATACTTCTACGTACATTTGAACTATGGCAGCTAGCCCAGCTTGGCTGTGAGTGAAATATTCTGGCCTATGTGTGACCAGACATCCAATATCAAAACCTCACAAGGGCAGCAAATTTGTATAACACAATTGTCTAGATATCTTTTAGGTAATTGGACAGGAAGGAATTTTTTTGACGCCTTATGAACCAACTTGTAGGGCTATTGTACCGTGAACTCGACTAGAGTGAACGCCTCCCTTGCTGAAGGATGGCCTCCTGGTTTACTGCTGCCGTCTCACAACTTCAAACAATGGGCAGGGGTGGCAGGGTTTGGCCTATTTCTAGTGGAGGGATTATAATTATGCTCTGGATTATGTGTAGGCTCCATGCCCAGCATCAGCGCGATAAAGTGTCATTGCCAAGGCCTCTGCACTTTGGAAGCAGGCTCCTCCCCAAACATTTGGCTTAGTTGGCTGGAGAAGTAGTCAATGACGGGTAAGACCGCTGTCAGTATTACCAACCTAAGAAAGGGAACAGACCAAAAGCTGTTGTTCACCCCATGACGGGTAAGGAATACCCTGCAGAGGCAACCTAAGACAGGCATTCTCCCAGCCAATTTTATAGAGTCTCTGACAGGTCACGTCGCCCCTGAATCAACAGTCAGCTGCGGCCCAAGACCTTTCTCTATTAAAACAGAAAGGGGGAACTGTTGGCAGCCTACCACAAAAAACAATGTGTGCTGTACCACGCCTAAGATGGCGCCGACTTCCTGAGTCACTACAAGCCATTTTCCGCCATTGCCTTGCATTGGAGAAACTGCGCATGTACTTTGAGCCCGACACCTAAATTCTATGAGCATTGGCCCTGTTGGCTAGGCCCATGCTGGACATGCTAATGAGGCATCAGGGCACTGCACCAATCCAGAGATACCCAAACCCTCTAGACTGCTATATAAGCAGTGCTTCTGCCCCATTTCGTGTCGGGTCCTTCTCACAAAAGAGCTGTGTGCACAATAAAAACTGCTGCAGAAGAATCCTGTTGTCCTGCGTGAAGTTTTGCCGGCGAGACTGCTGCGCATGGACACCCCTACCCATGCAGATCGTGCATTCTGCCGTAACTTTTCTGCATCTTTCTCTGTTTTTTTATTTTGTTTGTTTGTCATTTTTTTTTTAACAAATTTTTTTTTTTTTTTTTTTAGTATGAATCCTTCATGTAAAACCAATTTGCAAAGCAGTTGTGCCCAAACCCACACAGCTCATGGGTCCCACCATCCAGCAGGGGGGCTTGTATGTTCAATCAAGTTGATCAAATGAGTGTCCAGTCTATATTGTTGTAGTTTCACCATTAACCCCAATCGAAGCCCTTACATTCTACCACGCCCCCTCTTCCGCAGATTGTTCCCTAGGCTTAGAAAAGGGGCACAGGTGGATGAGAAGCAAAACACTCTACTTTCTCTGGAGCTGATGTCTTGGCAATAAGGCAGGAATAACTAGAGACCTACCGCTTTTTAAAAATGGCTTGAAATAAGTTATTACTTTAGTCAGTGATGCTGCAAAATCAACTTTGTTCTCCACATAAAACAAGGAACATGCTCAGCTTTCTTCATGGCATAATTTAAAATAATGTCCAAAGGCCACAGGCATGAATGCAAACAAGTGTAATCAAATGGCCAGCAGAGAAAGCCAAGTCATGTGCTTCTTAATAGACTCTGCAGTGTGCTGCTGTCATTTTGGCAATTAACTCAGAGGGATACTCAGGTCCTCCATTTGTGCCTACAGTCCTCTCCTTTTGTCGAACTTAAAGTGCTGACCTTTGTCCTTTGGTTTAGCTTTGTTATTATTCTATTGTTTTCTAATCCTTAGTGTCCTGTTGATTTTCCTGGTTTCCAGTAAGGGTAGAAAGCAAAGTTAAATACCGGGCATTAAAAACTGCATAAAATGTTTCCATTTAAAGTTGTTTATTGTTGTTAGGCCTGCTTGTGCATACCTTTAATCCCAGCATTTTGGAGGCAGAGGCAGGTGGCACTGAAGGGCAATGAGTTAAAAACAAAAACCTATTTTGCTGACCATACCAAAGTCTCCACCCAACAATCCTGGGAAACATACCATGAATCCTGTCCCCATAAACCCACCGCCCTCAGGGCTCTTACAAGCCCGCCAAACGCACAGCCTACCCCCCCCCCGTGCATGTTTTTGCTGAGTTATACAAGCCCACCAATCCTGTAACGCCAAGGCTTGGGAACCCCCCCTTCCCTTTATATTGAGTGCTTGTACAGCGCCTCGGATCTCTCCCCAGTCCTGCTGTGCCAGGTATGGGAACAGCCCAGGCTTTAAAGCTAGCTAATAAAAAGATTCTCTGTCTTTTCATCAGTGTCTCGTCTCCTGGTGGTCTGCGAGGGTCTTGGATTCAGGGCATAATAGCACTCTGTGATATGAAAGCCAAACTGGTTTACATAGGAAGTTTTAGGTGAGCTGGGGCTGTAAGGAGATTCTGTCTCAAACAAACCAAACAAATAAAAAAAAGATGTTTGTTGTAAAGTAATAATGACTAATAAACGAGAAAGGCTATAAAATCTTTAAAGGTGCTTTCAGGACAGTACACCTACTGGCCAGAATCTCAGGAACCCTCAATTGCCCAGTTGTGAACCTGTGAGCTACAATAATGACCAGCCTGGCAAGATATCCCCACTGTGCAATAGCTGCACTGACATGGAAGTAACCAGTGACTTTCTGATTAGATTTAAGGCCTGCTCCACAAAACAGAACTCATGCCTGACACCATTAATGGGCCCAAGAACTCAAGGTTAGGTAGGTCATAAGCCTTAGAGGAGAACTTAGTACTAAATAGACATGGTATTAAATTGACTCCTGAAGACATTGTTATGGGAAAATTCTTTTTGTGTGTGTGTATATTTTTTTTTTATTTATTTTTAAGGGATTCTACAATATAATAACACAGTTGTTTTCAGATAACATTGATGTTACTCAGTTTGCCATACAATTAGGTAATTGGTGCATTTTGCAAGTATCTATGTCCAAATTTTGAACAACCCAAGATTCCCATAGTCCAGTTGGAGAAGCTTGTATGCACAGGCATGTTGATCAGTTAGGAGTCCAGACTATAATGCTGTAGTCTCATGATTCACCCCTATCTCTCCACAGCCCTTACATTCTACCACGCCTCCTCTTCCGCAATTTGTTCCCTGGGCTTTGGGAAAGGGGCACAAGTGGGTGAGAAGAAAACAGTCTACTTTCTTTGGAGTTGTCATTTTGGACTCAACCTGTTCAGGTTGTTTCCCTTCATGGATTGACAGCTTATCCAGTGATACCTTTTTAGTCATACTAACAAAGCACAAGCAATTGGATGTACAGGTGTTTAAGCAGTACTAATTATTATGTCAAGCTAAGCTGTGAGCATAGACACAGATGCTTGGATGGTATGCTAATCTACAAACTGTGGTTTCTCTATAAAGGGTGACACGTTCTTATTGTGGCTTATAACATCTCCTAACCACTAGAGGACATACAAAATTCTTAGATCAACTAAGAGATTGAGCATTTACCCAGGAGACAGTTGGAAAGAAAGGTTGTTTATTTTCTCATGCATGAGGTCCCAGAACTAAAAAGGAAGTCTTCAGGATTTTCTGGGCCTCAAACAGAAGTATACATGGAGGTCAAATAGGCCTTTTACACAGTTATTTTATGGCTGGCACCTGTACCCTATGGCTCTTTACTTTGATGTGCCACATTATCTCAAGAAAACTCCTTCCTGAGTATGAGTTTACAAGGGTGTCCCAGATATAGGTGAGGACATCTGTTACCTTTTGATCTATTGCTAGACAAGGATAATTGGGCTATGAATCAGTCAATTTGGTCATCGCAGGTTACAAAACCAGCTACCGCTCACAGAAGTTTAGATAGTTGAATGTTTGATGAACATTTTTCTTGAACTAATTGGACCAGGTGCCTTCTTAAACCATTTGGTGAACTTTCCATTTTCTCAGTTTCACAGGTGTATCAGTAGTTTCACATGGTGAGCAGAAAGCATCACAGACCTTCAATATTTACAGAGCCGCAAAACACAAAACACAGTAAAACATCAGAGTTGCATTGTCGGGATGTCTACATAGTAAGTAGAACAAGAAACTTCCAATGGCCTAAGCTAATAAGGACTTTATATAAGAATATAGTTAGTTAAAGAATCTAACTTTTCCTTAGCATTGCCATTATACCTATAGATAAGTTTATCTCTCAGCTGTCATCAGAGAAGATTCTCTTTCCAGTAGACAGCAGTTAACACACTCATAAGTGGTCAACATGCAGTGAACAGGAGATTGAGAAGTGTTTAGTCCTAAATGGAACAACTATACCACATTCCCTCCTTCCAAGGCTTGGGGATCATCATGAAGAGGAAACAGAAAGGTTGCAAGGTCCGGGGGATGCAGGTATGGCTCAGCAATTAAAAGCAGTGACCACACTTGCAGAGAACCTGGTTTGGTTCCCAACACCTTTATGGTGGATAACAACTGTCTGCAACTCTAGTTTCAGGGAATCCAGTGGCCTTTTCTGACCTCAGTGGCTATAGCATGCTCAGGTAGAGGTACACAAAATATTCATACACATAACAAAAATATTTTATTAGGAAAATTGAAAAAAAAAGGGTTGTAAGAACCAGAGGTAGTAGACAACTACAGTGACACAAGGCAGTTACATAGGTGCTCACAGGTTGTGAGAACAGGCACAAAATCTATATAAACTCATGCCAGAGACGGGCCCAGGATGGAGCGGGGAGGCCACCGGGAAGTCTCATCCTCGCAACTGAGCAGCCATTGACAACTGATGGCTGTTGGAAGAGGGAGAATCAGATTTTCATCAGGGCTGCAGCACCTATAAAGCAGCAACCCATGCTCCTGCAGATGGCCCCATACCCATTACCACCAAGTAGATTCTATGGAGGAGAGAGAGAGAGGAGAGAGAGAGAGAGAGAGAGAGAGAGAGAGAGAGAGAGAGAGAGAGAGAATATGAATGATTTGGGACGGAATAGCAGTGATGGGGATAGGGGAGGATTCTGAGGGGAGGGGATGAGGAATGGACTTGATTAGAGCACATTAGAGGCATGTATGACATTCTCAGTCAAAAGAAAGAAAAGTACTGACATATAATGTGTATGAAGCTGCCAGGAATCTATCTTAAAAGCAGATTTCAAAATAAGGTTAAAATAATCAGGATTTATACTTATCTCAAAATTTAAAAAAAAAGAGAAAGAAAAAAGTAAACAAAATAATGAT
>VZQC01009178.1:639313-748519 GCA_009823505.1 Rhizomys pruinosus | reverse complement strand
GAGAGAGAGAGAGAGAGAGAGAGAGAGAGAGAGAGAGAGAGAGAGAGAGAATATGAATGATTTGGGACGGAATAGCAGTGATGGGGATAGGGGAGGATTCTGAGGGGAGGGGATGAGGAATGGACTTGATTAGAGCACATTAGAGGCATGTATGACATTCTCAGTCAAAAGAAAGAAAAGTACAGACATATAATGTGTATGAAGCTGCCAGGAATCTATCTTAAAAGCAGATTTCAAAATAAGGTTAAAATAATCAGGATTTATACTTATCTCAAAATTTAAAAAAAAAGAGAAAGAAAAAAGTAAACAAAATAATGATGAAAATGAAACAATTTCCTTACCTTTTTCAGCTTCCAGAAGCTTCCTCTATTTCTTAGCTCAGGTTCCCTTACTGCCTTTTCAAGGCCAGCAGTGTCTGGCCAAGTCATCCCATGTTACCATCATCTTGGCAATTCCTCTTCTCCCCCTTTGCTCTTTGAAGGACGCTTGCAATTAATTTGGGCCCATCACAACAATTCTGAATACTTTTCCACCTCGAGATTTTTTTTTAATTTTTTAAAATTTTATTTATTTTTGTATGTGTATGAATGTACTGTCTGCATGTAGGTCTGTGCACCTGTGTCGTGCAATGCTGCAGAGGTCAGAAGAGGGTCTCGGATTCCCCTGGAACTGGAGTTCTCCTGGAATTGGAGTTACAGATGGTTCTTAGCCATCATGTGGGTGCTGGGGATCGAACTCGGGTCCTCTGCAAGAACAATTGGTGCTCTTAACCGCTAGGCTATCTCTACAGCCCCAAGATTTTTTTTTTAACAAGTCAGTGTCTCACTGTATACCACAGGCTAACCTGGATCTCTATGTACAAAAGGCTGACCTCGAATTAACAGAGATATGCCTGCCGACTCCCCAGTGCTGGAATTAAAAGAAATCACCACCAAACTGGGCACAGTTCACAATTCTCAATGGCACATTCAAAGACCATTCCTTATAAAGTAGCGTATTCACATTTTGGGAACTGGGACGTGGAACATCATCCTCCCTATGATAGAGATACAGCTAGAAACACATCATTGGGCACTTAGGGGGATGTTTATTGTAAGAAATACCATCATTGGTTTATAGAGATAAGCCTGAGGTTGAAGTTAATTTTGAACAATTGAAGTAATATCATAGAAATAATTGGAAATTATGGATGTGAAACTATTATTTTTAAAGTCTAGCCTTAGTTTATATTATGTGTATATCTGTGAGTCGACATAGAAAATTACCTACCATTTTATTTAGTGTATTGCTTCTGTATAATAAATGCATCTTGACTACCCCAAACTACCTTCCAAGGGGACTTACCAGCGATTTTTTTTATGGGTATGAGTTTATTGCCTGCATGTATGAAAGCACACCTGTATCATGCAGTGCCCACAGAGGACAGAATAGAGTGCTGGATCCCCTGGAACTGGAGTTATGGATGGTTGTTAGCCACCATGTGAGTGC
Source organism: Rhizomys pruinosus (assembly GCA_009823505.1). NCBI lineage: Eukaryota > Metazoa > Chordata > Mammalia > Rodentia > Spalacidae > Rhizomys > Rhizomys pruinosus. Next base: position 747,031 of record VZQC01009178.1, on the reverse strand, counting down.
AGGGATTCAAACCTGGGTCTTCTGCAGGAACAGCCAGTGCTCCTAACCTCAGAGCCATTTCTCCAGCCCCTAACATTGATTTCTAAAGTAAACTTCCCACTGAAAAGAGTGGCTAATTAAGTTTTTCTGCTTATTTTCTCATTGCTTTGAATTTGGCATTCCATTCACCTGGCGGAGTCTCGGAGGGTTCAAAGTCAAGGTTACTGTTTAGTGCAAGTTCATCCTTTCAGCTAATATTTGCTACATCCCCCATGTACCTGGCACTGTGCTAGGTACTACATTTTCAGTGGCGAAGTTGAACATGACCCTGGTCCTCGCTGAGTGTACTGTACTGGAAATAATTAAGGGAGGAAAGGAGACAGGTACAAAATAAGGTCATTAGTAAACTGTACAGCAGGGAGGGTCTGGATGAGTTAACGAAGTGAGAATGTTGAATTAGAGGAGGAGGAAGCTGCTGTAAGGCAAAGGTAAGCAATTATCAGGAACAGAATAAGTTACTGCCTGCTGTACTGATTTGTCTAGGGCCTTCATGGCAGCCTGATGAGCAGGTGTTCTCGAGCGCTCCTGCTTTCAAAGAAAGAGTTTCCCATTTTCAAATGGCAGAATTCCGAATATTCAGGGCAACTGGTTTGAAATGCCACAGAACGGCAGCATGGATGTGCTTTAAATGCCATGCTTCAATTTCCTCGACTTAAATATGAAGAATAAGAAGGATACTTATTGGAGTAGAAATGAGAATTTCTATCTCCCTTATAGGGGCTTCTTTGTGAACCCTATGAGTTTCTTATTAAATAATGGACAGTGAAAAAATTGATTTCATCTCTTGAAGTGTTTCTTTCTTTTCAAAATAATTTTGAACTTCCCCCTGCCTTTGAGTACTCATATAGATGAGCACATTTGAGAAACTGACCAGAAAGGAATAGGAAACACATTTGCTAAAGTACCTGATTGTTACTATGGCAACATTGGATTTGTTTGACATTTAGTCTTTGCATTATACTCTGTTGCCATAGTAATGAAATTGTGGATTCTGACACTATTTCCAAATTCTATTAAAATAAAGCCTTTCTCATTCTCCGAGCAGGAGGAAGGGCCATATTATTAATGTATATGATATACTGGAATTCTCTTTAGCACTAGAACACATGAGAGGAGACACACTCTTTATAATCAAACTGAAAAATGTGCTCAAAGGTAGACAATTTTTAAAAATTCAGAAAGCAGCCAGGCATGGTGGTGCACGCCTTTAATCCCAGCACTCATTCCAGCACTCGGCAGGCAGAGATAGGTGGATCTCTGTGGGTTCAAGGCCAGCCTGGTCTACAGAGCGAGCTCCAGGACACCTGGTACTAAAAGGGAGACCCTGTCTCAAAAATACCCCCCCCAAAAATTCAGAAAGTAGAGCAAAATGATTTTAATGATAAAATAGCTTTCTCTTTAAAGGTGTGAAATAAATGTGATCTATAAATTTAAATTGATTAAAATTTAATAATCGTGATTAATGCATAAACAATATGAGTAACTTTTGTATTTTGTTCAAGTACAGAAAGATAAAATATGGGGAAATAAGAGCCACAAAAATGAGTAAATAAATTACTTGAGGTTTTGAGGGACTTTCTGTATTTCTTTAAAGAAAATATTATATGATTTATCTATTTTAACTTTGTAAATGGGAGCCAGAATATTCTTATCTTATTGTTATCATGTATACTAGTAGACACATACTTTCACTATACATGGTCTGTTAATGGAGAAAATAGGGAGAAATTAAAACATGAAGCAAGAGAAGAGAGGTTAGTAAGAATGTGAAACAGAACAAAGATGGAGACAAGCAATAGAGGTAGGAATATAAATGAAAGAACAAAATATATACAAGGTAGGCAGAGAGATCTGACAGGAGATAGCCAAAAATCCCAAGAAGGACATTTTATTAGCCTTGTGGCGGATGGTCTATGGGTTACTGACATAATATTAAATGATTTAGGCTATCTAAAGCTTTCTACATTTCCAAGGACTACTCAAAGTTCATTCAGCTCTGTGATAACTAAGAAAAGCTGTTCAGCTGTAGAGTCTGTTCCTGATGGTTAAATGAAGAGCAGAGGGTAGAATCAAGAAAGCTTACATTAGTTATGGCTCATTCCTTGCTGGGTGAACTTACTAAGGCTCCAGACTTTTCTGAGCCTCAATTTTTTTCATAAAATACTGATGTGTCATATTTCCCTAATGAGAGTCTTTTAGAAGACATGTATACAAAGTGCTGAGTAGAGTGTCTAGTACTCTCTAGGCATCTAGGCATTCATCAGATGAGGCAGTTGCTGGTCCATTTCCAAGCTGGAAATTACGAGAATGAGAAAACAACTGAGAAAATGCAAAATAAGGGTTGATTTGCTGTATGCTTTTGTCCTTTGTTTCTGAAGTCTTTAAGTTTTTCGTAAATCAAATGACTCCATATAGAAGGGCATGGCATTTGGAGTGGCAGGACATGACTTTTAGAAACTGAGCCCATTATAGGGAAGAGAACACAGAACTGCAGCTGGAGACAAGAAGGTGGTACAAGCTGGCCACTAATTAGTGACCTGAGACAAGCTGAAAGTCTCCATTAATGATAACATCCCGAGTACAGGCAGGAAAAGATACAGATTATAAGTAAAAGCACAATAATAAAAAAGTCTTGTAATTTATCTTTTTATAAACTTAGAATATTTTGAAATCTAATTAATTACCATGATGGCCCTGATTCGACATTTTTAAAATATGATTTAAATTTCTTTTTAGTAATTTGAACTTGTATACAGAAACACAGGCTTAGTCTATTCAACTTGCTACTTACAAATACCATAGACAGGGTGGGTTTATCAGCTAACACATATTTAACAATATTCTGATGGCTGGAGAGTCTGAGGTCAAGATGATGCAGATACTAGGGCTAGTGAGGTTTTCGAATGGCTGTCTCAGCCATGTTCTTACACGGCAGAAGGGAAGAGATCCACTCTGGATCCTCTCTTACAAACCCACTTAGGAGGATTCCTCCATCATGATTTAACCAACTCCAAAGGCCTTACTTCCAAACACCTAGGGTTAGGATTTCATAATATAAATTTGGAAGGGATCCAGACAGTCTACATTGAACAATATAATGTGTCAAAGCATAGAAAGACAGTGTACCTATGCTTAGGGGGTCGGCAAAACTCAGGTTCCTTTCTCCTTATTTCTGCCTCACATACAACACCTTTCTCCTTACATTTGTGTCTCTTTGATGTCTTTCCACAGAAAAACATCTCAACACGTTGCTTTATAGTTGAACAAACTAAAAAGCCTTGTCAGCAATCATAGCTCTTACCTTTAAGAACTATAAATGAGTTCAGTAATCAAAGGCAAGGTTCTTAGGTGAAGTCGGGATCCCGCTGACATTGTGTTGTTATTAGTGTATGTTGACCACAACCCTCTTTCTTCCCCACAAAGAATATGGATAAGATGAAAGTCAAAAACTTAGCTTACAGACAAACAGAAGTGGAATTTCCAGGTGTTCCATGGAAATAAGTCAAGTAACCGCAATGGACACCTGGCATAATCCAGTTTTTGTTCAGCTGCCAAACAGTCATGGATTCATTTACCAGGCTATGATTCAAAGCAATTACATGGCCATTATTCCTTCTGCAACCTTAAATCTAAGTTTATTTCATGGTGAACAGTGAAAGCATGGTCTGTGCTGGGTGTTGGGTGGCAGGGCTCATGGCTGGGTGGAGCTTGCAGTGCAGCCCAATAGATATTAGGGGAAAAATGGTGGATTTGGGGTGAGAGTTTTCTTCCTGTTCTACTGAAGCCCTTCAAATCTTTGGGCTGCTTCGAAATCAGTCTCTTTCAGGTACTGATCGTCCATCTGGAGTGACGGCACAGAGTGAGGGTTCAGAACACAGATGGTCTATACTAAAAGCCCAGCCCGTCTCTCATATTTCTGCCTCCGTTTCCTCATCTAAAACATGAAGACTACAAGGAGACTTCTCACATAGCTGCTTTCACAGTCAACAGATTAAAATATCTGAAGCCTTTAGATTAGTGCTTTGCACATAGTATTTAATAATTATCTGTAAAACAAGCTGAATGACAAGCTTTTTACCTCAACGATCTGTGTTCTTATAAAAAAATGTAGAACATATATAATAAATTTAATCAAGAAATTACAAAAATTGGAGCTAGACAGATGGTTCTACAGCTAACAGTACTCTTGAGGAGGACTCAGGTTCAGTTCCCAACACTTACCTCTGGTGGTTTGCAACTCAGTCCCAGGGGATCCAGCATCTTCTTCTGGTCTTCATGGGCACTGCAGGCATGTGGTTTGCATACATACATGCAGGCTCTCACAGATACACATAAAATAAAAATAAATGTTTTTTATTAAAATGAGAAAAATATTTTCGGGCTGGAAAGATGGCTCAGAGCGGTTAAGAGCACCGACTGCTCTTGCAGAGGCCCCGGGTTCGATTCCCAGCTCCCACATGGCAGCTAAGAACTGTCTTTAACTCCAGTTCCAGGGGAATCTGATGCCCTCTTCTGACCTCCGCGGCATTGCACGACACGGGTGCATCAACCTACATGCAGACAGTACACTCACACACATAAAAAGTAATAAATTAAAAAAAAATTGAAAAAAAGAAAAAATTTTCAAAATACTCGTATTTACAAATACGAGTATTTTGCCTGCCTCTAAGTGCATCGTGTCATGCAATACTCAAGGAGGCCAGAAGATGGCCACAAATCTCCTGGAATTGAATTAGCAATGTATAAGCCACCCTGTTGATCTTAGGAACCAACCTGGTCCTCTCAAAGTACAGCAGTGCTGCTTAAACTGCAAGAGCCATCTCTCCAGCATTTAGAATATACTATATATATATATATATATATATATATATATTATATATATTTTTTTTTTTTTAATTTTATATTATTTATGTGTAGATGGACTGTCTGCATATTAGTTTGTGCACCCGTGTCCTGCAATGTCGTGGAGGTCAAAGAGTGGTTCAGATTCCCCTGGAACTGGAGTTCTCCTGGAATTGGAGTTACAGCACGGTTTTCAGCCGCCATGTGTGGCTGCTGGTGATCGAACCCGGTCCTCTGCAAGAACGATGTCCGTCGCTCTTAACCGCTAAGGCCATCTCCTCTCTCTCTCTCTCTCTCTCTCTCTCTCTCTCTCTCTCTCTCTCTCTCTCTCTCTCTCTCTCTCTCTCTCTCTCTCTCCACTCAGACTGCACTCTCCCCCTCTGCTCTCCCGAAGGACAGAAGAACGATCATCAATGGCAAGTGGCAGTTGCAGCAAAGCAACACCAAGAGCACTCAGGAGAGAACGCTACGTCTCCTCCTCGTGGTTTCTGGTACTCTACACAGTCAGAGAAACTTCTCTAGTAACATACTATGGAAATGATCCCTGAAAGTATAGTCTTAAGCCTGCAAATATTTTTTTAAAAGATGTTACAAAAAATTAATAGTAATTTCTTTTTTGGGGGGGAGGTTTGAGACAGGGTTTCAATATACAGTCCCAGCTGGCCTAGAAATTGATATGTAGACTATCCCATAGTGGCCTTGATCTCACAGTGATCTGTCTCTCTCTGCCTCACAATTGCTGGGATTAAAGGCTTGCTCCACTACACCTGGCCTAGCAGTTCCTTTCCGAACAGGGTTTGGCTCACTGCGAGCCTGCAGCTGTCTGCAGGTTGCAGCATTTTGAGTGCTTAGACTATAGGTTATCAGCCACTACAATTTCTTTAAAAAAATCACATTTAATTTTTACTATTAAAACAAAATATGTGCATCTGCTTTTCTCTTGCTATAAACAGCTGGCTCAGATTTTGCTAAAAATTTGGAAAATATTTAGGTTGGGGTGACTTAAAATATAGGCTTTTCTGTAAGGGAATTCAAAACAACAAGAGGCCATCCAGGAAGTACAAAAACTTGTCTAGGTAGGGACTTCTGTGACTGTCAGAAAGGAGGGACAGGCCGTAAGAGTACAGATGTCCAAAGTGAGTTTTGAAACTGAGCTCTAAACAGTCACTAGGATCCACACTCTGAACCTCAAGCACAGGTTTGTAACTGATACGTCTCTTCCATGGTAAGTCCATAAACCCATGCCCTGGGGTGAAGAAAAAGATGATTTACTTTTAAAAATTGATAATAATTCTCATATCAAAATGGATCCATTGCTGGGTGTGGTGGTGCCCGCCTTTAATCCCATCACCTGGAGGGGAGAGGCAGGTGGAGCTCTATGAGTTCAAGCCAGCCTGGTCTACATAGCAGGTTCCAGGACAGCTGAGGCTATAGGGAGACCCTGTTTCAAACACACACACACACACACACACACACACACACAACCAAAAACAAACAAACAAACAAACAAAAACAAACCAAAAAACCCAAAAAACAAACAAATGAAAAAACAACCAAAATGGATCCATCTCATTTCATAGGCTATTGTAGTAGAAAGTAAAGTCTGGTTGATTACCCATTTTATGTAAAACAAGAACAAAACCCAGGACCTATCCACAATGTATCAGAGGTCTGTGACTCATTAACATCTCAGAATTTGACTCCAGACAGATATTTGAAACTTAAAAAGAAACCTGTCTTTGCTTAATAACTAATGTCCTAAAGCATCCTTCTTTCTTTCTCCTCTTGTATTAGAAAAAAACTCCAAAGAACAATAATTACAACAATGTCAAACAATGTCTATGGAAACCAGAGTTTTGTTGCTGAAGTTTAAAATCATGAAATTTGCTGTTGAAAAAATTTGAATGTTGGTTTACAAACTACTGTAGCTTGAATGTCTCTGGCAAAATTCAGAATTTAATTCCCACTGTGAGAAATTAAAAGGTGAGACCAGATGCTCCATTTAAGTGTAGTAGGGAATAATTTATAGATCACAGATTGATTGGTTGAGAGTGGGTCTGTTGATTGATGCTAGCTGGCTGCCTGTGTTGGATATACTTTTTGTAGTCCCTCCACTTTTGAATACCCCAACCAGAGCTGTATTTTTCTTTTATCTTTTCTTTTCTTTTCTTTTTTTTTTTTTTTTTTTTNGCTTTCTTCTTTGTTTCTGAAGTCTTTAAGTTTTTCGTAATATAAATGGACTCCATAAGAAGGCAATCGGCATTTTGGAGTGGCAGGACATGACTTTTTACGAAACTGAGCCCATTAATAGGGAAGAGGAACACAAACTGCAGCTGGAGCAAAAGTGGTACAAAGCTGGCCACTAATTAAGTGACCTGAGACAAGCTGAACAGTCTCCTTAATGATAACATCCGAGTTACAGGCAGGAAAAGATACAGATTATAAGTAAAAGCACAATAATAAAAAGTCTTGTAATTTATCTTTTTATAAACTTAGAATATTTTGAAATCTAATTAATTACCATGATGGCCCTGATTCGACATTTTTAAATATGATTTAAATTTCTTTTAGTAATTTGAACTTGTATACAGAAACACAGCTTAGTCTATTCAATTGCTATAACAAATACCATAGACAGGGTGGGTTTATCAGCTAACACATATTTAACAATATTCTGATGGCTGGAGAGTCTGAGGTCAAGATGATGCAGATACTAGGGCTAGTGAGGCTTTCGAATGGCTGTCTCAGCCATGTTCTTACACGGCAGAAGGGAAGAGATCCACTCTGGATCCTCTCTTACAAACCCACTTAGGAGGATTCCTCCATCATGATTTAACCAACTCCAAGGCCTTAACTTTCCAAACACCTAGGGTTAGGATTTCATAATATAAAATTTGAAGGGATCCAGACAGTCTACATTGAACAATATAATGTGCCAAAGCATAGAAAGACAGTGTACCTATGCTTAGGGGGTCGGCAAAACTCAGGCCTTTCTCCTTATTTCTGCCTCACATACAACACCTTTCTCCTTACATTTGTGTCTCTTTGATGTCTTTCCACAGAAAAACATCTCAACACGTTGCTTTATAGTTGAACAAACTAAAAAGCCTTGTCAGCAATCATAGCTCTTACCTTTAAGAACTATAAATGAGTTCAGTAATCAAAGGCAAGGTTCTTAGGTGAAGTCGGGATCCCGCTGACATTGTGCTGTTATTAGTGTATGTTGACCACAACCCCCTTTCTTCCCCACAAAGAATATGGATAAGATGAAAGTAAAAAACTTAGCTTACAGACAAACAGAAGTGGAATTTCCAGGTGTTCCATGGAAATAAGTCAAGTAACCGCAATGGACACCTGGCATAATCCAGTTTTTGTTCAGCTGCCAAACAGTCATGGATTCATTTACCAGGCTATGATTCAAAGCAATTTACATGGCCATTATTCCTTCTGCAACCTTAAATCTAAGTTTATTTCATGGTGAACAGTGAAAGCATGGTCTGTGCTGGGTGTTGGGTGGCAGGGCTCATGGGCTGGGTGGAGCTTCAGTGCAGCCCAATAATATTAGGGGAAAAAATCGTGGATTTGGGGTGAGAGTTTTCTTCCTGTTCTACTGAAGCCCTTCAAATCTTTGGGCTGCTTCGAAATCAGTCTCTTTCAGGTACTGATCGTCCATCTGGAGTGACGGCACAGAGTGAGGGTTCAGAACACAGATGGTCTATACTAAAAGCCCAGCCCGTCTCTCATATTTCTGCCTCCGTTTCCTCATCTAAAACATGAAGACTACAAGGAGACTTCTCACATAGCTGCTTTTCACATCAACAGATTAAAATATCTGAAGCCTTTAGATTAGCATTGCACATAGTATTTATTATAATTATCTGTAAAAACAAGCTGAAATGACAAGCTTTTCTTACCTCAACGATCTGTGTTCTTTATAAAAAAATGTAAACATATATTAATAAATTTAAAATAAGAAAAAAAAAAATATAAAAATTGGAGCTAGACAGATGGTTCTACAGCTAAACAGTACTCTTGAGGAGGACTCAGGTTCAGTTCCCAACACTTACCTCTGGTGGTTTGCAACTCAGTCCAGGGGCATCCAGCATCTCTTCTGGTCTTCATGGCACTGCAGCATGTGTTTGCATACATACATGCAAGGCTCTCACAGATACACATAAAATAAAAATAAATGTTTTATTAAAATGAGGAAAAATATTTTCGGGCTGGAAAAAGATGGCTCAGAGCGGTTAAGAGCACCGACTGCTCTTGCAGAGGCCCCGGTGGTTCGATCCCAGCCCCACATGGCAGCTATAGAACTGTCTATAACTCCATTTCCAAGGGAATCTGATGCCCTCTTCTGACCTCCGCCCGGCATTGCACGACACTGGTGCATCAACCTACATGCAGACAGTACACTTCACACACATAAAAAAGTAATAAATTAAAAAAAAAATAAAAAAAGAAAAAATTTTCAAAATAATCATTTACAAATTACGAGTATTTGCCTGCCTCTAAGTGCATCGTGTCATGCAATTCTCAAGGAGGCCAGAAGATGGCCACAAATCTCCGTGGAATTGAATTAGCAATCGTATAAGCCACCCTGTTGATCTTAGGAACCAACCTGGTCCTCTCAAAGTACAGCCAGTGCTACTTAAACTGCAAGAGCCATCTCTCCAGCTAGAATATACTATATATATATATATATATATATATATATATTATATATATTTTTTTTTTTTTAATTTTATATTATTTATGTGTAGATGGACTGTCTGCATATTAGTTTGTGCACCCGTGTCCTGCAATGTCGTGGAGGTCAAAGAGCGGTTCAGATTCCCCTGGAACTGGAGTTCTCCTGGAATTGGAGTTACAGCACGGTTTTCAGCCGCCATGTGTGGCTGCTGGTGATCGAACCCGGTCCTCTGCAAGAAGCAGTCGTCGCTCTTAACCGCTAGGCCATCTCTCTCTCTCTCTCTCTCTGCTCTCTCTCTCCTCTCTTATATATTTAAATATATATATATATATATATATATATTATATTTTTTTTTTTTTTTAAAGAAACCACTCAGACTGCACTCTCCCCCTCTGCTCTCCGAAGGACAGAAGAACGATCATCAATGGACAAGTGGGCGTTGCGCAAAGCAACACCAAGAGCACTCAGGAGAGAACGCTACGTCTCCTCCTGTGGTTTCTGGTACTCTACACAGTCAGAGAAACTTCTCTAGTAACATACTATAAAATGATCCCTGAAAGTATTAGTCTTAAGCCTGCAAATATTTTTTAAAAGATGTTATGGGGCTGGAGACATAGATCCTAGCGGTTTTAAGAGCACCGACGCTCTTGCAGAGGACCCGGGTTCGGATCCCCAGCACCCACATGGCGGCTAAGAACCGTCTGTAACTCCAATTCCAGGAGAACTCCAGTTCCAGGGGAATCTGAGACCCTCTTCTGACCTCCGTGCATTGCACGACACGGGTGCACCAGCCTGCCTGCAGACAGTACATTCATACACATACAAAAATAAATAAATAATAAAAAAAAAAAAATTTTAAAAAAAAAAATAAAAGATGTTACAAAAAATTAATAGTAATTTCTTTTTTGGGGGGAGGTTTGAGACAGGGTTTCTTACAGTCCCAGCTGGCCTAGAAATTGATATGTAGACTATCCCATAGTGGCCTTGAATCTCACAGATGTCTGTCTCTTCTCTGCCTCACAAATTGCTGGGATTAAAGGCTTGCTCCACTACACCTGGCCTAGCAGTTCCTTTCCGAACAGGGTTTGGCTCACTGCGAGCCTGCAGCTGTCTGCAGGTTGCAGCATTTTGAGTGCTTAGACTATAGGTTATCAGCCACTACACTGTCTTTAAAAAAAACACATTTTAATTTTACTATCTAAAACCAAAATATGTGCATCTGCTTTCTCTTGCTATAAACAGCTGGCTCAGATTTTGCTAAAAAATTTGGAACATATTTAGGTTGGGGTGACTTAAAATATAGGCTTTTCTGTAAGGGAATTCAAAACAACAAGAGGCCATCCAGGAAGTACAAAAACTTGTCTAGGTAGGGACTTCTGTGACTGTCAGAAAGGAGGGACAGGCCGTAAGAGTACAGATGTCCAAAGTGAGTTTTGAAACTGAGCTCTAAACAGTCACTAGGATCCACACTCTGAACCTCAAGCACAGGTTTGTAACTGATACGTCTCTTCCATGGTAAGTCCATAAACCCATGCCCTGGGGTGAAGAAAAAAGATGATTTACTTTTTAAAAAAATGACAATAAATCTATATCAAAATGGATTCCATTGCTGGGTGTGGTGTGGCCCACCTTAAATCCCATCACCTGGAGTGAGGCAGGTGGGAGCTCTATAGTTCAAGCCAGCCTGGTCTCACATAGCAGGTCCAGGACAAGCTGAGGCTATAAGGGAGACCCTGTTTCAAACACACACACACACACACACACACACACACACACAACCAAAAACAAACAAACAAACAAACAAAAAACAAACCAAAAACCCAAAAAACAAAACAAATGAAAAAACAACCAAAATGGATCCATCTCATTTCATAGGCTATTGTAGTAGAAAGTAAAGTCTGGTTGATTACCCATTTTATGTAAAACAAGAACAAAACCCAGGACCTATCCACAATGTATCAGAGGTCTGTGACTCATTAACATCTCAGAATTTGACTCCAGACAGATATTTGAAACTTAAAAAGAAACCTGTCTTTGCTTAATAACTAATGTCCTAAAGCATCCTTCTTTCTTTCTCCTCTTGTATTAGAAAAAAACTCCAAAGAACAATAATTACAACAATGTCAAACAATGTCTATGGAAACCAGAGTTTTGTTGCTGAAGTTTAAAATCATGAAATTTGCTGTTAAAAATTGAATGTTGGTTTACAAACTACTGTAGCTTGAATGTCTCTGGCAAAATTCAGAATTTAATTCCCACTGTGAGAAATTAAAAGGTGAGACCAGATGCTCCATTTAAGTGTAGTAGGGAATAATTTATAGATCACAGATTGATTGGTTGAGAGTGGGTCTGTTGATTGATGCTAGCTGGCTGCCTGTGTTGGATATACTTTTTGTAGTCCCTCCACTTTTGAATACCCCAACCAGAGCTGTATTTTCGTTTGTCTTTTCTTTTCTTCTTTTTTTTTTTTTTTTTTGTCTTTTTGAGACAGGGTTTCTCTGTAGACCCAGCTGGCCTGGAACTTGATCTGTAGACCAGCCTTGAACACGTAAAGATCTGCCTGCCTCTGCCTCTCAAGTGCTAGGATTAAAGGAGAGTACCACCATGCCCGGCTCAGAGCTGTATTTTTCTTATGCATCATACAGTCTCATAAATTCTGTTACAGTAGCAGAAAATGGATACAGACATAAACCATTATAATTTCCCTGATGGATGATGAGAATTTACATCCATTACACAGGTTAATGGACTACAATAGAGGACAAGATTGGGGACTTTAATCTTCTCTAACATTTAGTTCAAATCAACAAATTTTTGTCAGCCTAAGTGCCAGGTGTGCTAAGTACTAGAGATAAAGAGGCAAGAGTTTATGTATGGCATAAAATTGGTTATGAACAAGCATGAAACTTTTATGAAAGAGTTAGTCTGTACTAAGTTTGCAGAGAGAGAGAGAGTTTTAAGGAGAAAAAGAGCACACATATTTCAAAGATTCATTTGACTTTTTATTCTGGGTGATATGTCTAACATGAAATTAATATTAAAAATCAAATCAGTCAATAGAACATCAGGTTGGCAATTTGGATCTAATGTAAGATATTACGGATTACTTCCAGTCTCTTTCTGTTGGTTCTTATCCACTCAGACAAAATATACCTGAGAATAAAAACTGAGGGTAATTAGTAAGAAAACTCAGGTTAATAAGGAGGCTGAGTTCATGCTGTGAGAGGAAAATTCTTTTAATCAGTTAATCATCATTCACTTTTTGGTCTTTTTGAAACACCCAGCTGGCCTGGAACCCAATATGTAGACCAGGCTGGCCTTGAACTCACAGAGATCTGCCTGCCTCTGCAGCCCCCTGAGTGCTGGGATTAAAGGCTTCTGCCACCACTCCCAGGTTAGACCCTATTCTTGTTACTGAAATAAATACACAGATTCAAGTGGTGGTCAGACTGTGCAAGAAGACAGAGAAAATGTCTGGTTGTAATGGGGATAGATACTTCTCCTTTCTCATCACATTCATTCAGAAAGTATCTATTACAAACAATATCCCAGATTACAGAACAGAGATTTCTGGTCAGGTGTGTATGGCAGGCGATGGAGAGGCAGGAGGGTAGCCATGCTGGAAAACAGCCTGATCTACATAAGAGCCCTGTCTCAAAAACCAAACCCCAAAACTATGTCTTTATTTTTCCAAAAATAGCAAAGTTAATTTTGTTCTATTTAGGTTAAATTAATATAAACATGCTTGACTCAGCCATAAGTAAAAGTATTTGATTAAAGTGATCATTGCCCTTCAAAGAATATTTTTCATAACTGCTTCCTATTTTATGGAAGAGGATTCCTCCAGAAATAACCAGCAAGGCATCGTCCAATTCATACACAATTCATTCGATCATTTATTTACCAAATCTTTTTTCAATGCCTTCATATAATATAACGTATCTATGCGCATGATGGGCGCTTTGAAAGGTGCTTACTTGAGCAGGGTTGTTAGTTAACAAATAAAAACTTGGGATGACAAATAAGGTAGAGGACCTACTAAAGATCGCTAATCAAATTTAACTTGGCATCCTGTTCTACCTGGCTAAAAAAAAAAAAAAAAAATCCGGAAGTAGTGGCTCCGTAAGTGGAAATGAATCTCGAACCCAGCACGTAAAACTTAGGGGAAATACAGCAATGCTAACCTAGTCCCAAGACCGGTGGAGTCCAAGCAGCACAGGAAATGGGGTTAAAAAAAAGGGAGGTCATATTGAGAGAGGAGATTAAGCCGTCGGCGGATTCTGCACTTTATATCCTAAGATTAGGGAGATTGCCCCGAGGAAATCAACGTCTCATTTTGACTGGAGTTTGAAGAGTGGACTACAGGAGAGAAGGGACTCGTATTATTCGGGTGAAAACAGACAGGCCTGACTGGAGGTCGTGGGAAGCAGGGTCCACAGAAACGTGAGACTGCAGCAGAGGACAAAAAGGAAGAAAACCTAGGGGAATGCTGAAGAATGGAGCACGAGTCAAATGTTCCAGGCCAGGTCGCGTTTGTAAGAGCGACTCTGGATTGAACCATAGGGGAAAAGGCCGTGTTTGGGGAGATTGGAAGGAGGCCGCGGGTGGTGGTAGGAGAGGATCCTGGCATCCCGGAGGTGGGTTCTCGCTCCCTTTTAGTCCTTGTAGCAGGTTGAGGGTCAAGGACGAAAGTAGACTGGAGATGGAGGACCCTGGCCTCCATCAGGCGGAGCAGCAGGGCACGCCGGCCGCTGGGGACCAATCCTGCGCCGGCGCCCGCTTGATTGACAGAGCCACGTGCCAAAGAGTGAGCGCAGGCGGGAGAGGAATCGCGGCGGGGCGGTGTCCAGGGCACTAACCCGGAACCGGTTTGGGACTCGATTCCCATTGTGAGGCCTGGCCTGGGGCGGGCTCTTACGTCGAATGTCAATCCTCTGCAGACCAATGGTGGAGCCGCATCTCCTGAGCGGCAGCGACCTCAGCCAAAGGGGACAGGGAGAAGTTGGTGGGCGGAGACTCCATGAAGCATCTCTTTTGCAGCACCCTCAGGGGCGATCCTGCGGTGGTGCCGCCGGGGTCGCAGGTGAGTGGTGTGGTGTCGGGGAAGCAGCCGGGCCCTGGAGGTTTGGGGACGGCGGAGACCTCACAGGGGTGGGACCCCGAGGCCATCACCGCTGAGGGCTTTGGCTTCGGCTTCGCTGGGCAGCGGGATCGCGAGGCTGGGGAGAATTCCCACGCGCGGCCGGGGAGGGGGAGAAGGGCCCACAGCCGCTGCCGCAATGATACTCACCCAGGCGGAACTGTCACCACCCGGAGGAGAGAGTCACCCCCCACCCTCCAAGTTGCCCGGACTCTAGTCTGGTGCAGCCTCAACCCTGTGGCTGCGTCAGGTGCCCGCCCGAGCTCCGGATCCCGGAATCCCTGTCTCCCCGATACTGCACTTTCTTCCCATAGGGTTGCTTCCTAGCCCGAGATCCTTAAGTAAACTTAGTTGTTCACCGCGCACAAGTTTTATAGGAAGGGAAGTTACTGTCTTGTAGGAGTATTGGGGAAAAGAAAGTCACACTTTAAATGAGATTGGGGTGGGTTGGGGTGGAGGAAGTTTGCATTTCTGGGATGTGTTCTCTTAAATGCCTAATGAATTTAAACCTCAATCCAAATTTTTTCCTCGAACTTGTAGTTCAGTAGCACACCCTGTTAATTTCATCCTAATTGTTCGTTTTTAAAGGAAAATGCCCAGCTATAATTTAGTGCATTATTTGTAGTATGTCATTGGTTTAGAAAATTGTGTAAGTGCACGGCCTAGCCTTCTTGTTTCCAAACAGCAAAGAATGATTGTAAAACGAGATTTTAGGAAAATGGCAATCCTCTGTGGTTGGACATGGGGGTCTTAATAGTTTTTAGGGGTTGCGACTATTGCATTCCCTGGTGTAAAGACGATGACAGCCAATGAAAAGGGGGAAAGCATTCAGAACCGGAAATGAGACCTGCACATTTTATGACCTGTTTTATCCCTAACACCAAGACTGGTGCCTCAGATGTAGTAGAAGTTTAGTAAAATATGCCTTGAGGAGATTACTTGGGAGTGGGTCTCAGAAAACCCAAACTTCCTTTACCTGGGTATCAACTATAAAGGATCGGGTCTGGAAGACACGTCTGGAGAAATGGCTTTTTTTGGCATAAGCACAACTACCAAATTTTAACCCAGGATGGTCACATTTTCTTACCATTAGAAAAAATAAAAGGTTTTCCTTGGATTAAGCTCCAACTAAGCTGAACTCTAAGATGAATTTCAGTATCAAGTTCACCAAGGTTAAACATACTGTGAAGTACTTTATCAGTGAAATAGTTCGTTTGTTCAGCATAGGTCAGTAGCAGACAAAGGGACACCACCTCATCAGTTGGAAGTATGGAGGTAGGAATTGTTGGGAAAAAGTAGGCCATGCCATTGACAGCAACTGCTGCTGGCACATTGAAAAAAAAATACTGACTGTTAGGTTAAACAGGACTGCTACTGTGCCACTTAACCAGTAAATTTATAATGATCCAGTTATTAAATTAATCTCAGATTCTGAGACCAACAAAATCTGATGGTTGACACATGTATAAGATTCTCTTGATAACATCAGTCATTATTTTATTAAGGACTTTTATCCCTTATATATTATTTCAGTCCCAGTACCTCCATGTTGGAGGTAACATACTTGAATTGAGAAAATAAGGGAACTTCCACAGTTACGCTTTTCTCTTTCAGTACAGTTCGGTATACTAGGCCAACATTAAAGGTTGGCTGGTGTTAGGCTCAATCTAGTTTTCTTGCTTTCATTCCTGGTACTTTGTTGCATAAGATCCAAATTAAATACTAATTCCTCCTCAAAATCGTTTTTTGGATCCCATCAATGGTTCCTCTGAATGGACACTCAGGATAGTTTATTAGTATCTTTTATAAAAAAGTGATTTGTTTTTATGTGCATGAATGCATTGCCTCCATGTCTGTAAGTGCAACTATGTCACGCAGTGCCCGTGCAGTCAGAAGAAGACATCAGATTGTCTGCAACTGGAGTTATGGATGGTTGATAGCTACCATATGGGTGCTGGGAATTGAGCCTGGGTCCTCTGCAAGAGTAGTCAGTGCTCTTAGCCACTGAGACATCTCTCCATTTTGAATTTTTGCATTTCTCATACAATCTAGTTTGATGATATTTAGATCTGCTTCCCTCTCAGCACCTTCCCTACTGTCCCCTCCCAGTTGAATGAATTCTCATATATATATATATGAGACACACAAACATGTGCCAATGCACAGAGAACAAGAGGCAGCCGGGTGCTTATCCCTGAATAGGACACCTATTTTAAACCTCTGCTTCCCAAGCCTCAGAGTTCCTTGGCAAAGAGGAGGTAGAAAGATTTTAAGAGCCAGAGGGAGCGAGTGACCACAAGGAAACAGAGTCTTCCAGACAGTTGGTCAGTTTCACATTTGAACGCACAGCAATGTTATCAGCATGCCCAAGCCCATGCAGGCTCAAACCAGACAAAATCCCAGTGTAGAGAGGGGGAAGCAGGTAAGAAATCCCAGCCCAACCTAAGGAACGAAGGGCAGTTGATGGCTGCTGGGGGAGGGAGAGACAGTGTCTTACAGGGCACAGACCTACACTGAAGGACGTATACCGTAGATTCAGTATTTTTTTTTTTTAAATATTGGTAAGCCTTTTATGACTTATGAAGTCCTTCTTAATGATCCCTGAAAGGAAACTGCTCAGTGGCTCTACTACCTCTACTCCTTGCCTTTCTATATACCTTTTTTATTAGCTTTTGTTTTTGAGATGGGGTTTCAACTCTCTTGTCCAGGCTGGCCTTGAACTCCTGGCCTCAAATGATTTTCCTTCCTTGGCCTGAGTACCTGTGTCATAGGCTTTTTGATTGATTTTGAGTTGCATGTCTGGAATGTTAGCTACCAGTTACAAATACACACTGGACACTAGATTCCTTTCAGTATCTCGATTAAATAGCATTTTCATTATTTTACAAATGAAATCAAACATAGAGAGGTTAAGAAACCTAAAGGCACAGTTAGGCTGTGGTAGATCCAGTATTTGTTCGCTTCCTCCCTCCCTCTCTCTTCATTGCTTGTTCTCTCCCTCTGTTGTAGTACTGGAGATAGAGCCCAGGGCCTTGCACTTGCTTGGCAAGTGCTCCATCTGTGAACTACTCTCCAGTCCTTGTGCTTTTTTTTTTTTTTTTTAATTTATTTTTGTCTGTGTATGAATGTACTGTCTGCATGTAGGTTTGTGCATGTGTGTCGTGCAGTGCCGCGGAGATCAGAGGCGGGCGTCAGATTCCCCTGGAACTGGAGTTAACAATGGTTCTCAGCCCGCCAGGTGGGTGCTGGGGATCTAACCCGGCGCGGAGGTCAGAAGAGGGTCTCGGATTCTCCTGGAACTGGAGTTGGAGTTAACAGACGGGTCTCAGCCCCCATGTGGGTGCTGGGGATTAGGTCAGAAGAGGGTCTCGGATTCCCCTGGAACTGGAGTTCTCCTGGAGTTGGAGTTAACAGACGGTCTCAGCTGCCATGTGGGTGCTGGGGATTGAACCCGGGTCCTCTGCAAGAGCAGTCGGCGCTCTCAACCACTAGGCTATCTCTCCAGCCCCTGTCCTTGTGCTTTTAAGACAACATCTCACTGTGTATCCCAGGCTGGCCTGGTACTGGCCCTCGTTCCTGTCTCTGAGTCTTGGGTCATGTTCATGAACTGCCATGCCTGGTTCAGATCTAGCATTCTAGCCCAGGCAGTCTAGCCCCAGGATCTGTGCTCATAACTTCTGTGCATATTCTCTTTTAAGGATGTTTTAATTTTTAAATACTTTTTCCTATATTCCATTGACAAAAGGATTATATTTATCCGAGGATATTGTAAGCACACAGACACTGATTATACATTCCAATTTACTGGGCTTCGTTCAATTTATCATCAAATATCTTCAGAGAAATTTTGCAGGTCTATTTTAGAAATACTTTGTTTGCAGTCCTGTTTTGTTTTTGCATACTTTGCTCTTTTTCCATGTATTTGTGAAAGTGACAGTGACCTTTTTTCTTTTCTTTTTTTCTTTTTTTGAGTTCATTTTCTACTGTTTAGAGTGTGGAGTTCTCACTGACCTCTATTTCCTCAGCAAGTGGCTGTTTGGAAGATGGTTATTTCACATGAATGAATAGAAACAAAAAGATGATGGGCATATTTTTGGTGATGTTATTAAATATACACAATTGGTTGAACAGAGATTCTTGGGAACTGGAAAAGAAAAAAACTGAATAAAGTTTATAAATGCCTATAAAAGTGCTTTGTTGAGAAAGTTTAAAAATAGGGAATTAGCATCCATTAAGAGATTCTGTGCAAACAGTAAAGCACTTGTGCATTTCCTGATTAAATTTAGCTTTGTATATTTGCTTTATTATTGCTTCAGTAGAAGTAGTTTCACGCTAATAAAAATGGTGCGAGCAGAAATTAAGGTATTTAAGAGAAAAGAGATGTTGTTTGTAGATAAACTGAGGCACAATAAAGGTTTAGTTTATTTGAGGCCACGGTGGTTCCTATAGTAGCCAGTTCTAAGGCAGCTGTGTAGAATTCTGCAGAGGGTGTGCTAGGTGAAAGCAGGTACTGAGCATGAGAGTAAAGCAAAGGAATGTTTCATTGTAGTTTGGTGCTTGTCTGGTCTGGTCTGGTCTGGTCTGGTCTGTAGTTTGGTGCTTGTCTGGTCTGGTCTGGTCTGGTCTGTAGTTTGGTGCTTGTCTGGTCTGGTCTGTAGTTTGGTGCTTGTCTGGTCTGGTCTGTAGTTTGGTGCTTGTCTGGTCTGGTCTGCTGGAAAGTCATTAGTTACATAACTATGTTAAGTGGGCACCTCTGATTGTTCAGCTTACATCTCATTTTGTTTAATGTGGCATTTACAACCCAGAGTGAATTTGGGAGTAAGAAAGTTAAGGCCACCTATAAGTGTAGCTAATTTTGTCTGCTTAGAGAGTCTTCAGGCCTGGTCTCCTTAATTTACCTTAACTCCTCATGCAAAGACCTTTTTGCCTATATATGAAATTTTATCTGAATCATCCACATAGATAAGAATCTTCTCTTTTTTGAAAATCTGCTGAATGGTATCACAAAGCTTACCTTAGCAACATATTTCTAAGAGTTAGCTAACACAAGATACCAGTAAGTCAAAGTAATGTGGGTGCTGGGAATCGAACCCGGGTCCTCTGCAAGAGCAGTCGGGGCTCTTAACCTCTAGGCCATCTCTCCAGCCCAGCAGTTTGTTCTAACCTCTCTTGTAGGGAAGGAAGGGCCAGTCTATAGCAGGGATCATTTAATGTTGTAGGATGATCAGAGTGTTAATTGTAACCCTGTGAACCCTTGTTTCCTATTGCATTCTTTTAAAATCTCTAGATGTTCAAGTTTTTGCCTTTAGTAGATAGATAATTTAATTTTCACTCAGAATTCAGCAATTGTTTAACATCCTTAGTAGCACTAATGCCCACTTTGTTCACAACTTCCAATCCTTTTCTGACCAAATGTTTTTCAATTTACCGTTGCTCTTTTGGTTGATTCTGTTATAATCTGGCTAAAAGAAACCAGCAGAAGTCCTGCCACTGCCCGCATATTGGAGTGTCTTGAAAGCCCCTTGCTAAGTTTGTCTATTACCTTAGACTCAGACTCCTATCAAGTCTTAGGACTTGGACAAAATGTAGACCCCGCCCTCCAGACTGTAACACTTACAGTCATTCTTCCCGTCCATGTTCCTGTAAGCACTCCGGTTTGGGACCCTCCCACCCACTGGAACTGCTCATTAAATTATGCTCACGGCATTCTAGGTTTTCTCTAGCCTGCTTCAAATTTTATTTTAAATTCCTCCCACAAACTGGTTCCAAGGGCATAAGGCCACCAGGTTGCCCAGCAAGCCCACTCTCTGGTCCCAGTTTTCTGTTACTTTTTTTCCCCCCACGGGACAGAATACCTGACATAACTCACAGTGAGATGGTTAATAAACTTGATGTAATTTAGGATCACTGTGGTAATGAACCTCTGGGATTTTCTATAATCTGTTGAGATCCAAAGACCCACCGTAAACACGGGCAGCATGTTCTATGGCCTGGGGTTCTGGAGTGAGTGGAAAGAAAGTGAGCTGAGCACAGCTGTCATCACGCTCTGCTTCCTGACTGCAGATGCATGCAGGGTGGACAGCTGCTTCCTGCCTCTCCTGTCTGCTTCCGGCACCCAGATGGAGTCACCCCTGGATCTGTCAACCGTAAGGGCTTCTGCTTAGATATTTAGTCACAGCAACCAGAAAAGCAACTTGCATCATGGCCAACAAGAAGAGACTGCAGAGCAGTACAGAAAGGGGTCAGAGCAAAGTGTGATCCCGAGGACGAGCTTCCCACGACCTTCTCCTTGTACCTAGAGCTTCCTAAATATTCCAGAATGTGGCCAATGGTAGCACTCAGTACAGGTGCCTGCCACCAAGCCTGACAGTCTGAGTTTGACACCCCCTCAGGCTCCCATGGTGGGAGAAGAGAACTGACTCCTGTAGGTTATCCTCTGACTGTCACATGTCTGTGAACACATGCCTCCCCTTCCTCACACACATACACAAAATGAATGTAAAGAGTAATTCCCATTAGGCTGGGAAAGTGGGTTAACGGGAGTCTGGGATTACGTTTCATGTTCAGATCATTGCATCAATAATTCATGGGCTTTTTGGCAAGTTGACTAATTTGTCAAACATTTGTGGTGTACTCACCACGGCCCTATGGCCTGTCGGGCTCTGGGAAGGTGGTGATGAGCAACTCGTCAAACTTGCTGACAAGGGGAGAGGTAAATTAATTACACGTTTGAGAAATAGTTCGCTTAGTCCGCCAGTTGAAGAATGAGAAAGAATGGACCAGGCCAAGAAGGGGACAATGTGACAAGGTCCTGAAAGAAAGCTTGACAGTGTGTGATTGGAAGTAGGGCAATGTGGTTGGAGTCCTGGGGGATCCCAGGATGTGGGTCAAGACTGACTTGAAGGGCTAGAGAGGTGCACAGGGAGTTAAGAACAGGTGCAGTTCTTGTAGACGACCTGGGTTCCTAGAGAGGTGCACAGGGAGTTAAGAACAGGTGTAGTTCTTGTAGACGACCTGGGTTCATAGAGAGGTGCACAGGGAGTTAAGAACAGGTACAGTTCTTGTAGACGACCTGGGTTCATAGAGAGGTGCACAGGGAGTTAAGAACAGGTGCAATTTTTATAGACGACCTGGGTTCATAGAGAGGTGGCACAAGGAGTTAAGAACAGGTGCAGTTCTTGTAGACGACCTGGGTTCATAGAGAGGTGCACAAGGAGTTAAGAACAGGTGCAGCTCTTGTAGACGACCTAGGTTCATAGAGAGGTGCACAGGGAGTTAAGAACAGGTGCAATTCTTGTAGATGGCCTAGGTTCCTAGAGAGGTGGCACAGGGAGTTAAGAACAGGTGCAATTCTTGTAGACGACCTGGGTTCAGTTCCTAGCACCCATATTGGGTGGCTCATAACCATCTGTAACTCCAGCTCTTGGGGATCCAGCACCATATGGCTCTGGGGACAACTGTATTCATATGCACACCCCTCCCCCATAATAAAACGAAAAGGAGAGTGCCCTGACTTAGTCATTACAGCTTCTTGAGAGAGAGACAAGATGGCAGTTTGAATCTGTATTTAGAGAGTTATTTTTTGTGTTTTAAAATTATCTGACTTACCAGGTTATAGTGTGTTAGAGAACTGGTGCATCGTTGAGTGATTTCACTTTACTTTTCTCCTGCAGATATTTCCCAGTCTGCCTCTACTACTGATGAATGGAAATTCAGTGATTGGAACCAAGGGCCAACAAGCGACTGTCCTTGGTTTCTGTACTTTGTAGTACTCTTCACAGTCTTTGCACATCTTTTCTCGACATAAAACCTCCATTCATTTTTTTTTTTAAAATGAAGCAGTTGAAAAGAAAAAGGAAAAGCAATTTCAGTGTCCAGGAAACTCAAACCCTTTTGAAAGAAATTACCAAAAGGAAAGAAGTCATTTTTTCCAAGCAGCTCAACACAACAATAAATGTGATGAAGCGAATGGCTTGGGAGGAGATCGCGCAGTGTGTGAACGCAGTAGGAGAAGGGGAGCAGAGGACAGGGACCGAGGTGAAAAGAAGGTACCTGGACTGGCGGGCTCTCATGAAGAGGAAGAGGATGAAGGCGAACATGAAGCTGGTTGGTTCCGGGTTTCCTCTTCCCACATCTGATTTAGACGACTCTCTCACCGAAGAGATAGATGAGAAGATAGCGTTCCGAAATGATGCAAATTTTGACTGGCAGAATGTGGCAGATTTCCGGGATGCAGGTGGATCCCTAACAGAGGTCAAAGTGGAAGAAGAAGAGAGGGATCCCCAGAGCCCGGAAGTGAGTGCCAGCCTGGGATGCTCGTTTGCTTTATCAGGAGGCCAGACGCAGGAAGCTCCCAGATCTCCAAGCTGAAAGATTGAGAAAACCATAGTGTCTTCTCTTTGTGTCTTTAATACCTTTCTTCTCGCCCGAATATAATCATATCAGTTATATGCATTAGTGACAGGTAGCTCATGTAAATAATTTTCGTAATTCAGATTAAGTGGTTTTGTGTGTTCAGACAGCTCAGGAATCCTTTAAGAAATCTGGCAGGGCTGGGAGATGGCTCAGCAAGTGATAGGGTTTGCCACAGAAGCCTGACATCCCTGGAACTCCAGTGAAAAGCTGGATGAGCTGTGCTGTGTCTGGAATCCCGGGACTCCCATGGTGGAGCCAGGAGAAATGGGCCTGAAGCTTGGAGACCAGCTAGCTTGACTGCTGCCCAATAAGGAAGAGAGACCCAGCCTCAACACCGGGGAAGGACAGAACAGTACTGAAAGCTGTCTGCTGACCTCCATACATGCCCTATGGCTCACATACCTGGCGCACGCAACACCCAACACACAGTACACACACACACACACACACACACACACACCCCACACACACGAATGAATAATGTAAAAAATAACCAAAGCAGAAGAAATATCAAGGCAAGCTGGCAATTGTGAAGTAGAAGTAAATACTAAATCCGATTTTGTCTTTTCTTTCAGTTTGAGATTGAGGAGGAGGAGGAGATGTTATCATCTGTCATACCAGATTCTCGGCGGGAAAATGAGCTTCCGGATTTCCCTCACATCGATGAGTTCTTCACCCTCAATTCCACACCATCCAGAACAGCCTACGATGAGCCGCACTTGCTGGTCAACATCGAGAAGCAGAAGCTAGAGCTGGAGAAGCGCCGGCTGGACATCGAGGCGGAGCGGCTGCAGGTGGAGAAGGAGCGGCTGCAGCTGGAGAGGGAACGAATGCGCCACCTGGACCTGGAGCATGAGCGCCTGCAGCTGGAGAAGGAGCGGCTGCAGATCGAGAGGGAGAAGTGGAGGATGCAGCTGGTCAGTGCCGAGAAGCCGGCTCTGGAAAGCGAACTGGGCCAAGGGGAAAAGTCCGTGTGTCAGCCGCAGGACATAGACGCAGAGAAGTTGAAACTCGAGCGAGAACGCTTGCAGCTGGAGAAAGATAGGCTCCAGTTTTTGAAGTTCGAATCCGAGAAGCTGCAGATTGAAAAGGAACGCTTGCAGGTGGAGAAAGAGAGACTTCGAATCCAGAAAGAAGGGCACCTGCCGTGACTGAGTTCTCTACTTAACAAATGTCCCTGAACCGTAGAGTTTTCACAGCAGGTGATGGAAAGGTGGAGCTGCATTAGCTATGTCATTCTTTTTTTCTCCCTGTCTGACATCACTAGGAAAAGGATAGTTACACGTGGGTAGCTGTATGCTTCAGTAGTCTGTTAGGTAAACACTGTGCCCCTACATAAACAATAGCAGCGAGTGTGCTAGACTCTTTCACAGTAGTTGTATTGCATAGATCACAGTAGTAATATTGCATAGAGTCCTGTCTTATCTGTGCGCCTAGAGTTTACAGTTATGTCTATGTAAAATTCTAGTCCAGTGGTTCTCCAGTGAGGTTTGGGCTTTCGGAAGACATCTGGCAGTGTGTGGAGACATCTTTGGTGGTCAAGGCAGGTGGGTGTCGGTTGCTAGTAACAGCTAATATGTAGAGGCCACAGATGCTGCTAGATACCATGTATTGCCTGGGTCTCCTCCTCACAGGAAAGATTACCCAACCCAAAGTATTGTCAGTACCAAGTCTGAGAAACCTTATCCTGGCCTAACTGTGCACCTCTATAGCTATGTTTTATAGTTTTAGAATATTAAAACTGCAGATATTTGTGTGGGTAGATACTTAAATGGCCAAAAATATTTTATCTATGAAACATTACTGTGTAGTATATTGACTATAGGGAGAGGTGAGGATTATAGGTATTTTCTTCCTGTGGTTTCATCCATAAGTAGACTGAGACACAGAAACAATCTGGGGGATGTCTGAGATTGTCTAACATGGATTGCCTTGAAAGGCATTATGTCTCAGAAGCAACTTACAACTAGGAAGCTGTAGTTCCCTCTTTGAATCTATTGTCTCAGCTTAAATTGCAAAACTTATCATTTCAGTCATGCACTGAGATCTTAATGTAAGACAGTGGCAGAAGCTAGTAAAAATGGTACCAATGCCAAAACGATACCAAGTAGTTCATGACCTTGAACCCAATGAGTTGTTGGTTGGTTTATAAAATGAAGAATAGCCATTTGAGAGTGGGAGGTAGGGAAAATGTCCTTTATATCAGTAACAATGGTGTGGAAACAGTGGTGGTAGCTGTGTGTTAGGGATAGGGGAAGCCCTCATATGCTCTTTGACCTAATGTGTACAACAGTTCGTGAAAGAGGTATCTGTTACTATTCCTGAATCTGGGTTCAGGGAAATCCTGTAGTGAGCAAACAGCAGATGTTTTATACAGCAGTGTCTTTGTCCTTGCCCCTTCTGGATGAGTGAGCTTTGTCTCTACTCCCTGGCTTCACCTGGTCATCTGCCTCCGGTTTCCTGACAGTGGTTTATCACAGTCAAGTGGATTTGGATGCACACTGAAGTTGAAAATGGCCGCACGAGTTCACTTTGTGTTTTCTGGTTTCCAGGGCTGATATGTAGCTTTAATACAACTCTTCTGTTGACAGACTACCTTGATTACATATTTGTTTCTTGTTAATTTAAGAATGGCTAAAAAAATCATGTTGATGTTTGAGTATGGGTATGTACCCATACTTACTTACCTTGATTTTGAAATAGTGTTATTTTTCTATAACTATATTAAATGCTTCTACTGTAGAAATAAATTTGCCTATACTGTGTGTCTTAAAGTTTTATTATTTATGGGTACAGGTTACTGAGCCAGGAAGGAAACTCTCGTGACTTGAGTTGGTACCTAACATATGTGCTAAGCTTTGAGCTGTGCATGCACCACACCTGACATTCATCTCTACTTTTGAAAGAAATGAAATGATGAATTACCAGCTTGACTAACTAAATAACTAAAAAGTTCCATATCATTTATATACCCAACATTTTAAAACAGAAGCTTTAAAGAGGAGTAATGACAGTTTAGGTGTAGGTGGTTTATATGGTTTTGCCATTTGCTGCTTGTGGTTGTTGTTGAACTTGCTCTTCCATTTGATTCCACTTGTGAAATCTGCCCTGATGCTCCTTGGTTTGTTTTGTCTAAAGAAAATGATGAATTTAAAGTATAAAGTTCTACCCAAAGGTATTGAGTTTTAATTTCCTAGCTTGAAGACATTCTTTTTGATGGAACATTCTTTAAGTTCTTAGAAGCAGCAGCAGCAGCAGCGGCAGCTGCAGCGGCAGGCTTGTCTTCCAGGACTTTGGTTGGAGAGTCCTGGGTTTCTTAACTGTGCCCAGAACAGAAATGTTGAATCTCATTCTTTTTTTGTCTTTTTGAGACAGGGTCTCCTTTTAGTTCTAGCTGGCCTAGAGCTCCCAGGGTGGCCTTGAACTTACAGAGATCTTTCTGGCTCTGCCTCCTGAGTGCTGGGATTAAAAGCATGCGCCATCATGTCTGGCAGCTCTCTCTTTAATAGAAAATGACATACCTGCAGTTTTGGAGTGATCTGCACACTTGAGTAAGTCATTAGTTATTGCTATGCAACAGACCTTCAAAAATTTGGTGGCAAAAGATGACCGCCATAAATAGGTTTTTGCTGATTAGAGGGAATGATGCTGAATTTAGCTTGGTGGTTTTGATCTTTTCTAGATTCCTGTGATAGGATGAAGCTAAATAGATGGCTGTGTTTTGGGGGGATGCTGGATATTGGGTGGGTGTTAGTTATGGGGCTGAGGTCTCATAGTGTTTGATTCTTTAGCAAGGCTACTTCAGGTTCATTCTAATTTAGATGGCAGGCGTAAGAGGCAGAGGTGCTGGAGGTGTCTTGAGACCTAGTCTTGGAACAGGTGTGCTGCAGGGGGCCTGTGTTAATCACAGGGCCAGACCAGAAGTAAAGAGGTAGAGTTAAGGTTCACTGCAGCTGGCCTGGAACTCACTGTATAGACCAGGCTAGCCTTGGTCTCATAGAGATCCACCTGCCTCTGCCTCTGCCTCTGCCTCTTCCTCCAGAAGGCTGGGATTAAAGACATGTGGCACCATGCCCAACCAGTTGTGTGTGGCAGTTTTTCAGTTAGTTTTGCACACCTCCATTCTGTTTGGCTTGGGGAACACCTATTTTTATCTGTGGCCCTGGTGTCTTGCCTCAGCATTTCTACTTCATAAAATTGGCATGATCAGGACTTTGGATTCTCACTTCGGGGGATAAGGAAACTTCCCATCCTTTTAGTGAGAATGCACATTTGAAAGAAGGAGTCACACACCTGCAGAGAAGGACAGGAAGTGCTCTCAGGCCTCTCTCTGCTAATAGCTTTTTTTTTTCTTTTAAGATTTCATTTTTATTTGTGTGCCTGTGTGTGTGTGTGTGTGTGTGTGTGTGTATGTTTCTGTGTGTGTGTGTCTGTGTGTGTGTCTGTGTGTCTGTGTGCATGGTGCACATGTGCACGGGGTTGATGGGGTTGTTCCACAGCCAGGACATGGCATCTGCCTTCTCTCCTCTTTCATCATTTTCTACCTATTCTGGGGACAGAATCTCTTCTTGAGCCTGGGCCCAAGTCTTGGCTCTTTACTAGACTAGAAGTCAGCAAGTCCCAACAATTTAGTCTCTGCCCTACTTGGAGCTGGAGTTACAGGTGTTTGCAGGGATACTTGGCTTGGGAGCTAGGATCCAAACTCTTGTCCCCATGATTATGGATGGAGTGCCCTAACCCCCTGACCATCGAATACTATGATCCCCATGATTATAGATGGAGTGCCCTAACCCCTGACCATCGAATACCATGGTCCCCTCCTGATTATGGATGGAGTGCCCTAACCCCCTGACCATTGAATACCATAGTCCCCTCCTGATTATGGATGGAGTGCCCTAACCCCTGACCATCGAATACCATGGTCCCCTCCTGATTATGGATGGAGTGCCCTAACCCCCTGACCATCGAATACTATGGTCCCCATGACTATATGGATGGAGTTCCTAACCCCCTGACCATCGAATACCATGGTCCCATCATGATTATGGATGGAGTGCCCTAACCCCTGACCATTGAATACCATGGTCCCCTCATGATTATGGATGGAGTGCCCTAAACCCTTGACCATCGAATACCATGGTCCCCTCCTGATTATGGATGGAGTGCCCTAACCCCTGACCATCAAATACCATGGTCCCTTCCTGATTATGGATGGAGTGCCCTAACCCCTGACCATCGAATACCATGGTCCCCATGATTATGGATGGAGTGCCCTAACCCCTGACCATCGAATACCATGGTCCCCTCATGATTATGGATGGAGTGCCCTAACCCCTGACCATTGAATACCATGGTCCCACATGATTATGGATGGAGTGCCCTAACCCCTGACCATCGAATACCATGTCCCAATGATTATGGATGGAGTGCCCTAAACCCTTGACCATCGAATACCATGGTCCCAATGATTATGGATGGAGTGCCCTAACCCCTGACCATAGAATACCATGGTCCCAATGATTATGGATGGAGTGCCCTAACCCCTGACCATCGAATACCATGGTCCCCTCATGATTATGGATGGAGTGCCCTAACCCCTGACCATCAGAATACTCATGGTCCCCATGATTATGGATGGAGTGCCCTAAACCCTTGACCATCGAATACCATGGTCCCCTCATGATTATGGATGGAGTGCCCTAACCCCTGACCATCGAATACTATGGTCCCCATGATTATGGATGGAGTTCCCTAAACCCCTGACCATCGAATACCATGGTCCCCATGATTATGGATGGAGTGCCCTAACCCCTGACCATCGAATACCATGATTCCAATGATTATGGATGGAGTGCCCTAACCCCTGACCATAGAATACCATGGTCCCAATGATTATGGATGGAGTGCCGTAACCCCTGACCATTGAATACCTTATGATGAGTGACTCCATACCAGGTCCATGATTATGGATGGAGTGCCCTAACCCCCTGACCATCGAATACCATGGTCCCCATGATTATGGATGGAGTGCCCTAACCCCCCATCGATAGCCCAGTCCCGAATGACCCATGGTCCCCATGATTATGGATGGAGTGCCCTAAACCCTTGACCATCGAATCCACCCATGGCTCCCCAGGTCCCATGATTATGGATGGAGTTCCCTAAACCCCTGACCATCGAATACCATGGTCCCAATGATTATGGATGGAGTGCCCTAACCCCTGACCATCGAATACTATGTCTCCCAATGATTATGGATGGAGTGCCCTAACCCCTGACTCATATGTTTTTATATATCCTATGCGTTCCCCCATGATATGGATGGATTGTCCCTATTACTGCCTGGTATTCTCTATCTATAATCTATTCTCCTTTATGATATTGTGTAGGTATTGCTCTGTTTCCTTAACTTCCTCTGTGACCAGTAGTTTGTTAATTTACCATTCNAGAGATCCACCTAAATCTGCCTCCCAAATGCTGGAATTAAAGGGGTGTGGCACCATGCCCGACTTTAAAAGTTATTTTATTTTTATTTTTTTTTATTTTTATTTATTTTCTATGTGTATGAATGTACTGTCTGCATGCAGGTTTGTGCACCCGTGTCGTGCAATGCTGCGGAGGTCAGAAGAGGGTATCAGATTCCCATGGAACTGGAGTTCTCCTGGAACTGGAGTTACAGATGCTTCTCAGCCGCCATGTGGGTGCTGGGGATCGAACCCGGGTCCTCTGCAAGAGCAGTCGGTGCTCTTAACCGCTAGGCCATCTGTCCAGCCCAAAAGTCATTTTTTGAAAAAGACAGAATGGGCCGTGCGTGGTGGAACACACCTGTAGTCCCAGCACTTGCCAGGCAGATCTCTGTGAGTTCAAGGCCAGCCTGGTCTACATAGTGAGTTCCAGGACAGCTGTGGCTACAGGGAGACCCTGTCTCAAAAAGACAAAAAAATAAAATAAATAAATAAGAAATAAAAAGACAGAATGGAACAAAGCTCAATCTTCCCCTAAAATTCCCAAAATAACTGAGTCACAAAATTTGTGGCCACTTCAATTTTTGACATTTTTATTGCATGCTGATGTTATTTCTTTTATATCTTGTCATGCTTAATTATGTGTATATGTATGAATGAGAATGTTTTTGAGATAAAGGAATGATAAGTACCCATTTATAAACTTAGGTACTCTTAACATCTTAAGACCTATTAAATGGAATTTAGAGCCCATTAAATGTTTCATTAAAAAATTTTAAAGACTATTTGTTTATATAAGACAACATTTACTGGAGTCATAAGGCCTTCATTAAATTATGAACTTTAATGTTGTATATATGGATTTTGATAATTCCTTCTAAAACATGTTCTGAAAGAAAAAAGTTAACTAATTCTATTGTCTTTTTATTTTTATTAAATTTTATTTTTTTATGTGTATGAATGTACTGTCTGCATGTAGGTCTGTGCACCTGTGTTGTGCAATGCCACAGAGGTCAGAAGAGGGTCTCGAATTCCCCGGAACTGGAGTTCTGGAATTGGAGTTACAGACAGTTCTCAGCCATCATGTGGGCACTGGGGATCGAACCCAGGTCCTCTGCAAGAGCAATCAGCACTCTTAACTGCTAGGCTATCTCTCCAGCCCCTATGGTCTTTTATAATAGTCAAGGAAGGGTAAAGGCCTTGTGTGTGACCTTTATGTTAATCAAAATATCTTTAAGTACATTTTTAAAAATCCTTTTATCAGACTAGTTACTATGGATTTCTTTTTCATGAATTTTTCTTACTATATAAATGTTAAATGTAAGACAGATTTTAAAAAATATTTTATTTGTTTTCATTTTATGTATGAATGTGCATGTGTAAGTGCACCCGTGTCATGCAATACCCTTGGAGATCAGAAGAACACATTGGATTCCCCTGGAACTGGAGTTACAAATGGTTGTTAGCCACCATATGGGTGCTGGGAATCGAACCCAGGTCCTCTGCAGGAGCAGTCAGTGCTCTTATCCATTGAGCCATCTTTCCCAAGACATAAGATTTTTTTTTTTTTTGGTCTTTTCGAGACAGGGTCTCCCTGTAGTCCCAGCTGTCCTGGAACTCACTCTGTAGACCAGGCTGGCCTTGAACTCACAAAGATCCGCCTGCCTCTGCCTCCTGAGTGCTAGGATTAAAGGCATGTGCCACCATGCCCAGTTCTGAGTGAATATTCTTGTACTGTTGATATAATAATCCGAACTGCTTGCCAGCTCTTGGAAGGTAGCACATAGAGCTCAAGAAAGATGCCACTGCTCAAAGGCACACTTAAAAAAAAAATATTATTAAAAAATAATCTGTTCTTTCGTCCCCTTCTGGACCCCTAGCCAGCAGGCTAACGTCTCTGTCTCTTTTTTTCTTTTTTTAAAATTTTTTATTTATTTTTTATGTGTATGAATGTACTGTCTGCATGTAGGTCTGTGCACCCGTGTCGTGCAATGCTGCGGAGGTCAGAAGAGGTTGTCGGATTCCCCTGGAACTGGAGTTAAAGACAGATCTTAGCCGCCATGTGGGTGCTGGGGACCGAACCCGGGTCCTCTGCAAGAGCAGTTGGCGCGCTCTTAACCGCTAAGCCATCGCTCCAGCCCTAAGTCTTTTTTTTTCTTATGCAACTTACTAGCAAGGTCAGAGGCCAGTACCTAAGAGCCCAGTCTCTTCCTTTCTCACTCTAATTTTTGTTTTACACCTTCAGTCTCCCTTAGGGCTACTGTCTCCACTTGGGAAAGACCTCTTATTATACAAAGAGTGGCCAGGCTGTGCTACTTCAGCTGGTTACTGAAACTGCCTCCCCTGGTGTGCCACTCCCAGGTCTTGCAAAGCTTGCTCTAGACCTTCTTTTGTCCTCAAAGCATGTCCCTACGCAAGTGCTTAAGTAGGCATGCCGCTCTATAATACAGAAGAGGACTGCCATCCCAGCATTCCCCAGTGACATCATCTGCTTAGGTGAACTCACCCTAGTTACACATCTCACTATCCACGGCATGATCCCACCAGACCATCTCAGAATGTGCTCTGCCCACACTCTCCCCTCCCCCAGCTTCCCTTCGGTTCCTGGTCTTCTCCCTCCAGAGGAAACACCATTGCTCTTCCCAAACTCATCGTCAGTTTTTCTCTCCTTGACTATGCCAATTGTTGCTAAGATTTCTTCTGGGAGCTGCCTCCCTCCTCCATTGGCCCTTAACACAAAGTGAGGTATGATTTCGCCAAATCAGCAATTTTATTGGGCTTACTAACAGGGTGAGGGGTTACTCACAGAAGTGTGAAGGTGTGTGTGTGTGTAGTTCCTATAGTAAGGGCACACAGCAAATTCTGCATCCTGGCAGCCACACAAAATGGCGAGGGTGAGAGTCTGCCTCTCTTCGGCTTTTTCTGCTTATACTCTTAGTCCCTCTCCCATGTATAACTCTGGACAACTGGTTCATCGGCAGGCATGATTGACTCTCCTTTCTTGTGGAGCACCAACAGTCACGTTTTGGGTTGATCTGAGGCAAATATGTGCAACCAAACTTGGGAAGAAGGCATTCATCCAGAGCTTGCCAGTATAGCTTGCCCTGGGGAGGACAAGTCTATGCAACAACTTCTATTAATATTATTGTTAGTTTTATTCAAGATTATATAATGCCATTTTCATGCAAATATACAGTATACTTTGTGGATCTGAAGTTGTAATTTCTTTTTTTTTTTTTTTTTTTTTTTTTGGTCCTTTTTCGAGGACAGGGTCTCCCTGTAGTCCCGCTGTCTGGAACTCACTCTGTAGATCAGGCTGGCCTTGTACTCACAAAGATTCGCCTGCCTCTGCCTCCCAAGTGCTAGGATTAAAGGCATGCGCCACCACGCCCGGCTTGAAGTTGTAATTTCTAAAGCTCCCAGAGTACTAACATGCTGGTTTTTTCCCCCAGCATCTTCTGTTTGAAAACTTCTTGATGTTTTATTATTTATTATACAAAGTATTATTTTGCACAATGCCTAATTAAAATCCAAATGAGGATGACCCTTCAGACAGGTCTCTGAAAATCAGCCTTGTTGTATATTCTATCAGTTACTTTTGTTGTTGCTATAACAAAATACCCTGACAAAAAAAGCAATTTAGGAGAAAAGTTTTAGTTTGGTCTATATACAGTCTATCATGGCAAGAGGTCCTGGTGGCTGGAGCTAAGGCAGCTGGTGACAGACAGTGCACCTGCCATCAGGAAGCAGAGAGAGATGAATGCTGGCACTCAGCTCACGCTCTCCTTTTCAAGTTGTCCAGGAGCCAAGCCTAGAGAGTGGTGCTGCCCACTTTTAGGGTATGTCTTCCCATGCCAGTTAACCCACTTAAGATAACCCCTCACAGGCATGCCCAGAGACTGTCTCCTAGGTGATTCTAGGCATGCCTGTTAGGGATTCTCTCTCTCTCTCTCTTTTTTTTTTTTTTTTTTTTTTTTTTTTTTTTGTCTTTCAAGACAGAGTCTCACTGTAGCCCCAGTCTCGCCTGAACTTGATTGTAGGACTCAGGCTGGCCTTGAACTCACAAAGATCCGCCTGCCTCTGCCTCCCAAGTGCTAGGATTAAAGGTGTGTGCCACCATGCCCGGCTGAAGGATTATTTTAACTGTTAAGATGATCTGCATACTGACTTGGGTGGCTTAATTTGTTTAGAGCTTTCAAATAAACAGTTGGCAAAGATTTTAACTCAAATTTGCTCTCTGGTGTTTTCTTGTGAGGTAAAGTGTTGGCAATAAAAAGAAAAAAGTTGTGGTTACCCAAATAAGATTGTCTCTCAATAAGGTTATTTAGAAAATATTTTAAAATTATGGACAAATTTATGTAGTAGTATTTATTTCTTATTACAATTATATAACCAAGAAAATGATATTTTTTTTCACCAACTCCCACATGGATGCCTCTAAATCTCACTAAATGTGATATATTAGAATATTGTCATTTTGATGTGAACAAGTATGTGAATACTTATAATAAATATCAAAATGGTATTGGTATTATCTATCCTTACTGCTTATGTTTTAAATATTTTTTCATTATTTTTTATTTTGTGTGTGCGAGTGTATTGCCTGCATGTGTCTAGGTGCACCTGTGTTTTGGAATGCCTGCAGGGGTCAGAAGATATCACATTCCATGGAACTGGAGTGAGGGATGGTTGTTAGCCACCATGTGGGTCCTGGGAACCCAGCTTGAGTCCTCTGCAAGAGCACTTAGTGCTCTTAACTGCTGAGCCATTTCTCCAGCCCCTCCTTCCTGATTATTAAAACACATATTAATACATTCTCTATTTTTTTCTAAATGTCCCCAAAGGAGTGGAGTTATTGCCTAGTAGAACATGGAAAACAGAAAGAAAAAGAGCTACCTGATGCCGGTAAGATGGCTTAGTGGGCAAAATGCTTGCCTTGCAAGTGCGAGGACCTGAATTCAGATACCCAGAACCCACATAAAGCCAGGCTCTGTGGTGTGTATCTGCCATCCCAGTGCTCCTACCATGAAATGGGAAGCAGAGGTCGGAGAATCCTCGGAAGCTTGAGGCTAGCCAGCCTGGTGTCTATCTCAGTGAATAAGACCTTGTCTCAAAACAAGGTGGCAGGTGAGGACCAATATTCAGTGTTGTCCTCTGACATATAAGGAGAGATGTCTGAGAAGTTTTACTGCAGTGATGTATTGATATCAGTAATGTAAAAAATACTAATTAACATTAGTACTTTGTGTCTTAGTTACTTGTCTATTGCTGTGACAAAGAACCTTGACCCAGGGAACTTATAAAAGGAAGTTTATCTGAGATTATGGTTCCAGGGGAGTTAGAGTCCATCATATGAGAGGGAGGCATGGTAGCAGGAGAGGGTCAGAGTAGGAGCAGAAAGCAGAGGCTCACATCTTTGCCAGGCACGGGAAGCAGAGAGCAACTGGAGACCTCACTAGGCTTAAGCACTCTCTAAGCCCGCCCCTGGTTGCATGCTTCCTCCAGCAAGGTCACACCTTCGAAACCTCCCAGAACAGCACCACCAACTGGGGACAAAATGTCCAAATACTTGGAGCCTATGGGGGACATTCTCATTCAAACCATTACAGTTTGTTTTGCTTTGCTTTGTTTTGAAGACAGGGTCTCCCTGTAGCCATAGCAGGCCTAGAACTCGCTATATAGACCAGGCTGACTTGCCTTGATCTCACAGAGATCCACTTGCCTCTGTTTCTGTAGTGCTAAGATTAGAAGCATGTGCCACTACTCCTGGCTAATTCACGTCCCCCTCCTGGGTCTTCTAATTATGTATAAGGAGTGACTACATTTCACATCTTCATACCAAGTTCTAGAGATGACGTTCAGTGGGCTCAATCCTATCTGTAGATTCCATATATTCCATTTTATGAAATCGGTTGGTTCAGACTAGTTGGTTCAAAGATGTACACATAATCCATTCAGAATCAATGAAACATGAGCGCTGGTCCCTGGGACTTCTGTGGAAGAGAAGCATTTGCTTTATTCCTTAAAATCCTACTCCTATGTAAGCACAGGTTCCAGGGAGATGTAAAGCCATTTGGCTACCCCTAGTGTGCGTCTGCCATCGGAAGACTGGAAATCAGAGGACAACTGGTGGGAATTGGTTCTTTCCCACCATTTGGCACTGGGGATCAAACTCAGATCATTAGACATGAAAGCAAGCACCCTTACCCATGGAACCATCTTAACCCTACTTTTTATTTAACCCATGCTTCCATACAGTTCTGCACAACAGAGTTTAATCTTTCCTTCATTTAAAGTTTTCATAATTCATTTTTAGGTTTTTGGCAATAACTTTAGTTTTCAAAAAATTTTATTGAGGCTGTAGCTCAGTGGTAGAATGCTTAGCTAGAATTCACAAGTCCGGCATTCAATTTCTAGTACCACAAAATAGTGCATTAAAATGTTATTACCCTGATTACTAAATTTGTAAATTTTGAGGGGTTTATTTTATTTTATTTTATGTATATGAGTATTTTGTCTGTATATAGATAAGTCCACCCATGTGATGCAGTGCTCATGGAGGCCAGAAGAGAGTGTTTGATCATCTGGAACTGGAGTTATAGATGGTTGTTAGGTGCCATGTTAGGATGCTGGGAACCCAAACCAGCTCCTCTGCAAGAACAACCGGTGCTCTTAACTGCTGAGCCATCTCTCCAGCGCCATTACTAAATATTGAGATTTCCTCTATAAATTTTGTGCTTAGAGCAAATGCCTCCCTCGCCTCAGCCTAATTCTGGCCCTGAGAAAAGGCAGTAAGTTCATTCAAATAAATGACATTCCAGATTTTCACAACCACTACAATGCTTATTTCCTTTAATATTTATGTTTATGTGTAAGTTATGTGTATGTCTATACATTAATATGCACACATGCATGTGGGTGCCTGTGGAGGCTAGAAGAGGGTACCATATCTCCTAGACCTGGAGTTAAAAGTAGTTATCACAATCGTGGTTTTGATATCCTGTCATATCCCCAAGTCCTATCCATATTCAAGAATATGATATTGTACCAGCCTGAAGGATTATACGTAATGGATTTATTAAAGTCTTTATTTTATGGCTCTAACACCTGAGTGTCTGAGTTATGATTTGGTTCCCTTTATTGCTTTATTTCCATATGTGGAATTAATCTCTTTCAGATTTTATGTGTCTATTTTGCGGTTTTATTAAATATTAAGCATTTTATGTAAAGACTGAAATAATTCCTGTCAGGACTTTGTTTACAGGGAGTTTAGAAGCTCTAGTCAGGAACTGAATGGGATGTGGGTTTGTTTGTCCTTTGCAATTTAGACAGTCATTACTACAATGTTGTAGCTATAAGCTAATGAAGGCATGCGCTGACTTGCCAGAGAATTTTCATAGTATTCTTGCCATGTTTTGAGCATTTCATGCATGTGTCTGCCACAGAGCAGGCCTCCTTCCATGTTCCTGTCCCTGCTTTCATGAGGAGATGTTGGATCATTGGTACTGCATATGATGGAAGCAAGATGGGATCATCTGTTGAGGTTGTCCAGCCTTGTTCTTAGGCAGGGGGTTTCTATCCTGGCCTCAGAAGTGGGAGTTCTCAGTACTACTGCCTGGAAGCAAGAGTCGATCTTGGTTAGAACTGCAGTGTCTGAATAGTCGATCTTGGTTAGGACTGTGCTGTCTGAATAGTTGATCTTGGTTTAGGACTGTGGTGTCTGACTAGTTGATCTTGATTAGGACTGTGGTGTCTGACTAGTTGATCTTGATTAGGACTGTGGTGTCTGACTAGTTGATCTTGGTTAGGACTGTGGTGTCTGACTAGTTGATCTTGATTAGGACTGTGATGTCTGACTAGTTGATCTTTGTTTAGGACTGTGGTGTCTGACTAATTAATCTTGGTTAGGACTGCGATGTCTGACTAGTCGATCTTGGTTAGGACTGTGGTGTCTGAGTAGTCGACCTTGGTTAAGACTGTGATGTCTGACTAGTTGACCTTGGTTAAGACTGTGATGTCTGACTAGTTGACCTTGGTTACGACTGTGATGTCTGACTAGTTGACCTTGGTTACGACTGTGATGTCTGACTAGTTGACCTTGGTTAGGACTGTGGTGTATGACTAGTTGACTTCGGTTAGGACTGTGGTGTATGACTAGTTGACCTCAGTTAAGACTGTGGTGTCTGACTAGTTGACCTCAGTTAGGACTGTGGTGTTTGACTAGTTGATCTTGGTTAGGACTGTGCTGTCTGAGTAGTTGATCTTGGTTAGGACTGTGGTGAAACTGTATGTGTTTCTCCTTTCTCACTGAATATTTGAGATTCAATGTGCTTGGTTGCTCTGAACAGTTCTCCTATTTGCAATGTTGTGATGATATAAGTTTCCTTGTTTTTATTCTCATGGGTAGGATGAAAATGACAGTTTTTGAAGCTTTCTGTTTCTTAGGTAGAAGCAGGGCTGTAGAGATGAAACATATACAGTTTTGCTTGTTAAACTTTTATATCCAGGCACTGTGATAAGTGATTTAGAAACATTCTCAACTTCACAGCAACACTAAGTCTCAATATTACTGTTTTCACTTTACATTTTTTTTATAAGAGCAGGGGTAGCTGTCCAAATAAGGATTTAGTACTTAGTGTGTTTGACTCTGAATCTCCATATTGGTTCTTCCATTATTCATTGTTACTTCTGAACTAAAGAGTCTGGAGATAAAGTGGGAAAATTTATAAGCATGGCCACATATCAGTGTTATAAATGCTATTTGTGAGTATACAGTGTAAGAAATAAAAAGGAATTGTCCAAACTAAGACTGATGACTATTCAAGGTTATAATTTCTAGATTGCTTATTGGGATAAATAGCAGCTGGGTCTATGGGGCATGGCTGCTTGGCTCCTTTCGGATTCCTTCCTATTTGTATTAGGCCTTCCTAAAATGAAACCCACTGCCTGGTTCCCCAGGATCTCTCAGTGTCAGGTCACAGCCCTGTTATCTGTTCCTTTCCTGAGATTCAAATTGGAAAGAAGAAATTCATGGAGTCCATTTTCCGAGAAGGGGAAGAACACTCAAGGAGACACATTGCTTTCATGGGCGGTAGAAACAGAAGTTCCAGCATCTCTGTCCTTAGTTCAGTATTGCTGTTGAGAACAGTAGTATAAACATCCACTGGTGGTTGGATGTGTCTTTGTGGTAGATCACCAACATAACTGGGGTCATTTATTTTGGCAGTATTTCCTTATGACCTGTATTTCTGTCTTTGATTTTTTTTGGGGGGGGGCTATCTAGCATCTTTTTTGTGAGTTATCAACTTCTCATTAATAAGTTTACTTTTTTGTTTTATTGAGTTGGAATGGTTTCTGTTGATTATAATTAGGAGTCCTTCCCAAACAGAGAAGAAATTAGAAGAAATTATTTATAAAAGTTTAAAGGAAAGGACAGAAAGGGTACTGGCAACTGAATTTGTGACTAATTTGATGATTTTATTGTAGAAATCAGGTGAGAAAATATTGATAAGACTCATAGAATAGACATTTAGGTGACTTAACTAGGAGGTGATGAGATTATATTTGTGTTTGAGGAAAATCACTCTGATGACCATGTAGGGAATGGAATAGAGGGAAATGCATGTGAGACAGGAAGCAGGGAACTCTTTCAGGAGATCCTTGTCAGAACAGTGAGAAGCTGCAAGTCTCTAATGAGGCCAATGAGGATCGCATGGCAGTGTAAAGAGATATTTAGGAGATACAAGGAAATAAAGATGCTGTTTGATTGGAGATGAGGATGATGAAGAAAATGGGCTCTATAATGAATCACAATTGTGATTAGGGTGATTGGATAAATGGTTTTGTCTCTTGCTGAAACAGAGATACAAACGGGAGGAACTGCTGTACAGAAACACGATGTGTTTGACATGTTTCACTTGAAAAATGAGGAAGAGATAGCAAAGCACTGAACATGTGAAGCTAGAGTAGACACTGGAAATTTCTTTGTCAGTAATGTTCAGGTGACTATAGACATCTTGATGACAGGAAGATCAAGGTACTCCAGGTTGAATATGTGCTATGAGAGGAGAAGGGGACAAAAGACAATCCCAAATTTGGAGAGGTTTCATGGGTGGAAATGGGGAACGTAAAATGAACTGAGAAAGTACAAATGGAGGACTGGGGGAATGATAGATTCTGTGTTGCATATAAAGTGCTTCAAAGATTAGTGGGGAAATGTTATCGTTCTTTCAAATACGTGAAGAGCTCCATTGTCTTAGTTCCATATCTAAAATATTCATTTCACTTGACTATACTGCATTTGTTAGTGGTCTTTGAAAGAACATTTTGGTGAACTGACCTAAATAACAGATTGAAGGTCATTATCATCAGTAACTACCTGTAGGGTATGAAAGCAAAGAGAGATGTTGGTCATTAACCAAGGGAAGATGAGATGAGGGATTATAGATCTGCTGTGTGTCTCTCTACATAAAGGAGTTATATAGCATGTAGGTAA
Source organism: Rhizomys pruinosus (assembly GCA_009823505.1). Lineage (NCBI taxonomy): Eukaryota > Metazoa > Chordata > Mammalia > Rodentia > Spalacidae > Rhizomys > Rhizomys pruinosus. The sequence continues at coordinate 706,943 of VZQC01009178.1, read as the reverse complement.
AAATCAGTGGGACATTGAGCAGTCATAGGGTAGGGGTAAAGCAAAGCCTCTGTACTGACCTTACTCAGAATAACAGTTGAATGGAGAAGTATGGGATGGGTAAGTCCAACTCCAAAGTCCATAGTGAATTTGTGGAAATGGCAGAGAAGTCAGTAAACAACATGGATAACTATTAGTCCATTTGTCCATTTTCATAGTATAGTTAGATGGATAGACTTCTTTTTTATTGTTGCATTTAAAAAAGATTTAATTTAATTTTATTTTATTCATAAAATTTTGCTTGCATGTATGTAAGTGCTACCACATGCTTGCCTCATACCTGCAGAGGCTGTAAGAGGTTGTTGCATCCTCTGAAAGTGGAGTTAAGGCTGGTGTTAGCCACCATGTGGATCATTTTTATAGTTGTTGTTGTCATTGTTATTGTTGTTGTTGTGTGTGTGTGTGTGTGTGTGTGTGTTGTGAGGTATGTGTGAATACATGCATATGTCTTACAGCTTGCACATAGAGGTCAGAGGACAACTTTGGGGAGTTGATTTTGATTCTCTCCATTCTCCTTAGGTTCTAGGGATTGAACTCAGGCTGTCAGGCTTTTAGCAAGCACTCGTACCTGCTAAGCCATTTCGCCAGGTCAATGACATACACTTCTACAGAAGGGTATTTTTAAAGGAATTTTTATTATTTTAAATTATATGTATGTGTATATCTGTGTATGTGAGTTTGGGTATCCACAGAGGCCTGAGGCCCTGAATCTCTCTGAAGCCTCTTGGAGTTCAGGTGCTAGGAATTAAGTTCAGGTCCTCTGCAATAGCAGTATGTGTTCTTTACTGCTGAGACATCTCTCTAGCCCCCAAATAGTATTTTAAATGTAGGGACAGAGTCATAATTTCAAAGATTTCCATTCCTTTTTCTTTGGGTTGTGTGATATATGGAGTGATGGGGAGGGTTTGAGGATGTCAAGAATTTCTTCTTCACTGTAGACAAGAAAATTGTAAGGTTGGGGGGTTGTTGACAGTGGGGAGGTGAACATGAAGGAAAAGAAGTACAGAAGAGAATCAGTATAGTGGGGACATGAGGATTATTGGGGTGACTTTGATATCAACCTCTAAGAATGCTGTGGATTTAGATTATGGGCTGAGCTCAGGTTTTCAGATAGAACTCAAGTTGAGATGGGTCAATGGTTAAGAGCACTTGCTGTTCTTCCAGAGGACCAAATTTGGTTTCCATCACCCATGCCTGGCAGCTGCCTATGACCCCAACTTGAGGGAACAGATGGCTTCTTCCCAAGTTTGGTTGAACTCACTTCTCTCCCATCATCAAAAACTGGACTGTTGGAAGGAGAGGCAGAATCAGTCACGCCTCCCAACCAAACAGTTGTCCTGATCTGTACGTGAGGGAGGGACTACAGGTATAAGCAAAGAAAGCTGGAGTGAGGGGGGCTTTCAGTCTCACCATTTTGTGTGGCTGCCAGGATGCAGAATTTGCTATATGGCCTTACTCGTGGAAACACACTGTTCTGGTTTGTCTTCCATTGCTGTGACAAAACACTCTGACTGACACCAACTTGGGGAGGAAAGGGTTTATTCAGCTCACATCTCCTGGGTCGTAGTTCATCACTCAGGGAACCCAAGGCAGGAACTCAGGGCAGGAACCTGGAGGCAGGAGCTGAAGCACAGGCCATGGAGGAATGCTGTTTGCTGGCTTGCTTCCCTGGCTCATGCCCAGTCTGCCTTATACCATACACAAGCACCTGCCCAGGGTGGCACCACCCATAGTGGGCCAGGCCCTCCCACACTGCTTGACCATCAAGAAAATACCCCACAGATGTGCCCATAGGCCAATCCAATGGAGCCAATTCCCCAATTGAGGCTCTCTCAACCCAGGTGTGTCAAGTTGACACTAAAGTTATCCAGCACACACACACACACACACTCACACACACACACACACACACACACACACACACACACACACACACTTCTGTAAGCAATCCTTCAGCCAGGACTGTTAGAAGCCTAATAAAATTACTGCTGGTTTGCCAAAATCATAGCTCCCTTTGTCTTAGGGACCAAGGGAGGAGGGGGTCTGGCTCCTCCCAGAAGGACTTTTAGCAGGTTATAAGGTTGGAGTTTGTGGTAGTTTGAATGAGTGTCCCCCATAGGCTTTAAGTATTCAGACATTTTTGTCTCCAGTTGGTGACACTATTCTTGGAGGTCTTAGAAGGTGTGGCCATGCTGGAGGAAGTATGTTATTGGGGGCAGGCTTAGTGAGTTTAACAAGCCTTGTGGTCTCCAGTCTCTCTCTCTTTGCTTCCTGTGCTCATTGCGAGATGTGACCCTTGGCTTGCTGCTCCATCCCCGGCCACCATGCTTCCTGCCACAATGGACTCTGATTCCCTGGAACCATCAATCGTAATCTCAAATAAACTCTTACTTTGATAAGTTCCCTTGCTCATGGTGGTTTTATCACTGCAACAGAAAAGTGACTAATACAGTTATTTGGTACCAGAGAGTGGGCTGTTGGCTGTGAAGAACCTGACCATGTGGATGTTTGGAGAAATGTGGAAGACTTTGGAACTTTGGGCTAGAAAAGCTGTTGACTACTGTAAGCAGAGCTTAACGGGCCATTCTAGTAGAAGCCTGGAAGAAAGCATTGCTTGCAAAAAATGTAGTTCCAGAGGAAATAAAGACAGGCAGCAACTGGATATTTTGATAAAGAGTCTGGCAGCAGTTTGCCCACAGCCCAAATGTTTGCCTGATGCTAAGTGAAAGTAATGGACTAATGTCTTTGGCAAGAGGATATTTCAGACAACCTAATGTAGAAATGGTGGCTATTGATGGTGAATATGTGCAGATCTACTGTGAAGAAGAGCAGATGGGGCAGAAAGAAATGGAAAATGACAGTTTGGATCTGAAAACTGTACTAGGAAGATTAAAGTTGAGCCAAGGTATGTGAAGGAGAGGTTCCTTTTGATAAGAGACTAAAGTGATTAAGAGAGGCCTAGCTATTACAATAAACAATGGGAAAGAGTGAGTTAAAGTGATTAAGGAGGGGTCTAGATTTACAATAAACAGAAAAGTACCTTCAGGCAGAGACCACACCCAGCTAGCCTCCAGTTTTTGAAAGGAAAATACTGAAAGTTTTCTACTCCAACAAGTCCAGGGCAGAGAAAATTTGCAAATATGGTTAAAGTAGGAGGAGTCCATCCCAAACTTGCAGCCAAACTCGGCAATTTCATTCACGTGGTGCAGGCTTTAGAGGCATGAAGTTTGCAAGAAGTGAAGGGGTCACCAGTTTCTTTCCTCCATGGTTTCAGAGAGCCACAGAGGCCAGGCAGAGTGCAGCAGGGGCGTCCCTGAATAAAGAAGGCCCTGATAGGCCATTTCGTGAAGCTGTGAATGTGAAGCCTGGTTGGCAGCGGAGACCCCAAGAAGACATTTGAGATGCCAGACCTGTGAGATATTTGCCAAGGAGAGCTGCATACAAGGAGTGGTACCATCCTAAGAAAGAGATGTATGTTGCAAGCAAAGCTGGAAGAGTTGAGCCATCTAAGCCCTTTGGAAGTAAAGTCCCAGAAGTTGCACATGGAGCTACTGGACTTGGTGTTTGCCCTGCTGGTTTTTGATCTTGTTTTGGTCCATTCAGTTCCACTGTATGTTGGGAGTATGTAATTTGCCTTTTGATTTTATGAGAGCTTACAGTTAAGAGATTGGCCTGTGTCTCAGAAGAGATTTTGGATGATAGACTTTTGAATAGAATTGAGACTGGTAAAGACTATGGGGACTTTTAAGGTTGGACTAAATGCATTTTGCATTTTATATGATCAGGGAGTGGAATGTGGTGGTTTGAATGAGTGTCCCCCATAGGCTTTAAGTATTCAGATATTTTGTCTCCATTTGGTGGCACTGTTCTTGGAGGCTTAGAAGGTGTGGCTGTGCTGGAGGAAGTATGTCATTGGGGGCAGGCTTAGTGAGTTTAACAAGCCTTGCGGTGTCCAGTCTTGCTCTCTCTGCTTCCTGTGCTTATTGGGAGATGTGACCCTTGGCTTGCTGATCCAGCCCTGGCCACCATGCTTCCTGCCACAATGGACTCTGATTCCCTGGAACCATCAATCATAAGCTCAAATAAACTCTTCCTTTTAATAGTTCCCTTGCTCATGGTGGTTTTATCACAGCAACAGAAAAGTGACTAATACAGAGTTCAAGCACAGCATAGAACTGAGATTATTCTACTTGACTCCTTCCTTGAAGGCAACCACAGTGCCATTCTGTGCCATGTAGAAACCTTAAAGATGGTATGCTAATCATGGAAGAATACACTAAGTATTATATACCTAATAGACTAAGAACCAGAAGTTGAACATTCTTGTTCTCTTAAGAGCCCTTTGGTTGGGGGCTGGAGAGGTGACTGAGTAGTTAAGAGTACTTCCTGTTCTTCTGGAGTACTTCCTGTTCTTCTGGAGGACTCATTTGGTTCTCAGTGCCCAAGTCCAATGGCTCACAACTGCCTATAACTCCAGCTTCAGGGACTCAACCCCCTCTTCAGGACTCTGTTGGGCACTGCACTCACTTGCACATACCCCATGCCCACATAATTAAATAATAAAAATAAAATCTGAGGCTCGAGAGATGGCTCAGCAGTTAAGAGCACTGGCTGCTCTTGCAGAGGACCCAGATCTAGTTTCCAGCACCCACATGGTGGCTAACAGCCATCTGTTACTCTAGTTCCAGGGGATCTGACACCTTCTTGCCTCCACAGGCATTGCACACACACATAGTGCACTTGCATACATGCAGGCAAGACATACACATGAAATAAAGATAAAATAATTTTAAATATTAAAAAATAAAATCAAAAGCAAACGGGCCACTTTGAGGAATCTTGGCATCTCGTGTAGCCCTCTTCTCTTTCAGTCTCCTTTATCTGGTTTTTCACTTGTCCTTGTTATCTTCTGCATCATCTCACCCACTTCAAAGAAAACAAAGTCAAAGAAAAACAAATAAGTAAACAGGTTTTTCTTATTTTACAGAAAACAATTTAGTTCTTTTATCTGAGGTAGTTTCTAGCTCTCATTTCTTCTAATAGGTCATCAGAATCTTTGCATAAAAATAGTTGTTTTTAAAAAAAGACTATATATTTCATGTGCTTAGAAAATGCACAAATGAATCACAAATTCCGTTTGCCTTTGGTTTTACAGATAATAAGACTATAGACTGCAGGACGTTGGAGACCAAAGCTCTTGTGAATGTGCATGAGGCACACACTGTGGGCATTTCTATGATGATGAACACAAAGCAGAGGAATCGACATAATTCATCTTCTCATGGACTTTCCAGGGAATCACTTTTCATTTAGTTTTTATTCCTGTTATCACCACATTATTGTTGTGACTTGGAATATTCTGGTTTTTGAGAAAAAAGTGAACATTTTTAATATATTTTTAAAATTTTATTTATTTTTTATGTGTATGAATGTACTGTCTGCATGGAGGTTTGTGCACCCATGTTGTGCAATGCTGCGGAGGTCAGAAGAAGGCATCGGATTCCCCTGGAACTGGAGTTAAAGACAGTTCTCAGCTGCCATGTGGGTGCTGGGGATCCAACCTGGGTCCTCTGCAGGAGCAGTTGGTGCTCTTAACCACTAGGCCATCTCTCCAGCCCCCCACAAGTGAACATTTTTAATTGATACCAACTTAATACATAAAGTTTTGTGTATCTACTGACTGCTGTAGTTTTCTTTCAATTTCTGTGACAAAACACTCTGCCAATACCAACTTGGGGAGGAAAGGGTTTATTTGTCTTACATCTTCTGGGTCACAGTTCAAGGGAGCTCAAGGTAGGAACTCAGGGCAGGAACCTGGAGGTAGAAGCTGAAGCACAGGCCATGGATGAACGCTGCTTACTGGCTTGCTTCCCTGGCCTATGCCCAGGTTGCTTTTCTGTGCAACATAGGACCACCTACCCATGGGTGGCACCCACAGTGGGCTAGACCCACCCTCACTCAACAATAAACAAGATGCCCAACAGACATGCCTACAGGCCAGTCCAATAGAGACAATAACCCAATCAAAGCCCCCTCAACCCGGGTGTGTCAAGTTGACACTTAAATCTATCCAGCACACTGACAAATAAATATTGAACACCTACCATGGACTATGTCTTAGTGAGCAAGAGAATGGATGCTCTATAGGTGGAGAAACCAGGGAGCACACTGCTAAAACTTTCCCCAGCACCCACATGGCGGCTAAGAACCATCTGTAACTCCAATTCCAGGAGAACTCCAGTTCCAGGGGAATCCGAGACCCTCTTCTGACCTCTGCGGCATTGCACGACACGGGTGCACAGACCTGCATGCAGACAGTACATTCATACACATACAAAAAAAAATAAAAATAAAAATAAAAAAACTTTTGGAGCAACCTGAACAAGATAGTTATCTTGCAATTCAATGAGTTACCATGGTAGTGCCCGTTGCAAAGTGGTTCCCTTTAGATCATCTAGCTGAAAATAATGGCTGCCTTTAGCTCTTGCTGCTGTGTTACTCCATATCAAGGGCCTGACTGAGGTAGTTTCAAAGCTGCTTCTGCCCGATGTATTCAGCATCACTTAATGATCTTTCCTGTTTAGTGACTGAGTTTTTCAACTTTCTTCAATCTAATGTGTTAAGTATTGTTAACTTTAACATTTCAAAATTTATTTTTGTGTACATATGATGCATGCATGCGAGTGCATATGTATGTATGATGCATGCATTCGAGTGCATATGTTTGTATGATGCATGTGAATGCATATGTGTGTATGATGCATGCATACGAGTGCATATGTGCCACAGCATATGTGAGGAGATCGGAGGCCAATTTTGTGGAATCAGTTCTCGCCTTCTATGTTTATGTGGGGTTTGGGACATGAACTCAGGCTTGAACAGCAAGCACATTTACCCACTGAGCCTTCTTGTGGCCCTAACTTCAGCATGTTTTCAAATGACTTTTCCAAGTTTAATAATAGTTCAGTAATTATTGGTGTTCTTTTACACTAATTTTAAATTAAAATTTTTCTTTTTCTTGCAAAGTTATTTTGCTTTAAAAAACACTAATCTTTAACTATAACATAAATTGACTCCAAAGATTAAGTGAAAGCTATCTTCAAAGTATACCGAAAAAATGGGCTGGAGAGATGGCTCACTGGTTAAGAGCACTGGCAGCTAGGGAACTGGGATTCGATTCCTAGCACCCACATGGAGGCCAACAACTGTCTTGATTCCAGTTCCTTCCAGGAGATCTGATGCATTGCACGACATGGGTGCAATTACATACATGCAAACAATTCACTTATACACATAAAATAAAAAAAATAAGTAAAATATTTTTCAAAAAAGTGTATGCTCTTATGCTAAGTGAAGTAACGCAGTCTCAGAAAAACAAATGACATATGGTATCACCTATCTGTGGATGCTAGCACCAAATCCTTATACGTAAGTCAAGATGGGTAACTTGTTAGTAAAAATAATACCACACTGAGTAATAATACTGTAGCTACAGCTTGAAGTTTATGTCTCTATTTTCCTAAGTTCTAAGATTTACAAAAAAGAATAAATGTCTTCCTTAAAAGTACATTAAAACATACATCAACTTGCTATGCAATTTAAATGTAAAGTTATGTTTCTTTCTACCTGCATGCAATTTTATTATTAAAATGTGAATTCCTAACTGTGTTCTGGAATTAAACTATAGTTTATTTTCAAACTTTGTAATTTTGGTACATGTGTGGAATGTATATATGCATATTTTGGTTTGATATAAAAATAAAGGGAACAACAACGACAAAAGACTTGCCCAAAGAACTTACCAAAACAGTAAACTTCTACATTGAAAAAGTTAAAAAAGACTGAGAAAAAGATGCAAGAAGGACTTAACATGTGTGAGTTCTAGGGGGGTCTAGGGGGCATGAAAGGGGGAATGGGCATAAATCTGATTAAGAAATATTATATGAAATGCACAAAAGTTCAATAAAAAAATAAGAAAGAAAAAAGTATACTTAAAAGTCAAGCCAAGCCAGGCATAGTGGGGCATGCCTTTAATCCTAGCACTTGGGAGGCAGAGGTAAGTAGACCTTTGTGAGTTCAAGGCCAGCGTGGTCTACAGAGCGAGTTCCAGGACAGCTGGGGCTACAGGGAGACTCCCCCTGTCTCGAAAAGACCAAAAAAAAAAAAAAAAAAAAAAAAAAAGGAAATAGTCCAAGCCCAACAGTCCTTGCTTAGTTTTCTTATGATGGTTTTCTGGCTAAGCAGTTTGTGCTAACCCCAAGTATAAATGTATAGAATCCTTCTTATCTGATCAGAGAATTTATTAAATTGCTTCGGGCAGTACTTTTGTTACTGCCAATTCCACTGCCCCACACGATATACTAAGTAAACTATTTTTTTGCATGATCTTAAAAAAAAAAGAAGGAAAAAGGAGAGAATTTACCAAAGCATTCTTTGTGTTTGTTTCCTCTTAGCCACTTTTTCCAGTGACATTGAAAATTTCATAAAGTCACCCAAATTTCGGTCTTTGCTTTGACACACTCTATACTTAATATGTACTTTAGCAACTATTATGGAGGAAATATATCTGCTTCTACATAAATTAATTCAATTCATTTCATTCTTTCATTCAACAAATATTTATTAAGCACCTACAATATGCCAGGCACTGTGCTGGGTTCTGGGGGATACAACTGTGAACAAGACAGACACAGTCCCTGCCCTCAAGGAGCTTCCAGTCTAGTAGGTTTACAGACAAGTACACAGGCAATTACAATGCGGTACGGTGAGTGCTGTGATGAGTAAGAAACATTAAAGATGGCGCCTAACTCAGTGTCCCAGACAGGGGGTGGTGGGAAGCCATGGAAATATTCCCAGGACAATTCAACTTCAATTTGAGTGCTGAAGGATGAGTGAAAGTCAGCCAGGTAGACAGAGAAGTTACAGACTGAAGAAACAACAGGTGCAGTGTTCCATGTGTTTCGTGGAGATTCATTTGCTGGCTGAGAGGTTGAGGAGGAGTGACAGAAGTTTGTGAAGAGATAAGCAAGGGCCCAGGTCCTGAAGGGAATCACTTGCTCAAGAACTTCAATTGGTTTTGCCTGAGGGACAGTGCATTCATGTGTTCTAAGGATTACACTTTCAGTGAAGCACAGAGATTGAATGGGGATCTTAAGTACTGAGGGAAGGGAATCAGTTCTCTGCCTGCCTCTTCCAGCTTAGCTTCCGCGGCTTCATACCCGGTGCCACCCTGAGGCACACATTCCTCTCACCAGCCAATGACAAATGGCATGGTTCTGTGAGCTGCTCACCCGTGGCTCTTATACCTTCTCTTTTTGTGAAAACTCAACACTTCCTGCAAGCCCACACGTTGGACATCTTTCTAACTTGTGCTTTCTGTCAAGAGCCCTAAATCCATGATTTTAAAAATCTGCATTATTATACTCATTCATCATTCCAAATAATCCAGACCTTTTGAATAATAACAAAGTATATTTTAAAAAATAAATAAACATGGGTATACTTTTCTTCAAAATTTGCAGATGAAAACAAGGACTGATCTTTTCACTTGGTCTACCCCCAAGCTGTTATTAGTGTCTTCAAAGGATTTAAATGGAAAAATAGGGATGAAGGGAAAATCTCAGAAGATAATTTTACCCAACAAAACCCAGTCAAGTAAAATTTCCACACAAAGTTACAGGGTATGTTGTTGTTAGGATAGTGGCTCATTCCTAGACTCAAAGACTCCATCTTTGACAATCTGTTAACGAATGAACCAAAGATCTGTAGAAAAGGGACTACTTAGTCTGCAGACATAGCAAGGCCTTGCCACATTGTATAGCATAGCCCATCCCTTGACTTGTACATTCCTGGGTAGAGTCTTAGTTTCTCAAACCAAAGTTAGAATCATAGGAAAAACTTTTAAGCTCTGTAGAGACAGTAAGAACAACTTTTTTATTCTTTTTTGTGGGTACAAAAACCACACTTTTGTACACAGAACAAGATTATAAATAATATTGATAACATGAGAGACCCGTAGTCTTTTGGGAATCTACATTGCTGATGGATGGTTTCATATCAACACTTTCTTTACTTGGTTTCGTTTTTGTTCCTGATAGACAATCTATGAACTAACTTGTGTGACAGAGTGAAGGTTACAGGAAACGAGATGATCGACAACTTTTATATAAAAAAAGTCTCTAAAGTTTATTACAGTGATGACATTTTTATCAATTATTGCAATGTATTGTTCCCTAAGATGGTTAGAAAAAAGAATCGTGTTGTCCTCTACTGGATTTACATCAGTTAAAAAGCAAGCATGTATTGTTTTTCTCCAAAGTAAGTGTAAATACTTCCTTTAAATTTTGTTGTTTTTTTTTCACAGGATTTACATGTTTATTATTTTATTATCACATTTTAGTGACTGCTTGTCTCCTCTGCAGATTCTCCCCACTACATGGGTGTTCTGGAGACACAGGTTAGCATGTTCGTGGACCTCTATTAACTATTTAATCCCTTTCTGTGGTGCCGAAGGGCTTTCTGAGCAAGAACTTCACAGTTTAATGCGCTAACTGGCGAGTCTGATTAGTTTTTAAGTCCACTCAAGTAAAATTTGTTGTTGTTAATACACCCATCCCAGCTCCCTCCCCCGCTCCCCTCCCCCCAAAAAAACCCTTAAATTGTGAGTTTTCCTGATACAAAATCTGAGTCTCCATTTCTGAGCTGATCTCATGCACAGGTTGCCGTCTGGTTACTTTCCGCTTTCAGTCTAAGGATTGGTTTAGCCATGACCAGGCTGGGCCTGTCCCTCGGGGCTGCGTTTCCATCAGTCACCAACACAGTTTAATTAAGGCACTCAATTATTTTTTTGGTTTTTATGGTAGGTCCGATGCAATGACAGCCAATCCAGAACTTTGTCTAATTGCCGTTCCTGCGTGTACCGCCTTGGGGCAGTCGGGCGTCAGCACGCGGCCATTCTCTCCCACGCTCCCGGTGATGGATAACCTAGCCTTGTTTCTTATGGCTTCGGAAAAAGTCAGCTGGATTGCATGGAAAGGAAACAGAGAGGGTGCGGAGTGTTACAATATTTCTGTTTCTTCAACAAAATGAGACACACCAAACACCAAAATATCGATAATTAGACATCTGCATTTTTTTCCCATATACATTTTTGGCAATGGGCAAGTTGCTTATGAAGGAAAGAAAAACTCAGCTATATTGAAAAAATTAATCAGCCTAGAGTTTTAGGTCCTAAGTTTAAAAGCTGTAAGATCATAAAATCAGGGATTTTTGAGCCAATGTGGGTAGGAAACATATTTTAACTTCGTGGCCTCTCTCTATAGCATTTCCAATAGCACTTGAAAGCTCCTTTGTGTCTGACATTCTTTAGATTAACGGTGTTCGCTTATTAGAGAATGTCTTCTTTGTAGGGAAAGATTCAATTCTCAAATCAGTTTAAATCGCCTAAACCACCTTATGTATAAACTTGCTGTTTTCCTCACACGGGCCTATTCACAAACACTTTCATTCATTCACACGAGTTATAGACACGACTCAGAACAGCACAGTTAGTGACACAGAGTTGACTGTATGCCTGCGATGAAAAGTAAGTCTCAAATGAAGAATTATGCTTTATGAATGGAAAAGGTGTGTGGAAAGGGAGCTATGTTTGAAAATGTACTGAACAGGATGCTCATGGAACATCCTCTCATGTTGATGGTCAGGCCTCTGAAGTCTCATTAAATTTCTATGTCCTGACTTCTCAGGTGGTGCAAAATAAAACTGCATAGAGGAAAAGCGAGCATTTTCATTACATAAAGCTAATTACAGTTCACTTACTGCCTGCAAATTCTAGCAAACAAATTCCAATGTTAACAAGAGGAAAATAAAGGAGATGATCCTAAAGTTTTGTTATGACTTAGGTCTCAACTTTCTCAGAACTCATAATGTGTTAAATTCTTTATTGTGAATTAAAGTTTCTCTAATTGTTTAGGAAATTGATCTGCTTTGAAACTTAAATGTTGGGCTAATTTTATGTTAAAGTAATAAAACTTGTTTTTGGGTTACAAGCTGTTGGGGTGAAAATGCACAGAAATCAGTTACCCTGATACATCAAAAAGTGGAAGTCAAATTGCATTTGATGACATAGTGAGGATTAAAAAACAAAGGTGAGTATGAGAGTTCTGTTTTAATAAGCAGTCTCAAAAATCAATGCCTATTTTCACAATGAGGAGGCAGGTTATGGCTTTTTAGAAACATTGAGAGCTTATATGTTTAAAAAAAATTGGCATAGAACGAGGACTTTAGGGGAAATGACGCTCATGCCCGTTATCTCCCATGACTCCCTTGAAAGAAAAATCTCCTTTAATATTTCATTAATTACTTAATATATGCGTGTGTACGTGCAGTGACCACAGCATATATGTGGAAGTCAAAGGACAATTTGCAAGAGCGGATTCTCTTTCTCATCATGTGGGTCCTGGGGATTGAATTCAGGTTGTCAGGCTTGGTGACCATGCTTTTACATGCTGAGCATGTTGCTGGTTCCAAACTTCTGATTGGTTTTGGCATTGAATAGGTACTCAGTACATATTTGTTCCCTGGATAGGTATCCAGATATATAATGATACTTTTTCCTTTATTGTAAAGAGAAGAGTTAGGATAAAATTCCAACTAAATTTCATTCTGTTCAGAACTGTGAAACCACACACAGAAGCAGACATTTTGTTGTGTATAAATTGCACATTAAAAATAATAAATATGCTTCACACTGTTTAAAATTGAATAGAAACTGAATTTCAGTACACCAATGAGGAAGCTGGTAGTGAAGCATCAGTTCAGTGTGGACAAGTGAAAGGATCCATCATCAAAGCTCTCACTTACATGGCAGAGTCTCAACAATAACTCAGAAAGGGAAAGGGCTTGCTTTGACAAGGGAGACTTGGGAGGTTATGATAGTGGGTCCTTTGATATGAATATAAAGAAAAAAGTCAGAAAAGCAGAATTGTTTGCACCAAGAAAATGTAACAAAAATGTTTTGTTTAAGAAATACAAGCCAGGATTTGGGATCAGCCTTGTTGGATAACTAATGTAATCAATATTTTCATTGTTATGTGTTTTCTCTCTTTTGCTTTTCAGAATTGTTTTATGTGAATGAATGTTTTGCCTACATGTATGTTTGTGCACCACATGCATGCCTGATGCCCAAGGAGGACAGAAGAGGGTATCAGATCCCTTGGAACTAGAGTTACAGATGGTTGCGAGCTGCCATGTAGTTGCTGGGAACTGAATCTGGGTCCTCTGCAAGAGTAGCAAGTGCTCCTAACTTCAGAGCCCTCTCTCTAGCCTTGCTGTGTGTTTTCAATGGATTGTTTTTAGATAAGAACCTGTTTATAGGTACCAAACTGTTCGGAACATGCTTCCTGGAACATTGGCATTTTACAATAAGCTTGTTAGAGATTCTCTATTTGAAGTAGTTTTGGGCAGTTTGGCTTAAATTAAGAATATATTACTTTCTGCTCAAAACAGTCAACTTCCTCATGGAGAATATTGAGAAAGACTGAGAAAGAGATGAGCAACATATTAAAAAAAGAATATATTACTGAGTCTAATTCACACTAGCATTTAGCCAGACTTTTTAATTTTTAATTTATGTGCATGTCTGTGTGTGTGTGTGTGTGTGTGTGTGTGTGTGTGCAGGGCAGAAGAGGGAATAAGATTCCCTGGAGATCGAATTATAAGTGGTTGTGAGCTGCCAGATATAGGAGCTGAAAACCAAACTTTTCTCTGCAAGAACAGAAAGTCCTCTTGAGCCATCTGTCCAAATAGAGTTTGTGAAAGGAAAAAAGGAATCAATTTAACAATAAAGTAAACATTGTTTACTTTCAAGTCTTCTGTACTGGTACAAATTATTTTACTTGCTCCAAATGCCACTGTCTCTTAAATAATAATTAGATGGATAGAATGGTTTGCTTTTATTTAAATGTATTGTTGTAAGTTCAAATTTATCCTTCAAGGTGATTCATATGATAAACTTCAATGCCAGGTTTTGACTTCAGAAACATTATGAAGTATATTCTGTGCAACCTAACCTGGGAATTGTATCTCTCTCTATCTTTTAAAATTAATTTACCAGACTTTTATATTAAATGGTATTCATTAGTATTTCTTTATAAAATTTGAATATTATATTTTTCTTCCTTTGCTTCTCCATTCTTGGATTGAGCTATTGGCTAGAATGAACATGAAAATTAGTTGTAATGAGCTAGTACTACAAAGAATATTTAAGTTATAAAACTCATATCAGAATACATTATAAATAATGTTATGAAACAGGTCAGATATTATTTTCCTCAGTTTGGAAAAGCTCTCTTCAACTCTGAAAGCAATAAGATAAAAACACTTTCCTAATGGCTGAGATATCTTGAGAGATCATCTCAGTTTGAATAATTCTAAGAACTTTCAAATATTTTCTCCTAAACCTCCCAAATTTATTAGAAGATGTGCTCGCCATGTTTTTTTTTTTTTTTTTTTTTTTTTTTTTTTTTTTTTTTTTAATTTTTAATAGTTTTCACAAAACTGGTAAAGAACCATTTGGAGTTGCTATCTTGCACTGTACTAAGTCATAGTTTCTAGACACTGGGAAAAACAGGTCTTGAGTGTCAGGGTGGCTTTTTCTTTCTTTTCAGAAGCTTGCAAGTACTTCAATAGTTTCTATATCAATAAATGTCAAATTTAAGCACATTTACCTGGCATAACTTCAGGCCTACCTATTAAAATTAGATGTATTTGACTTTTAGGTGTATAAAGCACTGGCTATCTCTTGCAGGTTCAAAGACTCAGTTATCATGTAGTCAGAATCAACAGCCTATTCACTGTGCTATTATATATAATTTTAGAAAGTGCTGTTTTTAGGACTCTGATTTTAGAAGAGTAATACTAAATCCATTTAGGCTTTATTTAAAAAAAACTACTTTCAATCATTAAAGGAGAGAAGTGGACATTTAGATGCTGAAAAAATATAACCTCCATCAGTATTTCCCTGAACACACACAATTTATACTGTGGCGTAGGGAGAGGATGTGTGTGGGGCTGAAGAGGCTTGTTTAAAAGCAACTGAAATGGAAAAATGGAAAAAAGTGCATAACAACTCACTGCCGCACTTCATCTGTCTCTGTGCCCTTCCTATACAACACATAGACTACCAGAATCTTCGGTAGAGAAAGTACTGGATTATCTATAATTCCTATCTACCTCAGTGGTAATTAAACATAAAAGCTGAATCTCATGAATAAATTTGTATTGTAGTTCCTATTCGGACCATCATTCCTCTCTACCAGGCTGATTCAAGGACACCGTTAGATGAACCAACAGCAGAGATTACTGGCTTAAAAATATAGAAAGATAGCTAAAGGAAGGCAAATTAGATTAGGAGCTAAAATTAATAGAGTTTCTGCCATACGTTGGAACTTCTGTAATCATTATTACTCTAGAAAAAATACAACTTTATCAAAAAGCAACTCCCTAGATTTTCAATCATTTTTAAAACATGTTTTGACTTTGTTTTTAAAGAATTTATCCTAAATGTAGGTTGTTACAAAAATTTTCCTGGTTTGTGTATAGGAAATCCCAGATCTAATTTCCAATTTTCCCCAAATTTCAGGGAAGTCATTTTGTGGAGCAATTCTAATTGGTTTTTGTCTGAGTCTTGCAATGCAGATCTCTATTGGCAACATAAAGTTTCAAACGGAACATCTGCAACCAAAGAAAACGGAACCACTGTGCACCAAAGGTTTCAAAAATATAAAGCTCTAATTAGAAGCAAGCAATACCACCACTGGACAGACAGGTCACAACACCGCGTTCACAGGATGCATTCCCCCACTCGCTGGCGTAGGCCCTAAGTCCTACCCCTAAATTTTAATACTTTCGGTTCCATATACGTTGTAACCTTCTCTATAGGTTGCTAAATTGTGGGTATTCTGCGAGGAAGTTGGGTTAAAAGTCTGTGCACTCTTTGCCACCTTCATTCTCTTCGCCTCTGCCCTGGACTTGTAACAGAACTCTATCAAAGCCACCAGCATTGCCAAGCCCAAGCCGCCAACCAGAATGTAGAAGACGCCTGCCACATTGCTGAGGCTCAAGGCACTCGTCTTGTCCTAGGGAGGATAAAGACACTTCAGTTAACGGTGGGAATGTCACATCCAAAGGTCAAAGAACACATGAAACCCAAATAGCAATTAAAGTAAATGCTTAATTTAGCTAGAAATTATTTGCAAGTATAAGTCATGGATGCAGGTTTATGAATTTAAACATAAAGTTTGTAGCTCTTGGGAGAAGAGAAATTATGATTACCAGTAAATTGTATGTAATTATATTCAAAAAAATTAAACATTTTATCATTACTAAATAAGCAATGAAAACCAGTATACATAACCATAAATAAACATTCATATATTCACATAGGGAGGCAAGAGTGGGCTTTTTTTTAGAATTTGAAAATGATATGTTTAAAATAGAGTTATATGGGAAGGGGAACATTTGGGCTTTCATCCTTTAAAATATAATTTTAGTGTTTAAGATTTCTCTCGAATAAACAACATTCCACATTTCCTACTTATAGAACTAGGGGTCTTTAAATTACTAATTTCACATTTTATTCATCATTAATTTAGCAAATAAATGCAATAGTAAGATATTAGACTCACATCATTTACTTTTTTAGTTGTGTTTATAGGGCAACTCTCATGAAGAACGTTCACTTTGCATATGATATATCCTCCTTAGCAATAATCTTAGGTAATTTTAAATTTTATTTTATTGGGACAGAGTCTCGTATAGCTCAGGCTGGCTCACCATAGACAGAGCTGAGGCTGGCCTAGACTCCTGATCCTCTTGCTTTGACACTCAAGTGGGTTTATAGGTATGGGTCACTACTCTTGGTTACTTAGATACCTTTTTGAAGGTAATTTAAAAACATACAAATTGCATGACAGATTGAGAAACAATATATTTATGTACGGACAGATTTATAGTTATTTTTACTAATTGAAAAGTACAATTCCATTCCCACTTACAAAATGTATAATCAGTTAATATTTTAGTCATATTATAGTTTAGAACTTTATTACTTTATTTACATATTACCTTATTGTAATTCTGTAACTAGTCAAGCAGATGAATGGAAGATATTAAAATTGTGACAATAATTCAATGTTCCTATCATAAACTATAAATATATCTATTATCTAACATTATTCTGAAAAGGATGATGGTGGACACTAGGAATGGTTCTGTGACCATCATCTGTTCAATAATATCTTGAATGCAAAATTGATTCCAGAGTCTTCAGTAGTTTTATTAGGAGAGTATTTAATTCAAGGAATATATATATGTATATATATATATATATGTATATATATATATATATATATATATAGAGAGGAGACGAGCGAGAGAGAGAGAGAGTGTGTGTGTACTTAGACTACTTAGTCTAAGTAGACAGTGAACTTAGTCAAGTTCTTTTATGGTAATTATTTGTGTTTCTCTTAGATCAAGATACAAGATCACTGTTTCATTATCTGGCCAAGCTTGTCTATTCCACTTTGGTTCAAAGGCAGAAAGAAATTATACTATGTGTAAGGTCTGTTAAGGGACCTAATAACTCAACTTTATCCTTTCCTTAAATTAATTGAAGCTTCCTCTCCATGCAAGACAGTCATTTGTTTAATGTCTTAGAATGACTGACCAATAATTGTTTTCTTTTAGAAGAGGATACAAAAATGCTTTTAAAGGTTTAAAAA
Source organism: Rhizomys pruinosus (assembly GCA_009823505.1). Taxonomy (NCBI): domain Eukaryota; kingdom Metazoa; phylum Chordata; class Mammalia; order Rodentia; family Spalacidae; genus Rhizomys; species Rhizomys pruinosus. The sequence continues at coordinate 689,124 of VZQC01009178.1, read as the reverse complement.
TCTTCCACTATAGCTTATGGGCACTCAAAAACATTGTGTTAAGATGTGCAGGTATGTTGAGTCACTGGTAAATTTGTTCCTTTTTCATTAGACTAAAAATGTAACTTTGTTCTCAACAGATTCAGCCTAGAGGCCTTGCATTGCTCTGAAAATAATTCATGAGAAAAAGATCTTAGAACTTGAGGAGATTAGTTGGTAACATTGATTTATCAAAATAATTTCTTTTGAGATACTGGAGCTGGGAAGTTTATTCTGTTGATAAGTCAGTCTGGAAGTGTGACGGGGCCTCTTTGAACTGAAGAGGAGAGCTTGGCAATGTGGTGACATAGACCTAATTTCTGAATCAACAATTAATATTTAGCATCTTTTTGTATCTGTTGATCTGTTTCTCATCTCCTGCTTGGAGAATCAGTTCTTGAAATAATACATTTCATGGTCTTTTTATCCAAAATAAAAACCCAACCAATAGAGAAAAATACTGCTTTTGTTAGTGGTACGTAAGGTTAGGCCTAATGTGGTTAGTTTTGTTGTTTTATATATTTTTTAATTAATTTCAGTGTATTTTAAATCTTTAATGTTGGGGAGCAGGTTGTTATTTTCTAAGGATAATCCCTGTAGCTGAAATTTATGGACTTAAGTTCTAGTTTAGGCAGTGGTTGGATGGACAGAGGAAAATTCAGTTTTTACGGTTTCTATAAGCTTAGAAAATTGCTCCCAGTTACTGTTTGTGCACACAACAGGAGGCCCCGAACTTCAGAGACTGACCTTGCTTCCCGAGTCCTTGGGTCCACATTCACCTTTATCGTACCACCATTTGTTTTTCAGCTTGTCTAAGACGCCTGCCTCACTGAGTTTCAAAACGGCAAGGTTTACAGGAGTTCTTCACGTGGAAAATAACATAAATAACATTATATATGTTATTTTATGTTATTCAAGTAAAACTACATTAGAATCGCATGGCAAAGTGACAGAGCTGAGGCCACAGTAGGCGCTATGTCTTGAACTGTAGGCCCAGGTTTAGAATCAGACATAACACTGGGGCCTGCTCCATCGCTTTAGGTAACAGGCACATACTGCTAGGGAGGATTTTTAAATAAAAATGTATGCAATTACTGTGAATCCAAAACTATTGGCCTGGGTTGTGTTTCTTGAACCAATTTTTTCCACATATATGTGTCAATCATTCAAAATCCAGAAGCTTCTTACTTTACTCTTTCAAAATGAATAGAGATGAATTCAAATCGTCAGGTTTTAAGTAGAAACCAGAAAAGTCTGATTTTGCTCCTTGTGTGTACTATAATTTAGCTAGAGATTTTTACTTCATGTCATAAGAATATGTAGACAGTATCCATCAATAAATTGACTCCATAATCAGTTTCATCCAAAGAGGAGGGTGTCTTGGAACAGAACAAGGAAGGGCCAGATAATGCCACAGAAGGTCTGTATAAGACAAATACGCAAATTGCTATTTTAAAGTATAAGCTCATGCTAATATTCTCCTTCTGAATTGCAGCGTTGAACAAAAATATCACCATAAACATTTTTCATCTGCCTTGAGTATACCACATAAGTAAAGCCAAACACATAAAGTGACTAAAATGCAAAATTATTACCAACAAATAAATGGCTTGTCAGTGATAACCAAGATTTCTCTGCCATCTTAAATATTAAACATTATTGATTCCTCCCATGCTGAATAGCATTTAGAATGTCAAGGAGGGAAACATCAGTTTGCAGTTAGCACTAGTACTTAGAATGATCTAAGGATTCTCCCAGCTTTCCTTCTTATATGATAATATGATATCTAAGAGTGGGTAGACAGCAGTAACTCCTGGGATCTTGAATTGATATGTCATGGTGACTGGTTGGTCTTTGTTTCTTTGTGTTGGAGCTGTTTCTTACTTCTCCGGATATTCTTTAGGCTTCCACGCCATATTTCCAAGAAATAAATATTGAATACATTTCATGGGATGCAACATATCATTATTTGGTTACAAGGATGCACACCATGGATTATTTTTTATTTTTTTTATTTTTTTATTTTTTTGGTTTATCCTATAAACCCAGCTACCCAGCTGGGCAATGCACTGATAATGACGGTTATAATGGTAGCTAACAATTACTGAGAACTTACTGCAATCAGATACTACTGTTTATCTTTCCTCCTGTCCCTCCTATTTCAAAAATGAAGATACTAAGACAGAGAAAGCTTACCTCACCTAGCCAAGTAGCTAAGCATTATCTCAGTCAGGATTTGTGATGTCTGCCTTTGTAGCTTATGCAATTATAAATAGAGCAGCAGACTCAAAAATGGATATTTGTAATCAACTCTTTCTGTTAGAAGTTAAAATAAAACTCAGTTCTCCCTGAAAAATATTTGTAAAATATACAGTTTTCAGTTTGTTTTTGTGGAATATGAATGTAAGATAAATGTTTATATCAAGTTTATATGCTCTTACCATGGCTTAAGTTTATTACTCCATTTAAGAAATAATTTGTGTTTGCCATAACCATTTGGAGAATTAAAATCTGGTATAATTTGACCCTCTATTAAAAGATAAGTTTAGGGATATGCTTATTGGAGTGGTAAAATGAATGCAGTAGTTCTAGGCTTTATTGTCTCTATGACCCCCCCTTCTATACACACTTGAGCTCCCCAGATCATAACTCACTCCTGTAGCTTAATTGGTGAGCTGTGAACTCCTTGACAGTAAAGTCTACAACTTATTCATCTTCCTAAAACAGTACTTACCGGAATAATAGCTCACTCAGTAAGTGACTTATGAAGTTGTCACATTTGAATTATTTAGAATCAAGAACACGTTTTCTTCTTAGACTAGATACTATATGGGAATTGTTTGTCTTGAGATTTATGTTGCTCAAGATGGTTTTTAATGCCTGGGCTTAAGCAATCCTCCTGCTTCAGTATCATCATAACTAGATTATAAGAAATTTTAGGCCTCCAGGTTAGCTTGCTGGAGCCTTTAGAAAAAACACAAACAAAAACAAACAAACAAACAAACAAACAAACACAAAACTCCTTACTAAGCAGATTATATCAGCCTGCATTGCATTTTCTTGAATGAGGTGGGCTGAGGAGAGGAGAAGTTGTGTACAGAAAAGAGAGGGGGAAATGAAAACAGTCTCCTTCAGGTTTCTTCTAGAAAAGAAATTTAGTGGCAAAGCATAGATTAGATGAAGCTGCTTTTCACTTCCCTCTCTCCCTTCTTAATGTAGTCTTTCTTCTTCTTCCTTCCTCTTTCCATTGGGTTCCTTTCCCTTCTGTTATCCACGCCAATAGCTTGGTTTTAGAAGGTAAAATTAGATTGGTGTTTCAAACAAAAGATAGTTATTAGCCATACTTAATATCCAACCAGTGGAAGGAATGACATGCTAAATAAGGAATTCAATACTGGGAGAGTCTTTTCAGGAGATGGTTGCCTAGCGTTTTTCTTTTTCTACCACATTTTTCTTCTAATGAACACATTTTTTTTTTTCTGTGTAAGTCACTTAGTCTTAAATTAATATTTATAGTTGTGATAGCAGGGAGAAAGTGGGTAAGTGGTTTAAAAATATAGTTTAAAGTCAAGAATGGATTGCATTCTTCCAAATGCCAAAATCAAAAACTAGGAATTATGTTCTGGCATATAATTCCTACAGAACACATGATTTAGGAATTGCATCTACAGAGTGATACTTATGATCATCCACATCCATGGGTGAACATCTATTTTAGTCATGGTAAGAGAGTAAAGGATGAAATAAATAGACAAGATGTCAGTCGTATAGCTATTGTTAGTACTATGATGGCTGGTGTTGCAGGCATTGCCAAAAATCTAAAAAAAGATAAGTTCTAAAAATTCACACAGATACTGGCATAAAATTTTGTGTATGGCTTGGACTTAGCCTAGACTATATCAGAGTAATCAAAGGGGGACATATATTTTATACATTGTAATCCATATTGTTAATTGGCTCTTTGCCAATGAATACAGGTCACTTATTTTGCTCACTATCAAAGGAACTTTCAGACAAATGAATTTGTTTGCCTTCACTCACGTTTTCTCACCTTTGTTTTTCTGAAAGATGTAAAATCCTTTCTCTCATGACCTCTGTTAAGTTTTTATGGTCAAAAGTTGCTACGGTCAGAGCTTCAGAGTACTGGGAAGAGCTTTCGGGGAGTGATGGTACTAATTACTGTTTAGCCCTGCCTTGTGACAGTGAAGCTCTCACAGGGGCTCAGAATAGTTCTGTTATTGATCGCATTAAGTTGTAAGTTCCTTGACGGAAAGGCACTGGGTAATTCTCGTTTTCTCTGCGGGTGCTGACACACTGACTAGTTAGAGCTGAAGTGTGATGATTTCCTGTTGCCTCGAAGCTGAAGATGTGAATTGGCCCCTTTGTCTCATGCTACAGTCCTGCCAATGACAGGTGGATCAATTGTTAAACTGATCTGTACACTTTTATATTTTCTCCTCCTCACTGTTAATGAGCTACCAAAATTCTGTATTTCAGAATCAAATAAGCCCAATTTTGGAAGGCTTGTGTGCAGATATCCATAGATTTCTCTTTTCCTCCTGGAGTTTACACTCTTAACAAATGCTTTGGAGCCTGCTGCCTTCCTTAATTCAGTAGAGAAAGACAAAGACAAATAGAAGGGGAAAGGTAACTTTAAAAAGAACATTAGTCACCTGGAGAAGTTACAAGTGAAATAAGAAAGGCAGCAACTATTTCCTGGTGATTGAATCTGACCTGTTAGGTCAGGCCATGTAGGTATAGCCTTTTACCACAAATTCAAAGTTGAGAATTATTAACATTCAGATTGCAACAACCTTATTCTTGGTGCTAAACCTTGCATCACTTAAAATGAAATTATAGTATGCTCTATTTTATCTCAGGATTTTTCTTTCCATACTGAAAACATCTCAGTAATATGTGTATATATATATATTACTTTCTATATAGATAATATTTCTATAGATAATATTTCATTACCTGAAAATAGAAAAAATATACATAGTACTATCCACTAAGTTATTTTTAGTATGGAAACAAAAGTCCCGAGATAAGATAAAATAGAATATACTGGTTATTTCATTTTAAGTGAACACTTCGTATTAAACTTTTACAACACTTCAGAAAACTACTTGTCAAGATTTGAGATAAAGTTTTAGAACATAATTTTCTAGTGCACATTGGTGAAAACTGTAATACTACTAACTGAAAGAATAAATAAGGAATGATCAAGTTAGCTACACACTTATTCTTTTAGAACACAAGTGGTTGCTCAGGTTTGTGATGTACCAAATGGTATACTGAACATGGGCTGCTAATTCTACCAGAGTTGTTACTGGCTAGACTGCAGTTTATTGTGTAGACCAGGATGGCCTTGAATCCACATAGATCCACCTGCCTCTGCCTCCCAAGTGATGGAATTAAGTGCACAAGCCATCACACCTAGGTGACAGAATTGTTGAATCCGTCATTTAAATGTCACAATGATTTTGCTGTGTAGACTTTTTCCCAATATAGGTTATAATTCTATTGCACTTATTTTTTTTCTCAAAAAACATTTAATGTACCTGAAAATAGAGATAAATTTTATATTTGTAGAAAATTTTATCCATAAAGCATTGTTATACTTCTTGTAAATTTGTGATTAAAAATCTTCAAACAAAAATTTTCTAGTGCAATAGCATAAGCATTTAAACTGTTAGGAGTGCTATTATAGTTCATTTTCAGATAGTTTTAATTTTTACATGGGAATATGCTAGTATTCGTATAAATTTGAATGATTTTGTCTTGTATTTATATGCTTATGGAATGCTTGTATTTATATGTTTATGGAAACAGAATGCTTGTATTTATATGTTTATGGAAACCATTAGGAAATTCCAGGCAACTTGGGGCCTAAAATAAAAATTAAGTTATTTATTGCCCCTAAAGATGATGTTATGGTATACATGTGGTATGTTCCCCTCTAAAACTCATATTTGAGACTTAATCTCTCAGTGTGACAGTATTGAGCTGGTAGTAGGAAGTCTTTGGGGGTCATAAGGAATCTGAATCTATGAATGGTTTTATGTTTCTGTTGAGAGACTATGTTAGTTTTCTTAACACTAGAATAGATGCTGAGACATTTGATTGGTGTTCACAAGAGCAGCCTGTCATTAACAGAGCAACCCCGGCTTCGTCTGCTCTTGACCTCTTTCCACCACTCGATCTCCTCCCTTCCTCTTTTGACTTTTCCCTCTGCCACATGATGAAAACTGTTATTATGAAGTATTCAGAGAGTCCCCACCCATGCTGTTTGGACTTTGTGCTTTGTTTACCCATTACTTAGCATCAGATATTCTCGTTGTAGTGACAAAAAGCAGATTAAGACAGATGGCGCCTGTCATCTAGGCAAATATTTTACTTTCTCTTCCTATGGTAGGATTGGTTTGTAAGCAGGAAAATCTTATATTAGTGAGCCCAGTTTGAAAGACTTTTCTAGGTTGAGACTGGGAAGAATTAACAGCCATTCTTTGAAAACACAGAAGCCTACTGCAATTTAGGAGGGCAAGTGAGAAAAATTTCAACTCAGACAGGAATTTGAAGATAATCAGGATTTCTTTTCCTGCTGGGGGTGGGCATTCTAGATTGACAACAATTTTTAATCCTAGCATTCAGGAGACAGAAGCAGGTGGATCTCTGTGAGTTCAAGGCCAGCCTGGTCTACGTAGTGAGTTCCAAGACAGCTGGGGCTACAGGGAGACCCTGTCTCAAAAAGACAAAAAAACCCCTATACTTTAACATGTATAATTTTCACCATTGTTATTTACCAGATGAAGGTAGTTTTTCATTCAGAATTTTTCCATCTAGAGATTGTTTCTCATATGAAATATTCAGGGTCACTAGTTAGAATATCTGGTAACTGTATACTTTTTTCATTTCTTTGAATTAAAGTAATTAGTTAATTAATTTATTCTTAAGACAGGGTCTCTATATAGCCCTGGCTGGCCTGGAAGTCACTATGCAGACCAGGCTGGCCTTGAACTCATAGAGATCTGCCAGCCTTTGCCTCCTGAATGCTGGATTAAATATGTGCACCCACAGGTTAATTGTCAATATTATTTAAAGAAACTTGGAAATGAGAAAAAGTAGCTAGGATAAGGCAGGGATTAGGACATGTGTAAGGTAAAGTCAAATATGAGTTGGTATCATTTTTGGAACCTTCGTATTTCCAATTCATCCATTAATAGAAATTAAGAGATTATGTAAATTATCCAACCGTGTTTGAGTCATTGTTTCTATGATTGGAATTCTACAGGGAGAAAACTTTCTGGTAGGAAGTCTAGACAGGTCAAGGTGGAGTCAGGTTATTGCTGTTACTTAGAAATACTTGGTAGTAATAGTTAAAATGTAAACTTGCAGTGTTTCATCTTTCTGCCCCCATTGTCTTTAAAATTTAAAAAATAATCTTATTTGAAAAAAGTATGTTTAAAAATTACAGATGAGAAAGTAATAATAATTATGTGCTGTTTAAATTACCTTGTCCATTATATTACTATTACATCATGATAGTCTTCTTAGAATTGGATGTTTGACTTTTTAAAATCATTCTCCCTTTATAATTTTTTTTAGGTATCTTGTTCAAGTACTTTGTTTACAGTTAAAATGCTAGAATTTAATAGGAGTGGATATGGGTTACCTGGAAAGAATGTCCCCATGATTTGGTATAGATTTTTAATACATGTGATTATTTTGCATTGTGGAATGATTACTGACACATATGGACTCTAGTAATTTTATTTCCCAAATAAATGTATGTTTGTGAATTTTCTAAAAGAAGAGAAATACTTGGTAGCAATTCTGGCCAATCATTAATACAGAAAACACCTTCTTTCCTCTACTATATCAGTCTTTCAGAGATATCTTGCTTTCCCAAACCAAGATTTATAGGGTCATATCTTCTTAAAACCAGAGCTTTTCCAGATCAATTGTCATCAGGTTTGTGAGCATATATATCACCAAATCAATTGCAAATATTTTTGCATTGACAGTAATTGCATACTTGAGTTTGTAAAAGGCTTGACTGACAATCCAACTCTTGGGTAGGTAGACCAGAAGTCTCCCAGCAGATGCACTTATTACTTGACATACTGTTTACCCGCTCTTGGTGACATTGAGGCTAACCTTGGAGTCACCTCCCCCGCTGCCACATTCTCCTTTGTCGTACCACCATTTGTTTTTCAATTTGTCCAAGAGGCCTTGTTCATTCAGTTTTAAAACTGCGAGGTTAACAGCATTTCTTGAAACGATAAAACATATTTTGTAAGAAACTGCACAGCTGTTAAGATGTTAGAAGGAACGAGGACTTAAGCTCTTTTATAAGCTTCTCCCAGACGCTAAATAAACCTCTCATTTTGCTGTCTGGCAGCTCCTTCAACCACAGGCCAAATGGAAGGCAACTGCAACTCATTCAAACACATTCAACATGTGGTTCTTGGTGTTGTTCATTCACTTATTTTGCTTGTTTGTGGACCTGATCTTAACATCATACAATTGCATCGATTTTTTTTTTTTTTGTAAAACCATAATAAACTAGAATTTACTACTAACGGTGAAAGAATTGTGCCTTGAGCTCCTTTGCTTCTAGGACTGTCAATGATCCCAAAGAGACTGAAATAAAAATCCACTCCCTAAAGGAAAATAAAATGGCAGAAACAAACCACCAAGCCAGCCACTAATTCTGTGTGCTGAATTGATTGCAGAGTGCAGCTTAGTTATTATTCCCTTCACTCTTTGTGGGAGTGAAATTGGTTCATTGGGTTGAATTGCTCTCAGAATCCAAAGTTTCCAGGTTCTTTCAGTTTCATGAGTCAAAAGCTAGAGGCCAGTCAAGGGACAGCTCTATCTCTTAGGGTTGTTCTCATATCAAATTTTGTTTGTCCTTAAAGACATCAGATGCTATTGAGATTAGGATCACAAATCCAATTGGACTGTTTAAAACAATTAAACCCAAGGTAATCACACTGCATGTGATATGGCGTTTGCCAAAAACCAAACTAAAATAGATTTTCTTCATCTTTATCTTTCTGGAGGAATTAGGGGCAACATCTTCTCATCATACTCCAAGAGTGTTTAAAAAAAAAGGTCATGGACTTTTGCTTCCATGAACTGCTCTCTTTCCTGTTTCACAGTAGTTTAAAAATGACCACTAACTCCTTCAAGAGCAATTCACAGTATTTAGTAATAATTTTGTTAAAACTTAGGAGTGGCTTAATCTACTGAGGAAATTTGGGTACAGTCTGTGAAGCATGGAGTTGGGGGATTACTTAGAGCTAAATGAATTACAGCTCAGGTAAAGCAACCATATCTATGACTAGGATGCTTTACAAATAAAATGGCATTGAGCTGGCTGATGAGAAGCGCTGGATATTTTACCACTAAATAGTCTGTTTATGTGTTTATTCTCTTAAAATGAGTTCATGGTATTTCAGGTGAATGATCTCCTTTTCCACTTCTGTGTGGGATGACTCACTCTGAGAGTAGACACTTACCTAGAATAAACCGCACATGGATTCAAGAGTTAGACTACCACTTCCTAAATGCCAATTAAATAATTAGCTGTTCCCACATTCGTAAGCAAGTGCTTCATTAGTGTTGTAAAATTATTAACACATTTTCTAAATTGAACACCGGGTGGTCATGTTTATCACCAACAGGATCCACTTTAAGTATTGAATGAAGTAGGGGACATCTAATGTTAAAAATTCTGTTGAGAAGAAGAAATCATTTAAGATTGTTTTGTGTCTCAAAAAAACCTAATAAATTTTTATTTCAATGAGTTAAAACTATTAAGGTCTTCTATTTTAAAATTACTCCTATAATTTACTTTGATTTATCTCTCAACATTTGTATTAGCTTTTGCTTTTAAAAGGAATAGTATCCCAATTATGTTATATGTTGGTGTTTAGACCAACCCTTTGATTCACATAAAACTATTTCATGAGAGGGTTATTTAACAGGGTTATTAGCCATATCCAAAGACAGTCTGACAGCACAATAGAAAACAAAAAAACAAAATAAAAGAATGAATAAGAAAAATAAATTTGTATGTTGAGAAAATTGCTCGTAATCAAGCTTTCTGAAAAATGATTCTAGCATAATATCCTTCTAATACCATCAAACAGGCCATGTAAAAACAGTTTAGTTTCACACTGCTATCCATACATGTATGTCTATATTTGATTAACAGTATACACTTGACCAACTGCTGCCCAGTTCACAATTAATCAATATCCTTTCCTTTTATTAACATATAGTCCCTCAATAAAATCTTAAAAGTTTACTTTTCTTTAATAATACAATGTAGAAGGCAATTGTAATTAATTTTTTGGAGATCGTACTTGGCACTTCAAGGTGTTTTTGCATGTTAAAAGTATCTACTATTTTCTATAAGTGCCTGATAAAAGGTGTAATTTCTTTATGTAATAAATTTATGCTGTCTAAAAGCTTTTTGGGAGTGCTATTTAAAGTACACTATAAACCACATATACAAGGATCTTTTTGAATCTGTTCTATCTTATGGAATAAGTTACTTTTATATAATATTAATAATAAGAATAATCAAATGATTTAAAACTATGCAGCATTCCTTCATTCACTTGAATAGATCAGGTTAAAAAAAAACGTCTGAAACTCCAATTCCAGGAGAACTCCAGTTCCAGGGGAATCCGACACCCTCTTCTGACCTCCGCGGCATTGCACGACACGGGTGCGCAGACCCACATGCAGACAGTACATTCATACACATACGGAAATAAATAAAAAATTAAAAAAAATACTTTTTATTCAGCTGTACTGATAAATGAACCTTTAAGGAGTAGTAGAAAGCAATGCTAAGGAAGTTATAAGGAGTCAGGCAAGCTAGGTACAAAGAAAGCAGATCCTATTTTACTGTTGCTTTGGAAGCTCATTCATACATTTTAGACATGACTTAAAATAAATATCAGAAACACTGATTGGAAAAGATACTCTTGGCTAATCAAGCATCAAGAAAGCTGTGACGGCTCACTCTTCCTCATTTTAATTACTTCTTTTATTGTATTAAAGGCACCTTTTACAGAATAAAGTCAATTGGAATTAATTCCTTTTCTTCTAAAAGTGGAAAGGGAAGCAGAAACAATATGTGGGCATATTCTTGGTGGATGTATAAACTTCATCAGGGGCTGCAGACATGGAGACCATAGGTTTAATGGACTCAGGGAATTCACTTATTTGCCTTGCAAATAAGTGAGACATGGGGATCTTGACTCTGTTCAGGATGAAAATGCTCATCTTGTTAAGTCCCAGGACCTCTGGAAAACTTCCAAGGGTTTTTATTCCTAAAACATCCTTCAATCAAATTTGAAATCATGAAAATCCTTCCAATTGCTCTATGATTTGGAACTCATTTTTGTTAAGAATATACTTGAAATGTCACATAAGATGGAAGGGTTAGAACAGGAACTTAAAGATGGGAACTTTTATACTTTTATACAACTTTGGTTGCAGGCTTGTTTATCCTGGCCAAGGCATTTGCCTTTCCTCCTATTTCCTTTAACGGCTTCTCATCAACTTCTGCAGGTTTGAATGTGCACACTCTGCTGCTTCTTGTCTGCCTCATGCTTACACTTGTTTCTAAACCATTCATCCTCCATGTTGGTGAGACATTCATGTGCATGGCTGGTAACGTCTCCCTAAGTAAACTGGACAAACTTACAAAGTTTAAATCTAGTAGTAGTATATGTATCTCTGTGTGTGTGTATGTGTGTGTGTGTGTGTGTGTGTGTGTGTGTGTGTGTATTCACTGGGGTGTAGACCTATATGTGTGCATGTGATGGGCAGAAGAGGAGGTGGTTTCTGGCTTATTCTTTTGTGAAAGAGTCACTCATTGAACTTAGAGCTAGGCTAGTGAGCAGCAAACAATCCCATGGTCTCCCCTCCTTCATAATGCTGGGTTATCCTGTGCACAGCCATATCCAGACTTTTTTTTTTTATTGTGGGTGCTGGAATATGGTTTTAGGACCCTATGCTTGCCAGGTAAATGCGTTTACCCACTGAACAATTTTCCAGCCCCCAAACAATGTGATTCTTAAAATTAAAAATACAAATACAATTATCATAAAGTATTGATTATACAACTTCTTAGATTTAGTCGGTGTCTCTCCATGGAAAATTGGGGGCATGCATGGTTTATAGAATAATTTGGAATAATGTCTTTACTCTGGCTAACAAGAATTTAGTTCTATTTCACTTAATAGAACAAACATTACATTATTGGCTAAGATACCACAGTGTATGCACCTGACAGTTTGTCTTCACTACTGAGGTGGTGCTATGGGTTTTATCCTAATAAGGAAGGACTTCTTCAATATGTATACAGGTAAAGAAGGTCCCCCAGTTTTAAGCCTCTGCTGTCTTTACTGGAGAGTTGTTTGTACTAAAGCACTATGAAATTTAAATATCAGGTGTTATAATGTCTAAAATACTTAACTTGAATGAGGTTGTTTTCACAGACTTCAACCAATTCTAATGCTGTTTTTAAAAACTTACAAAAATAAGAAATTTTATGAAAGTAAGAAAATTTCCTTAGAATCAGCAAAGATATTATAAGTAAGGGTAATTTTAAACCAATTTATGTCAGAGAAATGCAAGTCATGTAAAACTAATTCATTTTTTATTTATTTATTTATTATTTATTTATTTGTATGAATGTACTGTCTGCATGCAGGTCTGTGCACTCGTGTCATGCAAAGCCGCGGAGGTCAGAAGAGGGCATCGGATTCCCCTGGAACTGGAGTTAAAGATGGTTCTCAGCCACCATGTGGGTGCTGGGGATCAAACCCGGGTCCTCTGCAAGAGCAGTCGCCACCCTTAACCACTAGGCCATCTCTCCAGCCCCTGTTTATTATTTTCTATGTGTATGAGTGTACTATCTGCATGCAGGTTGGTGCACCCATGCCGTGCAGTGCNTATGAATGTACTGTCTGCATGCAGGTCTGTGCACTCGTGTCATGCAAAGCCGCGGAGGTCAGAAGAGGGCATCGGATTCCCCTGGAACTGGAGTTAAAGATGGTTCTCAGCCACCATGTGGGTGCTGGGGATCAAACCCGGGTCCTCTGCAAGAGCAGTTGGCTCTCTTAACTGCAAGGCCATCTCTCCAGCCCAAAACTAATTCAATTTCACTTAGAACAAAACTTGTGAATTAAAACAATGTAAGTTCATTTTTTATTGATACTTATTGAAAGATAAAATTAAACATGGATTCTCAATACAGCCAAAGATTTAATAGTAGGGACATTTTAACTATAGAGTTAAAAGCTAGAAAGAAAATAAATTGCTTTTATGTATAAGAAGAGCTTTAAGATGATTCTTAACCTTGATTCTATAATTGCCCCTTGAGGACTCAGTACTGAGATTATTCAGAGATGCTATCAAGATACTTTATGACAAACCTGTGTCAAATTTGAGTCTATAGCGTGTGTGTGTGTGTGTGTGTGTGTGTGTGTGTGTGTAATCCAGTGCATGAATTCAGGGGGTAGAGAGTAACAGAAGTGAAGATAGGGAAGGGGTCTAAATATATTGAATGAAATTCACAAAATTCAATAAACAGTGAAAAAGATCTTATGACAATCGTATATGTGTACTTATATATCAAAAGACAGAAGACAATCTACACATCTCAAGTAAAAAGAGAATTAAGTTTTCAGTCCAGTTAATTTTGGATTGAAGCTTGATTTAAATATCATAACTATTTACAATATGTGGATAGGGATGTTAAGATATAACTCTACTGTGTCATTTTCTTCTGGATTAATATAACTACAGTCTACAAACCTCTGAATTGTTAATATGAAAGCATTAATAATCCATATGACCATCTTTTGCAATCATTAAAAATTAATAACAAGGGAAAAATGGCTTATAGTATAATCCTAAGTAGAAAAAAATGGATTTTTATGTTTGAGATCCCAGTTTGACAACACACTATACAGAATTAAAACACTTATTTATTATTTTTATTTTATGTATATGAGTATATAGCCTGCATGTATGTAAGTGCACTTGCCTTGTGCAATGCCCACAGGAGTCAGAAGAGGGTGTTGGATTCCCTGGAACTGGAGTTTTGGATGGTTGCCATGTGGATGCTGGGAACTCAACCAGTGCTATTAATTCTGAGCCATCTCTCCAGTCTCAACTACACAAATTTTTAATGTTAAGAAAAATATTGGAGGGAAATACAACAAACCATGATCTCTGTGTGTTGTAGTTGCACATTGACCTTTATGCTTTCCTTTTTAATCCAAATTCTTGGCAATGGGATTCAACAGTAAAAATCAGACACCTTTAAGTTATTTCATGATTGGACTATGTGATGGTTAGTTTATCAGCTTGATACAGTCTAAATTACCTGAGAAGAGAGCCTTAATGAAGAACTGGCAGGTCAGCCTGGGGACAAGTCTGGAAGAGACAGTCCTGATTTCTTAACTGATGTGGGAGACCCAGCCTGAAAGTGAGACTTGGGGCTTGGGACGGTGCAGGGGTGGAGAAAGCTAGCTGGATGCTAAGTGTGCATGCATCCATTCTCTCTCTGCCCTTGGCTGTGGGTATGATGTGACCAGCTGTTTAAGGTCCTGCCACCTTGACTTCACTGCTAGGATGGATTGCGACCTGGAACTGAGAGCTGAAATCTCTTCTTTCTCCACAAAGCTTCTCTTTGCCAGTATTTTATCACAACAACAGAAATGAAACTAGAATAAAAATGCTTTGTTTAAGCCAAACTTTTTGTTCTATTTTGTATCAAGTCCAATTTGAGAAAGAAGTAGAATGTAGGAGTGATTTGTTAAGGTGCCCAGGAACGTATTCTCCACTGTCTGGAGCATATGGCTGGCTTTTCTGCACTTGGATTTGTTTCTGTAGGTGGGGTGCTGTAGTTTGTATCAAGAAAGGTTCTGCGAGGGGAACCAGGTCAAGCAGAAAGTAAGAGTAAAGCATGAATAACCAGGCCAACCCCATCAGAGAGGACCAGCAGGTGGTTAATAGAGCTCTCAGTGGTCTGGAGAGACTTGCTGCTTTATGCCTGTTTACATAGACAGGGTGGGACTTTTCCTCAGGATAGATTAAATGAAACTGGTGGTGAACAGGATGGAGCCCTGCTACACGGACCGTTAAAAAAGAAGTATAGCTTTGTTTTTAGAGGAAAAAAAGGATGTTTCATAATTAACTGTTTTTTTCTCAAATACTAGAGATCTTACAAAAAAATAACTTGTATGAATTTTTAAAAATGCAATTCACTTTCATTATTCATTACACTACATGTTGACTTTATCAGTTCCTTAAAGCCACACTTGAATTCTAGACTTGAAAACACATTTGACTTAAAACTACATTATAAAGCATATGCTTTATAATAGAAATATATTCTTTCTCTATATGCTTTATATATACAAAAATGACAAAAAGAAACAAACTACAGATTATTCATTTTGTTAACAACTGATTACAAAAGTTACATGCCTGGAAACCTATTATATGTAACAGTGAAACAAAACAAAACAGATCAAATGGGATTTAATTTACCTTTGTAAATAATTAATGCTGTCTTCCATCCACCCCTAAAGGTGGGTAGAACAAGTTGGCAAAAAAAACCTGTTTATGACAAACCCCCAGAACCATGTATCAAGGCAATGAAGAGCCAACTGAGAACAATAGTTATCTATCATGAAAAAATTTTTTAAAGTTAAAAGCTATAATTTAAAAAACCAATAGGCTCTCAAAAGATAGTCAAGGGCTAAAAGTGTCTGATTTTAAGCAAAGGCATCCATGTTCACAGTTTTAACCTTTATTAGCTATTTAGGGCTGGAAGAGTAACAAGTTCAAGCATTATCAATGCTCCACTAAATTTTCAATTTAACTTGTAGCTGTGCTATTTCTTTTCTTACCAAATTATTTCTTTCAGTAGATAGGCGCAAGTTACTTTTGCTTCACTGGGTTTGTGTGTACATCTCCAAAGGCAGAATTTGAGCTAAATTGCTCTACATATATATGCAAATTTAAAAAGAGTGGGTATTAAGTTTTCAATCTAGTTTGCTTATTCGATGACAGGGTGACAGGGTGTGCACAGTATTTATATGTGTGGAAAGACAATTTAGATTCAGTGTGATTTATAGTGAGGATTGGAAAGCCGCTTTGGTAAGGAAGGATTTAATGTCTTTGCTTTGGGCTTTTGTGTAACTAAGTTCACATGTTGACCTTTACATTTCACACTCTGAGTCAAGGAGAGCTGAAAAAATGAAATAGATGAACTAGCTTCTACCAGTTGTCTTTACACACTATTGGTTCACTGGCATTTGTATGGCTAATTTTTGTTTGAAAAGTGAGTCCAAGAAAATCATTCTTTAAGGATCATTGTGATTATTCTGAGGTTGTCTGATGAGAATTTAGTCAGAGCATTAGTTATGGGCAGTGGCATATGGCAATTTTAATGGTGGTGGTGGTGGTGGGGTGTGTGTGTGTGTGTGTGGTGTATGCACATGCACAGGTATGGATGCCTGGGTACCGTGGTGGATCTTTCTCTATTGCTCTCCAGGGTCTCTTACTGAATCTGGACCTAGGCTGGTGGCCAGCAAGCCCTAGTGATCTTCCTGTCTCTGGACCCCAACAGTTCTGGGATTACAGGTGACAATGCCTGTTTTATGTTTTTAGATGTGTTCTAAGGATTTGAACTCAGGTAATTATAGCTGAGGAGCAAGAACTCTTACCCACTCAGCCTCTCCTCAGCCCTTCATTACATTTTTAATATTGAATATTTTTAATGTCATAGTTACCAATGTTTCATGCAGTTTAGTTTCACCTTGTCAATTTTAGATCACAGAGTATAATCTGTAAGCAACATTCAGCCATGGATCTCTTTTAGGATTTGATGAAAGCTGGGCATTTTCTGAGTAAAAATGCATGAATATGCCAAAATTAACTAGCACATGATTTCAGGTGGCTTCCAGATTTTGGAAGAAGGTCAAGAATGCACATGGGTTCAAGTACTAGATGCTGATAACAATTGTCTTGAAATTAGTTTGTAACTTCTCTTATGGATGTGTATTAGAGGTGAGTGAAATAAAAAGAACTTGATGCCATGCTGGGTGCAAAATTTCCGTAGATAAGTTTGGAGCCTGTCATTTGTCTGGAAACAATCTCCAGGGTGCTACATCAATCTGATCATTCTCCAAATATATCATGGGAGAGACTTTTAAAATAACTGCACTAAATGTATTAAAAATTTAAAAAGAAAGATACTCTTATAGTTAGGTAAATTGAAGAAAATATCAATGAATCTTTCTTAAATAGTGCAAATTTCATTTTATTAGTGTGTCATCTTTGAGATTATATGAGTCTATGACATCCTTTCCTGCCCACCTGCTTGTATAATTCTCCATGTTCAAATTCTATGAAAGGAAGTTTTGTATGACACCACAGGCATAGCTTGCAAAACGCTTCATGTTTTCTCTGAGTAGAATTTTCTGTTCAAGTTGTGGTCACTACTAATCTAAAGTGTAGCATCAGAACCTGAGAACTGGTTGCTGTCAGTCACTTCATGTGAACGATCTTATTATGCTGTTCATGCTGATGCCTACCGGAACCAGGGTGAGCTGTGTGGACTCAGCCCCTGCTCCATGCTCTGGGTCCCTCTATCTGCTACACATTGCTCCTTAGGCACCTTAATATGATTTCCAGAATTCTAAACCATTCCATGAACCACAGACCATGTTGCCTTTTCATATTCTTGGATGTTTCTTAAAAAGGTCTATCAATTGCCTTAAAGACGTAGAATCTTTTGGATTTTTTGAGTTAACATGTGGGTTAATAATAGTTATCTCTAACCTCATTTTACCCTAGAGCCTAATGAAAGTTAGGTGACTTGTCCATCAAAGCCCAGCTGGACTCAGGTCATCTGCCTTCTGGTCCAGTGCTCTTCCTTAAGTACCTTGACTCTCTGCTCAGATAAAGCTCTTTCCTATGTAGTTTTACACTTTTCATCCTGCCTATTTCTCTCTGAGGAACTTTTCTTTTTCCTGAGAAGTTTGCATGAGTTGGTAAGGATTTTCCCTGATTAAGCTCTGGAAGCCATTTGACATGTATTAACCCTAATACACCAGTGAACTGGCAGCTTCTGATCTTCTTGACCCCTTGGATTCACATAAGACCTGAAAGGCAGGTGGTGATGTTGCCAACTTAACTCATACTTCCTAAATACTCAAGAAGGGAAAAAAAAATCATAGATAATTTTTTTAAAGAAGTGATTCTAACCTATATAGTGATGATTTAACTATAGTCAGAAAGTTTAAAAAAACTGAGTTTTCTTCCAAGGTTAAAACAAGATGCATATTGGAATATATATAATGTTCTTAGTTATTTCTAAGTTTTTGGATCCCTAAGAACAGCATCATAAGAAAATTTTCTAATCTGTTATACTAATTAGGATATTTTTATTCAGAGGGAATAAAATGATAAAACAAGACCTAGCCACAAAGACTCAATCTAATATTGGATTTTTACTTCCTACCAATTATGTATAAGAAGTGTTATTCTAAGCCGGGCGTAGTGGCACATGCCTGTAACCCCAGCAGAG
Source organism: Rhizomys pruinosus (assembly GCA_009823505.1). Taxonomy (NCBI): domain Eukaryota; kingdom Metazoa; phylum Chordata; class Mammalia; order Rodentia; family Spalacidae; genus Rhizomys; species Rhizomys pruinosus. The sequence continues at coordinate 670,469 of VZQC01009178.1, read as the reverse complement.
GCAGAGGCAGGCAGATTTCTGTGAATTCAAGGCCAGCCTGATCTACATAATTAGTTCTAGGACAGTTGGGGCTACAGGGAGACCCTGTCTCAAAAAGACCAAAAATAAAATAAGTGTTATTCTGAAAGGTTGAATTTGTATTTTCACTTCTATGATGTTGGTATCACTCAGTTAAAGCCGTCATCACCTGGCAACAGGTCCACCATGTATCTTACTCTTACCCTCTTGCACCCAGAGCAAGAATAAACTTCATTCTCCTCAAGTCTACAGTACTTTGACCACAAACAACTTGAGTGATTTGTGATTCTTATTCTAACTCTCTGAAATTTAAGGCTCACGTGTGTTTATAAAGTATAATTTTGATATCATATGATAGGACTGAATCCCCATTATACAAATAAGGAATGAGAGGCTTAAAGTTATATGTGTAATCAATGGCAAAAGTAGAATTAGGTTCTCATCTACTCCACAATGATGTCTAAGCTTTTCAACACACTAATCCTCTCTCCCTCCCGCCAGGGTAGTTTCTTGATAGCTCCAATGGTATTCTGTTTAGAATCTACTTCAAATTCAATAGAACCTTCATCAAGAATTTCTTTTCTCTTTCCCCTTGCATTTTCTAATTTTTTTATTTACCAGAAATCACTCACTGATGTACACATTCCACTAATATTTATTACTTATCTGCCTGAACCTGTTTGTGAAACCTTTGTCAGATATTCTGGATTCTTTAAAGGATAGTGTCAGTCACATCTGAGTCATAGGTTACTTTGCAATGGAATCTGTGCATATGATCTCCTCACCTGCTTGGAGGGTAGCAACTGGGTCTTATGGAACTTTACTTTCAGTACCAATGTAGGACAAGATGAAGACTTGACCTGCAATAGCTACATATATAACTGATACAACACAGAATTCACTTGGGTTGCTACTTTGCAGGAACTCTGTTAAAGTGAAAGACTAGTGTGCTTGACAATGAAAGAGAATCTTTCTGTTGTGGAACCCCAACAAGTTGTGAGAATACATGGTATGAAATATGTCTTAAAACAAAAGGCTTCAACCAGGCCTTGTGGTATATGCCAGTAATCCCAGCATTCAGGAGGCAGAGTCAGGCAGATCCCCGTGAGTTCAAGGCTAGCCTCGTCTACATTGTGAGTTCCAGGCCAGTTGGGGCTACAGGGAGACCCTGTCTCAAAAGACAGGGTCTTTTTGACCCCAAACAAAACAAAACAAAACAAAACAAAACAAAACAAAAGGCTTCAAAACTTTCTATTAAATCTTGGCAAGGAGAACATTGAAATAGCAACACTGTCTTTATGAATAATGTTAGGAAATGTATTCCACTGCATAAACAAAATAATTTAGGGAGGTACTTCATTGGAATTATAGATATATAACATAAAGGGGTCATCCATTTGCTTTGTGTCTCCAAATTAAGAAAGAACGCTGATAAATCAGATATAACTAGTTTGTTAATATCAAGTACAATATATTATAAAATAAATTTTTAAATGAAAGCCCCAAATAATGGTGTTTTGTAAGTCAGTTTTGATCTATATTTAGCATGTAAAACACACCACCTTTAGAGAAGACTTCTATTACTCAATTTACTAATTTCAATTGTAATTCAATTTATTTGAGAAAATAAAAGCCATATCTCTTATCAATAGAGATATCTACTGCATGTTTACTTTGTCTATCACTATATATTTAATTCACTAAATATATCTAATTAGCTTCCAGTTTCAAATATTTTAAGATTTCCATCAAATTCTTTGAATTAATTATTTTATTTATTTCATTTTGTGTGTATGAATATCTTGTCTGCATGTGTATGTGTTGTGCAATGCCCACAGTGGCCTAAAGAGAGCATTGGATTCCCTGGTACTGGAGTTGTAGATGGTTGTTAGCTGCCATGTGGGTACTGGGAACCGAATCCAGGTCCTCTCTAAGACAGGCTGAACCATCTCTACAGCCCCTTTCATCTTAAGTAATAATGTTCCAATTTTCCTCTATCTCTCATTTAAGATCTTTAGCTCCTTACCAATGGGCAAATATTTTCATACCATTCATACAACTTAAAATTCATTTTAACAGACTTTGATATTCCTACTTATCTTTCCTATTGGCTTTGGGTTAGGTGGGAGAATAGCAAAATCAGAGAAAGGATAATAACCTAAGGAGAAGAAATTATCGGAACTTCCCACTTAATGTTCAGGGATATATAGCTGGCTGGTGAAAAGGAGAACATGCATCTTTTTGTTATTTCTGGTAATAGCCTGAGAAGTCTAAGTCTATTCTGCAAATTTTTTTTTTTTTTTTGTCTTTTTGAGACAGGGTCTCCCTTTAGTCCCAGCTGGCCTGGAGCTCACTTTGTAGATCAGGCGGGCCTTGACTCACAGAGATCTACCTGCCTCTGCCTCCAGAGTGCTAGGACTAAAGGCCTGCACCACCACGCCCGGCTATTCTGCAAATCTTAAGATATTGAGTTGACAGCTTTCTAACTGAAGATGACAAAGTGATTATATTTTTTGCTTAGGACTTTTTTGTGTGTAAATGATTAATGGGAAGGTGTGTTTATGTGTTCACGTGAGCGAATGCTGGTGTGCACGTTTCCCGGTGCAGCTTATGCAGCTGAGTGGATGACTTCAGGTGGCCGTCCTCATTTTTTACCAAGTTTGAAACAGGTCTGTTGGTCACTGCTGTGTAAGCAGGGCTAGCTGGCCTACTAGCCTCTGGGGCTTTTCCTATCTCCACCTCCCATCTCCTTGAAGGAGAGCTGGGATTATGAATCCAGAGCTTATACATGGGTTCAGGGATCTATTTAAGCCATCAGGCTTGGACAAGAAGCAGTTTAATTCACTGAGCCTTTCTAGGGCCTGGAGCTGCTTACCTTTGAGACAACAGGCTTATAATGTCAATATGTTCTAATGCTCATTAATTTTTAATTCAGATTGAAAAATGTGACCAACCTTAATTTTATTTATTTAGTGGTGGTGGTAGTGATGACGGTGGTACTGGTGGTGGTAGGTGTGTGTGTGTGTGTGTGTGTGTGTGTGTGTGTGTGTGTGTTTGTGTGGTGTATGTTTGGGAAAGCATACCACAATGTGTGTGTGAAGGACAGAAGACAACTTTGTAGAGTTGGTTCTCTCTTTTTACTCTTGTGGGTTTTGGCTATCAAACTCAAGTTCCTAGAATTGTGCAGAAAGTGCTTTTAACTGCTAAGCCATCTTTTGGCCCACAAGGTTTAAATTCTTAAAAAGGCTTCAACTATATTTGCTCTATTATTAACACCAGTAACTTACCAACTATTATTTCAATTATTTCTTCTTTATCAGAAGTTGTGTATATCTTAAGTTGCAGTTTGGAAACTCTCAAGACTGTCTTTAACATTTCCAATAAATTGATGCAATTATATAAACCAAAATCTCACTCTACTTAAAGACCATGCTTTCATCTTTAAAGTTAACTAGAAGACATAAGTTATGGAAGAGCTATAATCAGGATTTGTGAGTGAGATTACCATGAAATGTTTCATAAAACTAAATGTTCATGACATATTTAATGTATTTGTAGACATCAAGCTCTAATACATAAATAGCTCACTAAAATATTGTGACAGTTTACTTTCTTTGGTAGAATTGTTTAGAGATTCCATATGTCTACATCTTAAAATTTATGAATCAATAAATTGGAAATGGTTAATGAGATTCAACAATATTCTCTTCACTAAAGAAGATGGTGTGTTTGAAAATTAGTTTAAAAATTCTAACAATCTGATAATAAGTGTATTGTGTCTTAAAAGTTCAATTTGGATTTGATGATTATTACAGTATAATTAATTACCTACACACTCAGATTGTGTTGGTCTTAAAGTGGAGTTCCTCTGTTCTATTTCTCCTTTAATCTAGGCTGCTTATCACATGACTACATTGTTCTCTTTGAGAGGCAGCAGACTCCAATAAAGCAGCTTCTGAAATAATTCTCTTTCATTGAAAAGGTTCAACAGTCCAACTTGAACATTTTAATCAGCTTCTAAATATAATTGTAAGAAAATGGTGGCATTGTATTTCTGGAAACCCACTTTTCATTTTCTTGCAAAAGACTGCCTGAATTCTCCTTCTTTGTGTTGCTTTTTGTTCATTAATAAAATTTCCTTCTTGAGGCTCAGGGGCTTTGGTAACCTACTCCTGAAACTTCTCTAAAATCTGCTTCATCCATAAAAATCCAGCCAAATTGGAGCACAGTGAAAATGAAGTATTATTGATAAACTGGTTCTGAATAACCTCACAATCATCTCCTGCAATATCTATCTATCTATCATCTATCTATCTATCTATCTATCTATCTATCTATCTATCTATCTATCTATCATCTATCTCTATCTTCTTGAAATCTCTGCTGTAGAAAAACAGTTTGGAAAAGGATACCAAAGCCAGGGACTGCTGATGATATCCAAATACAACAGCATAAAAGTTGACCATATCTTAGAAATCACTAAAATAACATAAAAGAGGCTTGGGAAAAGGATGTGCCAGCACCCAGAAATGGTGCTCAGGATAATATTTCCACTTTGAATTATTTGTCTAATCAAAGTTTCAATCTAGTATATTTACAAATTTCACTAAATCTACACTACTTCAGATTAAAAGTTTAACCTGATAATAGTTCAAAAAATATATTACCAAATTTATAACATCATTTATTAAAAATATTATTAATAATGTATTTTGTTAGAAACATTTTAATTTTAATGTTTTTGTGCCTTCTCATGCATTGTGTTTGATTGATATTCTATGAATATTCTGTATACAGAAAAATTAACAGCTGAAGAATTTAAATCTCAATGGAAGACTGATACTGATATTTAATGAGGATGGAAAGCAAATGCATTAGCATATAGCTGGTATGATTTGTATGAAGGGTTTTCTTTTTTCTTCTTGTAACATTTGTAAGTGGATGTTCAAATAACTACTATGCATAGGTGGCAAGCTGATTTCCTAATGCTGGTGGGTTAAAAAATATAAATGTATAAAGAAAAAGGGATTAACAAATAGGTGGGGGAGGGGTTTCCTTCAAATGGATGGAACCCATTCTTTTGAAAGAAAACTCCCCTCTTACCTTGGTCCTGAAGCTGGTTAGTTCTCCTCTGTCCTCCTCCTAGGGGAGAAATACCCAAAGTTAAACAATAATAGAACATGGTCTTGTATTAAAGTCAAGTTCAGTCCTGGCCAACCCCTTCCTCAGGTCTCACATATATCTATCAACTGTCTGATATGCTGGGGCATTCACTGAATCCAATTGAACCCATTTAAAGGATTAAGCCAAAGGGAATGTATAGTAGTTGTGTAAGTGGAAAATAATGAGACTTCTGCTTAGTCAGTCTGTCCTGGCAGAGAGCTCTAATAATGTGCAGACTGACTTACAGCAAGATAATTCCTGAGGACTGTTTGAATAGCTTTGGTCAGCAGGACTGATTTGCTGAGGCATCAGGAGAAAGCGGTCCCTATCTTGTCTTCAGCCCATATCCTTGAGAGGTTTAGCTATTTAAGGAACTGTACTTAATCTGATTTAATATAAATAATACTTATCATAAAAATGAAAAAAAATCTCAAGGGGCCATTAGATGGAAGATTATGAAAAAGTCTATGAAACAGTTACTATCTGACACTGTGGACTTGTTTAATTTTTTTTTTTCAGAAACTGGGAATCAAACATGAGTCTTTTTCTTTTGCTTCCATCCCATTACCAACGAGGCTTAGGTTCAAAGGTTGGATAAGTTGAAGGCAGTATAGCTATTATCAGATGGAATCTTTCCCTTTAATGTGTCTGCAGTTTACTGGGATTCCTGGCATCTTTGGAGAAAAAGAGAGCATATTTAAAGAAGCATAAGTTTGAGAATTCAACAATAATGGCCCCATGGCACTTCAGCCACTCATCAGCTAAATGGCATGGGTTTTTCTAGCATCGCGTGTCCTGATGAAGACCATACACCAACTCCAGTGAGGGTTGGCATCAAGTCTGAGAACATAATCATACATATGGGCTTCCTAGATGGTAACTATCATTAAATTTTTATTTAATTTTCATTCATATGGCCTCTGACATTTGTTTTCTGATTTGAATTACCTTATTTCTTTGAAGGCTACTTTCTATATAACTGAGCTTGAAGTAGTTACCCTTTGGCATAATTTCAGAGATGGTGGGTGGTTGGCTCCCCTATAAAATCAAATACCAGACAATTGATTGAGTTCTGTGAGACATGAAGGAGAGTGGAGACCAAGAATGAGCCTGAACCCATACAAGATCATGTGCTATTGTTATTTAACTTTGGGTAACTTATTAAAAATCTTCATCAAGTAAAATGACATCAGGTGAGAAATGGATGTATGTTGGAATCTCAGTTTGTATTTCAGAGACATCAGAATGAGGGATATTGTCAGAAGTACTTTAATGGCCATTATAAAAATGTGCAGGGGAAAACACTCTGTGGCAGATTCTGTGTTATACCATGAAACCTTGTTTGTCTCTGTCATTCCCTCTGGTTTGCCTTAGAGTCACCCTATGAACTCTAATCACTTTAAGGCTTCTTGATAGAAATATAATTTCATAAAATTTCTAGTTGTAGCATAAAGCATTCCCTGTATTCTTCCTTATCCTTAGTAAATACACTGAAAATGACTATTTTGACAATTAACCCTTTACCCATTAAACACTATAAATTCCAATATATATGGAGAATTTATGTATTTTTCTGAAACAAATATAACTAAAATTTGTAAGCTGTGCTTAAAATGGAAAAAAGGAAATTTTATTTTTATAAAACAATAAACATAGATGCATGGTTGTCATAGTTTTGAAGCAAAATTTTCATATTTAGAAATAACCTGGGAATTAAAGAATAGAAGAAACTGTAAATACATCGCTTGGGTGGGGTAAAATTATAGTGGCCATGAAGTATTAGTTGCTACTGAGATAAAGAGAAAAATGAAAAAGAAATTAAGTAGTACTGACATTGCTAGGGCTATTGTGTTATACTTAAAGATCATCTTCTTACATATTTTATATTGAAACATCACAGACGACATGGGCCAATTTCTACATATGAAAATATGACTTTTTCTCAAATACTGAAATAAGTCCTGTCTGCCTTTTTCCTTTTATTCTGCTTTTTTTGTATCCCAGTGAATTTTGTCACACATACGTGCACACATGCGCACGCGTGCGCACACACACACGTATGTATCTTGTCAAAATTTTGAAGCTAATCTATAATTTTAAATGTCTATTTATATAGGTGTGTAATACTTGAATCTGTAGTGTTCTTGTTTTTTATGGAGATATGGTTTTGAAAACATATTTCCATTTCATAATATAATACACTACAATGAAATAAGTGTCTTACTCAATTCCCAAATGAGAATTGTTTCTATGAAGGTTCTGAGATTGAGTTTTCTCAGTCTTAGTGTCTACAATTCAAATGAAACATAAGAGAATTCTTAGTTTTTAAAAAGAGTATAGTGCAGAGTATAGTTCCAAATCTTAAAAGTTATGAGTTAGGAAAGAAAAATAGTTCTTAGCACCACTGAGTCCTCTTTATGATATGTAAAAATTTCTCCTACTTTTACTGGATTGACCAAGTCAGACATTAGCTATAATAAACTAATTAATTTTCTATGTAGTTGTGGGCAACAGCTTTAAATATTTCAAAGTCTTTCCTTGGCTGATTTGATGGCTATCTCTGTATAATTTCTTCAATTCAATAAGAATTTATCCCTTTCCCACATAAGTTTAAAATTATGCAAATTTGAGTCTATATGAATATCTTCAATATGGTATGACACATGGTCTCAAAACTGTAACAGGGAAGAGTTAAAAAAACCTGTTGCTGTCTTTCAGAGTAAAGCATATTTATATTAAAAATAATTCTGTATATCTTTTCTCATAAGAGCACTGGAGAGAGTCAGATCTCAGTTGTAACCTCAGCCGTGGAACTCTGGTCAAGTCACTTAATATGTGTTGTTGTTATTGCTATTATTATTATTATTATTATTATTATTATTATTATTTTGCCTTTTTGAGACAGGGTCTCCCTTTAACACCAGCTGGCCTGGAACTCACTATGTAGACCAGGCTAACCTTGAACTCACAGAGATCTGCCTGCCTCTGCTTCCCAAGTGCTGGGATTAAAGGAGTGTGCTATCAGGCTTGGCACATGTGTTATTTATAGGGTCTTCTCCTATAATAAGTCAACATTGTAAGAGAAGAAAATACACCTACAAGTGCTTTGAAAAGAGTAACAGTACACCGTTACTGTGAGGGTTTCACTTTAAAGAGATACTGGCTGATAACTTTTAGTGTTCTATATAAGCCAAATTTAAACATGTTTCAAAGTGAGACAATTAAATAGAAATTTAAATATTATATTGACTGATTATTTGGCTTCTATAACATTGTCATTATTATATTATTTAATAGAAAGTAACTTTTTACTGAGGGAGAGCATGTGAGTTCCGCTTTTCCTTGGCCTGTGTTTCCTTCTGAATGGCTTCATATATAAAACAAAATGTAGGGTCGTCTGGGTCTCTGGATGCCTACTTTAAATTCCCTTATTCTTTTTTCACCACAAAATTTTTATTTTTATGCTACAGGTTCTAGCAATGCAAAACAGCTGAACTTGCTGATAATGGTTTTATCTTTTTAGGGGTTCTAGAAAAGGGGATTCTGAGGGCTGGGGAGTTGATGTAGACTTTGCTTAGTCCTGTCCTATTGGTGCTTCTGAGTGAGATCTTTTAGTATCAGAATCAAACCACCAGGGTTCTGTAGCAGTGCTAATCCAGTAGATACTTCCTGGCAGTTTTTATTTTTCTATAGTGAAGTAGCATAGAAGAGGAATCCTTGTACTCTTTCATTCTCTTTAAAAGTGAGAAGCTGTTTATGTCATTTATTTGATTGAAACTCCAATTCAATTTTTATGCTAGTTAGCTGCTAAATATTTAGTACTTAAAGAAAACCTGATGTTTCAAATATTTTTTAAACCTTATCTGTGAGTCATTTCCTCACTAAATTAGAAAGAAATGAAAGCTAAATAAAATTCAATTTACTTCAACATAGTGGAGTATGACTCTGTGGACAGTCAGGTTAAAAAAAATCTCTCTCTCGGGCTGGAGAGATTGCTCAGTGGCTAAGAGCACCAACTGCTCTTGCAGAGGACCTGGGTTCAGTTCCCAGCACCCTCATGGTGGCTAAGAACCATCTTTAACTCCAGTTCCAGGGGGAATCCAACACCCACTTCTGACCTCTGTGGCATTGCATAACACTGGTGCACTAACCTATATGCAGACAGTACATTCATACACATAAAATAATAATAAATAAAAAATAAAAATTCTCTGACATTTCAGGATTGTAGACTTTGAAAGGCATGGTTGAGATGGACTGGATGCTTTTGTGCTTTTAATTTTCCTTGTGTTAGATGAGAGGCATATGCTGAAATGGTTCCACAAACTTTTTGAAAGTGTATTTCATTGCATGTATATCTCTTATGGAGTTTAGATTTCTAGAAACTGTGGAACCTTTCCATGTAAAAGAAATGATTTTCCATTATGACAAAGACTTCTGATATAAAAGAAGATAAACAATGGTTCATAGTCTTTCTGTAGTTTGTTAGCAAAACCATCTTTTTTTGTGTCTTTTTGAGACAGGGTCTCCTTTTAGTCCCAGCTGGTCTGGAGCTCACTATGTAGATCAGGCTGGCCTTGAACTTACAGAGATCCACCTGCCTCTGCCTCCCAAGTGCTAGGATTAAAGGCATGTGCCACCACGCCCGACTTGCAAAACCATCTTTTTAAAAATATTCTTTTACTTAATGCTTGCTTCTCAGAAAGCTCAGGTCCCTTGAGAGATGAAAGGTGACTTCTTATTAAGGTGTTTCCAGGTTTGTAATACTGTATATTTATAGCAAAGTTATCTCAGATGTCTGTTATTTCATTCTGAAAATAGCAGCTAGAGGAGTTGTTTGTGGGGACAACCTTTAAAATAATCAAGCTAGATTTGCGCTATTCTAAATTAACGTACAATATAATTCTAATCCAGAATAATGACTATTTTCTATTTTGCTGTTTATAACCACCAAGCCATTCTATCTTCTGATTCTTAAACATAAATTATAAAATTAACTCTCTTTTGGCTGATACTATCTTCAGACACAAAAAAGATATTGATAACACCTGAAGCTGTGGATGGGAGGCTTCTCATGTGCTGTGATGAGACAAACCAGGGCATTTCCATTTTTGTAGAAGCCATTATTTATTTGTGAGCTTCTAAATAGTTGCGATTAGCATAGAATTGAATCAAAGCAGCATGGTGGAGAATTTTACACTGAGGAGTTAATTACATTTTTACAAAATAGTGAGCTTTATAGCATTTTATTACAGGCATTTTGGAGTTTTACTATGAATCCCTCCAAAGCAGGAGTAAAACATTCTTTCCCTATCTAGTCACTGCATGTACCCAGGGCTCCTTCCACTCTCTCTTCTCCAGTCTCTCCCTCTTCCATCTCTATTATTTCAGACAAGAGTGGTCTGGGATAACAGGGAGTAGGCATTTACTGTGCCTGGTTAGAAAACTTTTCTTCTTACCCCAGGTTTGTAAGAGCTATGGCAAGTGCTGTCATTGCTTGGAGTAGCCTGGGTGGAGGGGCCCAGGGTGTCCTCTATCTGGCATGTTTTTATTTTCAAAGAAATCTGAACAGTTGATGATGCAGACACCACCACCAGACTTGTCCCTTGACCTTTGCTAATGCTCTGAAGCTACAGGAAGAGCTACTCCTAATTGAAATATAGTTTTATTACTATAGACGGCAGGAGTATTTAGGATCTGCAGATCCCGTGGTCTCTGTGCTCCAAAATCCCATGAGCAGAAGATTCACCTGTCACATTTTCTTCATTGTTTGAGTCATTATTAAGAAGACCCTACAAGCACTTTGTATCAACGGTGAAAGTCTATGTTACAAAAAATGGCAAATAAATCTTACTTTGGAAGATGTAACTCTTAGTTGGGAGATAGTATACTGAGTATGAGTAGCAGAGGCAAGTTCAACAGAGAAGGAACGGGTGGAAGTACGATGGATTCATTAAACTCTGCTTTGTCTATTGCAAAGTGTAGGATGGACCTCCCTCAAAAATCAACCCCTCCCCACTTTACCTTTTTTGGGGGGTGTATTTTTGAGACAGGGTCTCCCTTTAGTCCCAGCTGTCCTGGGGCTTGCTATGTAGACCAGGCTGGCCTTGAACTCACAGAGACCTGCCTGCCTCTGCCTCACAAGCGTTGGGATTAAAGGCATTCACCACCATGCCCACTTTACCTTTTTATCGTTTATCTGACAACCTCTTCATGGTGATATCCTAGGATGCCCAGGTGGCCTTTCCTGTCCTGGTAGTATAAATAGTTTACGCCTGTTCACTTAGACGCACTCTGAAAGCCTCACGTGGATAAATCCTCTGGTGCAGGGTGTTTGCCCAGTAGCTAAGACTTGAATGTGAGCAAGGTATTGATAGCTTGGGCCCCAACCAGCAAATCCAACTCAATACCAGAGCAGAAACAAGTCCAGGCATACTTTTATCTGTTGTTCTTCTCTGCCTCTAAAATGTCGTCTCCATATATTTCTCTTCCATTACTTTCCTTTATCCCTACTGTTTTGTTAGGAAATCTTTCCTGATGCTCCGCTTTGACTAGCTGGAGTTTATTTTCTCATTTGGATTTCTGCATTGTGGCATTTTCTAGATCTCAGCATTCTTAGAACCTGTGGCAGGAATGTTTCTCCTCAAAGCCCCATTGTGAAGTTTAGGGAAATCACATCTGGATTTCTGTCCAGCATTACAGACAGAGGCAGTTCAAACTCAGAAACCACTTTGCTTTGCTGTTTCCGTGTGGTTTAAAAAAAAAAAAAACAATTATTCTTTACTATTTATTTATTCAATTTTTGAGACATATATCCCAGGCCCGCCTCAAACTCCCTATTCAGCAGAGTATGACTGAATTCCAGCCCCTCCGGATTTCCCACATGAGTCTGGGATTACGAGTGGACTTTACTGTATGGTTTTATTTTCCATGAGTCTAGTGGGTGGGTTGAAAGATCAACAGCCTGGAGTTCCCTTGAGCCACCTGAATTGGGAGCTAGCCTTAGACTCTCATCAAATCAAGTTGCAAAGGCTTAAACTGCTTGATTTTTGGGGGTAGCAATTTTACATCGTTATTTTTCTTTGAAGTGGTATAAACTAAAACGACCACAAAATCTCTACTTTTTCTCCCAGAAAAGTCACTAAAATATAATTTCTAAGTGCAAAAAGTAGAAAGAGGAAAAGGCTAAGCACTGAATTTAGAAACTTTTCAACTCATACAGAGTACTCGGTCCACAAAGCATCCCTAAAGGAATAGCTTAGAAGCCAGCTGGTGACTTCCCAATTGGAACTCAGTAGCCATTTTTGAGTTATTTTTCAGAAGAAGGAGGGCAAATGACTTCAGCAATTTTTTATCTAACTGGGAGAAAGGTAAAAATGTGTCACACACTGTGAATCATCAAGGAATGCAGGAAAAAATACATTTGTTTCTTTTTCAAGAGCTGCCACTTTAGCCAGTTTTTTTTTTTTTTCATTATTGGAAGAGCTAAATTAAAAACCTGGAAATTGAAATGGTAGCAGAAAGTTTTGTTTCCTACAGTGTTCAACATCCAAAAATGGGAGGGTGAAATATAAGTGTTCTACTGTGCAAGTATTCTCTGCTGGGAATGCCTTCACCACCCATCATCATCTCAGGTTGCCAATGCAAAATACTTAACACCTCCAGTAAACAGTATTATTTCTATAAAACTGGGGAGGGAGCCTTTGAATGTATCATCACCAGGAGAATTTGTGCATTTCCATGTGTCTGTATGCCCAAAGTTGGAACTGAGTTTTGATCTGTTTGTCTAATCAATAGCCTGATAGATTATATACAATACATGACTGGATCACATAAGCATGTTTTCTGTAACCTCTGCTAATATGGCTCTAAGATGATGGAGGATGGAGGATATTCACAGCATCTCTTGCCATATACAAGTATTATGAAATCATAATGTACTTCAAGATCAAGCCAGTAAAATTCTAGCATTGGGAATTTAGGAATTCTAGGATGGGAAGGGGCTCATGAGGCCCCATTTCTAGCTAAAGATCTATTGGCAGTTAATGGCTGCTGGAGGAAGCCTTTCTTGCTTTTTTTTGGGTGGTGTGGGGCTATTGGCAGGTTGCCCATGATCCTCTGAACATACGCTCTTAGTCAGCACTAATTTGATACAGTGATTATATATATATATTACTTATTTAGGGTAATATATATATATATATATATGAAGTTGAGAGGCACCATATGGGGGCGCCTGGGATAATCTGGAGAAGAGGGAGAGTGAGGAGTGGCTATGGTTAAATGCATTGTGTAATGTATGCAGTAGGAAAGACAAAGCTAGTGACAGATGCCTTCTTTGACTTCTCTCTCTATGCTAACTCCCCTGTGCCATGTTCCTGCTTGGAACTTCTGAGTGGCCTGCTGCCAAAGGATCAGTGCCCTGTCCTGGGCTCCTGCAGCTGGACATCCCAAGCCAACTGGTTTCAGGTTTTTCAGAATTCAACCACTGATACAAGTTCTATTAAAGCTATTTTTAAAAAATAACTTTTTTTTAGTGTCATGAGAACTGCCCTATTTTAGACAGTCCAATAAACATTTTCATAGGTGAATTCATATCAGGGCTAAACAAATCTGCAGATAAGACTCATTGCTTTTTTTCCTTGGAGGTACTTACTTAATATGAATGTCTTTAAAAGGAGCAGTCTCATCTAATAGCTATTTAACAATCACCAAATCTCTATTAACCAAATCACAATTCACTCTACACAACTTTTAATAGACTTATTTATTGCACAGTGAAGTTAATGGTATAGTAATTAAAGTAGTATAGAGAGTGTAGTAAAGTTGATAATTATTTTGATAATAATGTATACAACTTTATTATGGTATAAACATTTATGGCCAATTGTAATAGTTATCTGGACTGTGGTAAATTTGTAAGTAAAGTTGAAAGCGTTGATGGCATTAACATTAAAGTTAAAATGAACCTATCTTCTCTTTTATCTCTTCTCATTTCATTATGCTTTTCATTACAGTGCTTCCTAAATATGTATTTTAAAATAACCTTTAAAAATTTGTCAGAGAAAGCTTTCCTGGTTATTTTGGATAGTTGAGGGTACTGGATGGAGAGGGGGTGAGGAGAATGCTAGAGACTTGGGAGAACTATAAATAGCATTGTGCACACGAAAAGAAGATTCAGGAGAAATAAGATCAATATCCCAGCACTGTTCTGTCAGTTAAAAATTGGAGAATCTATGTTAAAGTGCTATAAGCAACAATTCTGGGCTGTCTCTAACTTTAAGCTTAAGAATTTTAAAATTTGAGTATATGTCTTATGGACAATGGTCTAATATAAAGTCTCTCTGGGCAGTAAAATGCTCTATTATGACTGTGTACCAGAAGAACTTGTGATAGTTGACCTTGTGAAATTTATTTTTAGTGTCAGGATTGAACTCAAGGCCTGGTGCGGGCTAGTCAAATCTCTACTGTTTAGCTGCATCCCCAGCCCTGTTGTGATGGTTCTCAGACCAGTCATAGATAAGCCCTCTGTAAGGATCCTGCTTATATTTGTTTTAAAGTCTACTCTAAAGATAAAAATCCCGACTACCCACTCTGATTCATTGTTTTCCAGTCTATTCTCCTTTTCTCTAACATTTATTTTATAGCATTTTGAACAAATGCTAAGGCTTGGAAACTTAAAACTCACTAGATAAAAGGTACAATGCTAGCCATTTGTCAGCCTTCTCTGGTTCCACTTACACAGGAAGATTATTGTTTTATCTTTCTTAAAGTTTCATGTCATTTAGTGAACCAGAAGGGAGTCTGTGAGAAAGCCACAGTTCATGGCAATGAAATCCACATCTTTCCATATGCAAAGCAATTAATTTAAAGACCTGATCTAAAATAACTTCTATAGGAAAAAACATAAATTTCTATTGAACAGATTAAAACAAGTTTCAAGAATGCTCAATGAAGGTGGTACCCTCTGGATTTTGCTTTGATGAATGCAATTAATTTGATCTTCCTTGTACAAAGCAAATAATTTATGCAGAAGATGCTTATTAGTTCAACTCTGTATTGGTTTGCTTCTTTGAAAGAGACTCCTAGGGGAATGAGAATGAGAATTTAAATCTAATGAGTTTTTTGCTTACATAGCTGGAGACGGGGTGTGTGTGGGGGAGTCAGGATAGAGGGAAAGGTGAATCTACTTAGCCTCAGTGTCCTCCCAGTATTCTCAAAGACAGGGCAAAATGACTGTAGTTTTGGCATGCAGGGGCCAGCTTGCTCAGGAAACTGCAGCATATAGAAAACAAAGTGTGTAAACAAACTCTGTCCAGGAAGTTGTGTTTAACAATGGCTTCATTAACAAGATCCAGGCAAGGACAGGAAAAGGGGGGGAAGCCAATCACTCATTATTATACAGTTCTAGACAGAAGAAGCTGTTCAGGATCTCCCCCAAACAATGCTTGTAGTGTCGATTTGACAAAGTGGCACATTTAAGAGGGAGCTCTCTTGCCATCAATGGGAGTCAGACGCACCCGTATCTTAGGGCCAAATTCAGTCCCCGAAGCTTGACTTTATCAGAAGACACAAGACAGAAGACAAGGCAGCTATATCCACTGAGAATTAATTAAGAGCAAGAGAGACAGCCAGTGAATGTAATCAATAGTCTAACCACTGCTCTCCATACAGACCACTGCTGCTGTCACCTCCTCCCTTTAGATTATTTACACTGAGGTGTGCCCTTGTGACTGCTACCTTGGCAAAGATTTATTTGCTACTTGACTTCATGGGAAATATATATATATATATATATATATATATATATATTCTCTGCATACTTCTCTAATTTAATATGGGATGCTTGTTCAAGTAAGCCATTTCATACCGAAATATGTCTTTCCTGAATACTTTTTGTAACTATCTTCTTCAAAAATATTTCTCATTTCCAGCATACCACAACCCTCCCCCAGCCCCCCACTTACACCCTTCCCACTGTCAGTATTTCTTATATAGATAAATCCACCCTTCTCCTACCCAACACACATATCTAAGTACACTGAAGAACCCTTTCTGAACCCAATGAAAACAATCACAGTGTTTAAATTGCTTTCATTGTGGCTGGGATGGGAATTCTCATTACCTTCATTTCTCAATGGCTTACCAGAGACATCACTTTGCAAGACCAGGTTCTTGGTTAAGTCCTTTAGCAAAGACTGTGATTTCCTCTTGAATCTGTATTTTGTCTGCTTCTTTCCTAAGCAGCACTGAGACCAGAGTCATTTGTCAGATAGCACTTGCAATGGGCTCTAGCCCTGGTTGATTTTCAAAGCAGCTTTTATTACTTAAGGAAAATGGGAAATTCTGCCTCCTGGGCATAAATATGTGAATTTTTTATATGTCCAGGACCAAGCAAAAGGATGGTAAAGGCAGATTTGACCAATATTTCCGTAAGAATGAAAGTCTCTCTTTTAACCTAGATGGGTAGTGCTTTGCTAGAGTCACCTGATGGAGTCTTTCTGTTAACATTTTTTGGGTCATACTGGGTCTAGTTTTACAGATCTTACTTACACCATACCCCCTTTAAAATGGGTGGGAGTGTGACTTGAGTAAGCATCATAAAACCAGAGCCTGCTCTTCCCTGTAGATCCACTTTCTTTCATAAGTGGACGTGACTTCAAACAGCATCAATACAGCCTCAATGCACTACGAAACCAAATGATGCCATGCTAAAAGAAACATTGAAATGGAGAAAAAAATTGCTCTTTTGGGAAGAAATTGATTTCTTCTTACTTAGAATGTGGCAGCCAGCCATAACTTCTAAACACAGTGATAGAACGTGGAATTATTATTAACACAATGATAGCATAGATTTGGGTGAGAAAAACAAAAGAAGTCAATGAGATCTAAAAAGATACTCTCACCATGACTTGGGCTAGTGTTCAACCAGTTCGGTTTTTATATGGCCTTCAAAGATTAATGGTAACTCTGATTATTTTAGAATCAAAATTTAAAAAAAATTGCTTTTACCTGATTGTTGATCAAAATATGAAATGGAGAAAAGGAAAATAAACAAACCAGCCAACGTATTATGCTCACACACAGAACAAGATAGCTCTTTCAGGGACATCAGGGAAGGTGGAATACTATAACAACACCTGTCACATTGTTTGTTATACTATTCCACCCACCTTAATGAGGAACCCTTGGGCGTTGCTACTCCGTAGCCTTTGGAATCCAGGTTGCCTCCCACTTTCATGGTGTCACATGGCTTTCGCTGCTCAATGTACTCATTCATCGTGGACTCCAGGAGAAAGGCAAACTTGCCCTTGGACTTGCGGACACGAGCTACACCCTCAGCTGTAGTCCTAGTGAACACAGATGGCTCTGCGGATCGCATGTAGGTCCACATCTTTTCGTACACTGCTATTTTTGATCTCTGGAGGAAATGAAAATAAAATTAAATACAGGAAAGAAGGGAACAGTATGTTAATACTGATAGAAGCAATATCAGGATAAAGCCTTTCAGTGCCTGTGCAAACTGAGTGCATAAAATTATTTAAGGAAATAACCCAAGTGGCAGACTTTTAATATAATATTGTAAAAAAGCTTGAACCACTTGGAAAAATAATCACCACACTTTATTACTTAATTAGAACTTATTTTTTCAAGTGGTATGTCCTGGAAAAGCACTGAACATTTAAAATCTCATGTTATGTCCTATTCAGGATGAACTTGATAGGGACATATTGGACTTGAGTTTCACTTTTGTAAAAGTCTACTCAGCATTGCATTTGAGCTTTGGTAGAGTTATTTTATTTTTATCTATATTTTTATGCATTGAATACAATCTCCATGTAGTTAGCCATTGAATACCAAAAGGAGAGGAGATCTGCTATGGTCGACAAATGGAAGAGCCTCAGAATTAGAATAAAACTTTAGACATCTCAAAAAAAATCTTTAGACTGTGTGTCACAAAATCACCAAACAGAACATATCTTGAACTTTAAAGGGGCAAAAATTCTCTGTTTTTCTATTTAATTTTGGTGTCAGTCATCCTAATCATGTGACTCACGCCAAGAAACTTACCTATTTTTATAAATTACTCCTGTATCTTAAGCTTTTATTACTCCCACTTTAACTTACTCAAGTCATTTCTGCACTTTTATATTTAAATTTAATTAATTTGTTAGTGTGTGTGTGTGTGTGTGTGTGTGTGTGTGTGTGTGTGAGTGCGCACATGTGTGTGAAAAGGTGCCCATTCCACAACACCTGTGTGGAGGCCAGGGTGCAACTTTTGGGACATGGGTTCCTTCCATCATGGGTTCTGGATATGAACCCAGGTAATCAGGCTTGCTTGGTTAAGTGCTTTTACATGCTGAGCCATCTTGATTGCCTTCCATATATGTTTTTATAGCCAAGTGAGCTAAAATATTTCCAAAAGATACATACATCTCATAAAAAAGAAAAGTCTTGGTGTTATTGCTGTTTGATAATATGAGACACATCAACATTCATCATTGCATTTCTTCAATGATAACTTGCTCAAATTTTGTATCTAGATACAAAGAGAAAGTAATGGAGAACTCATTCCCTGTAGGGTGCCTTTTGGGATGCTATCTCACTTCGTTCATGCTGTAAACAGGCTTATTATGCCTCGAACTCTTCTTGTAACCTAAACATAAGCTTTAATCACTCCTTGCTCTTGACCCAGAATAGGGTGTGTGTGTGTGTGTGTGTGTGTGTGTGTGTGTGTGTGTGTATTGTGAGAATTTCAAGGGCTACAAGTAGTGAATATTCTTCCAATATTCTCATTGGAAGCAATGAGAATTATCCCATTTATGTTGTAAATAACAGGTGGGATTAAATGGATAGCATCTGTTGTGGTTGTGTGTGTTGTTCTAGGTCAGTAGGGATCAGAAAGGGCAGATGCCCTGATAGGGAAGTTCCACTTTTCCTTCCCCATTTCATGCTGGGTGAATGGTTTCAATAAAGAGCAAGCAAGGCCTTTGTTAGATAACACAGCTCTGGGAGAACTCTGAAGGAATGAGTTCTCAGCACATTATGGGTCCCATTATTGGTTGAAATGGGTGCTAAAGGTCAGGATGTCTTTACTCATGCATTGCCATGATGTGGCACTGTACCACCACTGGACATTCAGAGTTCAGTGTGTTCATGAAGACTTGTTCTGAGTGATATGCCTGTTTAGTTACAGAACCCCTCCATGGTTTACAAATTATAGAGTCTAACTAGCAGTTCTTCAGTAATCAATATTGTGAAGAGCAGACTTAAAATGCATAATTTTGAATAAAACTAAATAATTCAGGTGAACAAAGGAAGCTGATGAAAGTGGTTTTCAAAACTTTAAGTTGTAAAAAGAAAAGTGGTAATTACTTGGCATATTTACAGTTAATTAATAGTATATCAAAAGAACAAGACTGGAGCCTGAAGAGATGACTCAGTGGTTAAGAGCACTGGCTGCTCTTCTAGAGGATCCAGGTTCAATTCACAGCATCTAGATACTAACAGCAGGATAACTCCAGTTCCAAGGGATCTGTCACCTTCTTCTCTCTGCCTCTGCAGGCATTGGATGCATGAGTGCACCTGCATATGCACAGACAAAGCAACCATCCACATAAAATAAAAATAAAGCAAGAAATAAAATTTCTGAAAAGAACAGTACAATTAACCAAAACCTGCCATAGTAAAATGGAAAAAGGAGTAATATTAAGGCTTAGAATTTTCAGGCCACTGGTATTTTTTGAAGGGCCACCATTTTATTTTTATTTTTATGTGTGTGTGTGTGTGTGTGTGTGTGTGAGTGTGTTTGTGTGGGTGTGTGCACATGTGGTCACCTGAGGCTGATTTTGGGAATCATCTTTGATTGGTCTTCCAATTCATTCAAGCTCTCAGTCAAACCCAGAGTTTGCTGACATGATATGGCTAGGCTTGCTAGGCAGCTTGCTCTTAGAATGCCTTATCCCTATCTTCCAAGACTGAAATTACAGGCAGACTGCTGTCCATCAGGCATTTAAGTAGGTTCTGGGGTTTTGAACCCTGTCCTTATACTTGAAGGGCAATGCTTTAACCACTGAGCCATTTCCCTAGCTCCCAAAGTTCAGGTTTATAACACTAATATGAGGAAATTACTGCCGTATTCATTCTTTTTAAAATAAGAATTCATATAATATCCATGAAAACCTTAGAAAACACAATAAAAATTGTAAAAGAATCTCAGTGGAAACAATGGAAAGATGAAAGCAATTTCATTGGAAAAACTGAGCCTGTTTTGTCACCCTGGAAAGGGTTAGAAGTACCGATTCTGATTAAAAGAAGACTGACTTATATAAGGTCATACACATACACACATGTACTGGCCCAGATACACACACACACACACACACACACACAAACAGATACACACAAATACACACAAACAGATACACACACACATACACACACACACACACACACACACACACACACACACACACACTTGGAAAATGCATGCAGGAAACTCAAGAGTGAAGAGCTAGAAATAATAGCCCTGAGCTTATCTGTAGCTGCAAGACTGCTTTTGAAAACTATTTTATTATTTTTTATGAGTGTGAGTGTATTGCCTGAATGTGTGTGTAAGTGCACCCATGTAGTACAATGCCTACAGACGTCAGAAGGCATTGACAGTTCCTAGCCATGTTAGTGCTGGGAATTGAACGCACATCCTCTGCAAGAGTAACCAGTACTCTTAACTGCAGAGCCAGCTCTCCAGCCCCCACGACTGTTCATGGGTGAGGGCAAGCAAATATTTAGAAATTTTATGAGATGACATTCTGCAAACCCAGCAAACTAATAAACACAATGGTAATGGAAATTAAGTTCCAAAATCTTTCAGCTGTAGCATCTTCTTACAGATCTGGCATGGGAAACAAATATGTCCAAGTTAAAAAGCAATGATAACATAAAAATAATCATCATTATTATCTATTAAAAAATGAGACAGGGCCTCCCAGCTGGTCTGGAACTTCTTACATAGATCAGTCAGACCTCTATCTCAGAGATCTGCCTGCCTCTGCCTCTCAAATACTAGGATTAAAAGCATGCTACTTCATTTTTTTAATTAGAAAAATAATATCAGATCTATTTGGTTCATTGTGAAACAGTTTGTGGCAAAATTACCTGATTTAAAGCATCAACTTTAGATAAAGTAATTCTCAGAGTTTTAATGATGTTCTTCTTATTTCCTCACATATGAAGTATTTTTATACACTTGCCTTAAGTAGAAAATTGTATAAATATCATGCATTATAATTAATTTTTTACAGTTAGCACTTTTCTAGCAGTTTATACAACCAGAACATGTTCTAGAGAGACCTCACCAGTGTGTTGTTTTTATAAACCTTGAGATAGCAAGTCACCTTATTTATTCTTTCATCTTGCTGATGAGTGAAACAGGTACAAGATTCAATCTGCACTGAAATGAAAATCAATGTGTTTGAATCAGGCGTGTAATGTGAAAGTCCCTAACAGCAAGGCTGTCATTAAATGACATGTATGGATGTTCTTGAAACGCCTCTGTGTTTGTGCTTAACAAGCTCTGCAGTATGAGAAGCATATCAAGTTTCGTAATGGGGTGACGCCAAGGCAACAGTTGAATGTAGGTGTAATTTTCCCCCATGGCCCAATTCTTTTTTGTGGCTGATTACAGTGGTGCTGTTTTATGAAGTACTGAGTGTAGGTCACCTCCTGAGTGGAGAGGACAGATGTGCCATTGCTGTGTCCCTACAAGAAAACATTTCTGACAAGTACAAAAATACCCTTCATGTCCCACTTCTTCAACTCATCAGACACATGGTTTATTCAAACCGGGTCATCATGGATGGGAAAGTAGGGAGGCAAATAAGATAGGAAACAAATGAGTTTTTTTTTTTTTTTTTAATTTGAAAACCCAAACATATGGATTCCTGGAAGTTTGCTGCTGGAGGAGATTAGTTTATTGCCCCATTAGGGTTTGGATTGTTTTGCAACAATAAATACGTGTGTGCATAAAAATCTTCCCATTTAGGAGCTGAACTTGGGTAGGAGATAAGAAAGAGAGCCTTGGTTCTGATTGAGCTTGTATGGAGACTTAAATCCCAGAAGCACTTTTCCTCATCCATGCAAGTCTTATCAATGTAGTCTCTTATCTACCTCACCAGTTTTTAGAATTTGATTGTTAATAAAAACTTTCTAAAGATTTAGAAATCAATATTTACACTGTGCTGTCTGCTAAAGAATTTTACTGAGTTGTTTGGAATTTTATTTTTGGGGAATCAGCATGATATTTCTTTTCCTTTTCATCACTTAGGGGAGAATGGTGAGCCTGCAAATATTTTCATTTAGTGACCAACAGCCCATCACTTTTCAGTGAAATGCAAGTGACAGCAAAAGCATGCATTCTATTCTGAAATATGTACAGAAGGGTTTCCAAGCAAAATCAGCAAATGTTACTTCCTTCTTCATTAAGCGAAGGCTGGGTTGAATAATTTTAGCTCTACAACACGGCCACTAAAATCTACTGTCATCACAGTTACTTAGTGTTTCAGGAAAAATTACAAATATTGTTTAACTAACTTTTTTTTTCTTTTTTTTTTTATTGATGCTTTGTGTATTTCATACATCATTTTCCAATTCAGTTCAGGCATATTTCCCCTTCCCTTCCCCCCATCCCACCCCACCCCATCCCAAGCAATATCTAAAGATAATTCTCCAAACTGCACGAAAATGCTCATTGTTTAACTCCTTTAAATAATGATTTTGGATGAATCTGACTGACTTTTGAGTGTTTTGTTGTTGCTCAGTTTTATGTAAATATCTTCAATGTAAATATAATCAAAATGAAAAAAATGTATCTCACACCAGATATAGTGGTGTATGCCTTTAACCTCAGGACTCAGGAGGCAGAGGCAGGAGGATCTCTATGAGTTTAAGGGCAGCCTGGTCTACATAGTGAGGTCCAGGCCAGCTGGGCTTACAGGGAGACCCTGTTTCAAAAAGACCAAAAAAAGTATCTCACTGATATGTAAGAATGTGAGATTTAGCTGGGCGTGGTGTCACATGCCTTTAATCCTAGCACTTGGGAGGCAGAGGCAGGCAGATCTTTATGAGTTCAAGGCCAGCCTGGTCTACAGAGTGAGTTCCAGGACAGCTGGGGCTACAAGGAGACCCTGTTTAAAAAAGACCAAAAAAAAAAAAAAAAAAAAAAAAAAAAAGAATGTTTACTCTCAAGCTAGTGAGAAAATTATACAGTGATCAAAATATAGTGTGTGAAATTTGCAAAAATTCATTAAAATAAACTTTAAAAAGCAAAAAAATAAAAATTGACCACCAAAGGGAATAACAGTTAAACAATAATCCACACCATGTTTTAGATGGACTGCCAACAATTCTTATCCATGTGTGTAAAACACATATCATTTTGGAAAATTTTTATCTGCAATCAGAAAAGTCAGCTGAAGGTGAGTGCCATACAGTGTCTTATAGGAGGACCCAGAGCTTAATACATTCTTGCCAATGTTATCTAGTGAGAAAAAAAGTTGTTGCTTTGTAAACTGCTGTCACAGAATAGATTACAGGATATTTAGTTCTTTAATAATCTGCCATGGAAGTTTTGGGTGCCAAATGCAGCAAGTCAAATCAGTCTTTAAAAGAAAAACTTGTTTTCATTTTTCTACTTTTGAGCTCAAAACATGCATAGATCTATTAAGCAAAGTTAGCATAGCACTATTAACACTGGATTGCTGGGTAAATTATGTTAGAAGGAGACTTGAGTTACCTTTTTACTGTTGTTATTCCTTAGAGAGATTTCCTCTTGCAATGTGAATCAACCAGCTTTGCAAATTAGAATGATTATAAAAACACAAGACAAACTTGCAGTAAAGGTAACTGTGACCATCACCCGTGCTAATTTGTGAGAGCTAAAGCTATTGATCAAATCTAAGCTAATCTAGCGTAGCATAAGTACTGCAAAAATTGCCCGAATTCTCAAAATTAGGGGTGTCATTACTTTTTCCTTTGACTTACTCTGAAGAATTCTTTGGTGGACCCCGAATCTAGTGTTCCATATGCAATTTCTGTTTGTTTTGCCAGGTCTTCTGCACTTTCTATGGGGGAGACCATTCGCTCCACCGTCAGGAAAGCAGCCAGGTTAGCAGTGTAGGATGATATAATGATGAGCGTGAAGAACCACCAGACGCCTCCGACAATTCGACCTGAGAGGGATCTAAACATGGATAAGATCACGCATGTTTTCCCTTTTCTAACCAGCAAAGAGAAGAAAGTAATGCCACCAATTCTTCATCACATTTACCAGTTACAACTGTGAGTACTGTATTGTTTTCTGATTGTCTACTCAAAAGCAAGTCTTGTAATTCTCTAAAATCTGATGTCCTTTATGTTATACTTAAAATATAAGTGCCACCGAAAATATGGCAAAACATATTTATTATTTGGCAGAAGCATAGAACTGACCTGTCAGATAGCAAAGGGGAATGTTTGCTTAAAACCGTCAGTACCCTCTGTCCTGGCTCTGAACTAGGGTGAGCTAGAATACAGTACTCTGATTTAGTTGGCAATGCTCTTGCCTCTCTTGATGGTGTGTAAAATAGAGGTGCATTTAGACAGATGTAGTATTAGGTTTCCCACACATTGGCAGATGCCTTTCAGACTGAGAGAGACCATTCAGCTTTCCAAGATGGATGACAGACCAGGGTGAGGCTGGACTAGGGAGGTTGGAGGGTTGGGTGTAACTGACCAAAGTTGAGAATCTTATTCATTTGTCATTCTACTTTTGAGCTGAGTGGAGACTGAGCCATGTCCTGAAGAATCTTTATATGTTGCCTACAAAGTTCACCTTTTTNGCCAGGTTAGCAGTGTAGGATGATATAATGATGAGCGTGAAGAACCACCAGACGCCTCCGACAATTCGACCTGAGAGGGATCTAAACATGGATAAGATCACGCATGTTTTCCCTTTTCTAACCAGCAAAGAGAAGAAAGTAATGCCACCAATTCTTCATCACATTTACCAGTTACAACTGTGAGTACTGTATTGTTTTCTGATTGTCTACTCAAAAGCAAGTCTTGTAATTCTCTAAAATCTGATGTCCTTTATGTTATACTTAAAATATAAGTGCCACCGAAAATATGGCAAAACATATTTATTATTTGGCAGAAGCATAGAACTGACCTGTCAGATAGCAAAGGGGAATGTTTGCTTAAAACCGTCAGTACCCTCTGTCCTGGCTCTGAACTAGGGTGAGCTAGAATACAGTACTCTGATTTAGTTGGCAATGCTCTTGCCTCTCTTGATGGTGTGTAAAATAGAGGTGCATTTAGACAGATGTAGTATTAGGTTTCCCACACATTGGCAGATGCCTTTCAGACTGAGAGAGACCATTCAGCTTTCCAAGATGGATGACAGACCAGGGTGAGGCTGGACTAGGGAGGTTGGAGGGTTGGGTGTAACTGACCAAAGATGAGAATCTTATTCATTTGTCATTCTACTTTTGAGCTGAGTGGAGACTGAGCCATGTCCTGAAGAATCTTTATATGTTGCCTACAAAGTTCACCTTTTTTTTTTCTATCAAGGATACGTAGGTGAGCTTAATCACAGTGGAAAGTTAAAGCAAGATGAATTAAACAATTCAGAGGAGGATGCTCATAATTAATTTCACCCATTTTGCCATCAAATAATGTATTCGTGGCACAATGGATTATTTTTCCCCTTAAGATAAGGTCTCTCACTTTGTAGTCTGGGCTGGATTAGAATTTACTATGTAGCCTGCAGTGATCTCATACTTGAGGCAATCCTCCTGAATCCTGGGATTATAGTTTCATAATGGATCATGTCTTTATGCCTGACAAATAATTTTTGCATTTGGTCTTAGCCAAAAGGCTGAGAAGTGATACATATAGTTTTTAAATATATATTTAAAAATTAAAATTACTTATTTACTTATTTTCCTCTCTCTCTCTCTCTCTCTCTCTCTGTCTTTCTCTCTGTCTCTCTCTCTCTCTCTGTCTCTCTCTGAATTCAGATTGTCAGATTTGGTGGCAAGCACTCTTATCTGAGTCCTTTCACCAGTCTTAAACATTTTTTTTTTATGTGAAGAGTCACTTTGTATTTTATCCATGACAAATCCACCCTCTTTTCTTGATTTGTGATTATAAAAGTGATACTTGTTGGTTTCAAGACCCATTCCTTGATTATCTCTGATTCCTGCTTTAATAATTAACAAGTACTGATTCAGATTCTTATGTTAATGGAATTTAAGCAGACTTTATAATTGTTCCTGAGTCTTATGGAATATCAGCTGGATTGTGGTCAAAATGCCTCCTTTTGAGAAAGCATATATTTCTAAACATATTTATGATGCTAGTAGAGAATTAATAATCAGGTCAGCAGGTTGCTTATAATTTTAACTACTTCCTTTCTGGGAGAAATCATGCAGTTTTTCTTCAACAAGCTGGATTTTTGGTGGAACAATGACTCAGTGGCATCTTGGGAAAGGAAGCAGAGTCTCCTTACATGCACATACATCTACAAAACTACTTTAAATTGCCAGAATTTCCCTTCTGCTCAGCTCATTTAAACTTGTTAAATAAGGCAATATATATCTATTACAAACCATATCCATTGATGTTTTCAGAATCTTCCTAGCAGAGATTTCCCTTAAGGTACTTGAATTAAATGCAACATTAATTTTTGATGATGAATCACAGTAACAATGACAGGGACACTAGAAAGGAGGCAGTAAGAATGAGTATTACGCTAAAAGTTAGGTTATAGTTTCCATCTGTCAGAGCACAGACAGAAATATTAATACCAAATAATTTGGAGGAGTGTCAGCAGGTTTCACACTTACTTTTCTGTTGAGAAAGTTAATTTTTATGGTGTTTTCTCCTGACTTGGGAGAGATTAGCTATAACTATGCTTAGGGTGATTTGAGAACTACATTTTTTTTTCTACATTTCAAATAACATGTGCCTCCAGAAGAAGCCAAAGACATAGTGTATAGAGCATGTTGCAACTCTGGGGAGCTGTGAAGAATGTCCATTTTGAAACCAACCTGGGTGAAATGTCACATCCTTGCTGCATAAAGGCACCCAGGGAAAACCACAGGCTGTTAAAGATGCCAAACTCATTGGGAGGCTGGTCGCTGGGTCCTTCCTTTCCATCCTCCGGCTCTTCCGTGTGCCACTCGTACGGACTAAACCTACTGACTAGGAACAAGACCACGCTGACACCAATGTATGCAAAGACTATGCACATCCAGATCTCATAGGCCAGAGGGTCCAAGAAGGAAAACACTCCCGGTTTAGACTTCTGAGGCTTTTTGATCATGATAGAGATGCCCAGACTCATGAAAGGCTTAGAGAAGTCGATGACCTCTTCCCGTACCAAAGTGATTGTCAGAGGGGCAATAGCAATCTCTGCTTTCTATAAGAGAAAAGACATGGAAATACACGTCAATAGATTTCATGAAGCCGTTAGCACTGGAGTGATCCAGTCAAAGTCTGCAAGTCATCCATTTATTTGTTATATAAACCAACAGTGATTAATCCCAGTTACAGATTAAAATGTTTTAAAAATTATTTTTCATTTTTATGTGTTGGAGTGTATTGCCTGCAAATACATAAGTGCACTCATGTAGCTCAATGCTTGTGGAGGTCAGATGAGGATGTTGGATCCCCAGGAACTGGAGTTATGGATGGTTGTTAGCCGCCCTGTGGGTGCTGCAAACCAAATCCAGGTCCTTTCAAGAGCAGCTAGTGCTCTTAACTGCAGAGCCAAGTCTCCAGCTCAAGACCAGTCTTATTTATTTCTTCAAGCTCTGAGAAAACCCACCCTAAAGTCATCATTTGGTGGATAAAAGAAAACCTGTTGTGGGGCTGGAGAGATAGCCTAGCGGTTAAGAGCACCGACTGCTCTTGCAGAGGACCTGGGTTCTATCCCAGCACCCACATGGCGGCGAGAACCGTCTGTAACTCGCAATTCCGGAGAACTCCAGTTCCAGGGGAATCGAGACCCTCTTCTGACCTCCGCGGCATTGCAAGACACGGTGCGCAGACCTACATGAGACAGTACATTCATACACATACAAAAATAAATAAATTTAAAAAAAAAAAAGAAAAGCTGTTGTTTTGACAACATATTCCAATTTGGTTCACACACAGAAACCTGGAAATTTCCCATTGCTTCTTTTTATACACATGCTTTGGTTTTTATCCTTCCAGTATTTTTAAAAACACAATTTTGGAACACCTTAGCTTCAATCCTTAGATATTTTATCACAAAATATCTTTCTTTTTTTTTTCAGATTTTGGTGATTCTGAGGATTTTTCAAATATGTTTCCGTGGTTCTAAAATGTGACAATGTTTTTTGCCTGTTTACCTTAATATGTGACTGTGATTTTCTGTTACAACTGTTAACATAACATTACTGAGTATGCGTTGAGGGACTCCATGTCTGATGCTGATCAGAACACCTTGGTAACGCTCTCATATCAATCTTTGTCTTGTTGATGGAACTGAGGCAGAGGGAGATTTTCACTGTGGAAGCTCTTAGATCTGAGCCTGCTAAATACTAGCACATTTAAAATTGAATTACATAAACTGTGGTGTAAAAAAATGAAAGTGTTGTCTGGGTGACTGTGGGGAGCTGGCATGAGTAACTCTGAATGACCTTTGATATTTCAGCAAGTTCTTGGCATGCATGGGTTAATACTGTGCAAGCAGATGTGATGTGCACTGTTTTGCGGTAGGAATTGTTTTAAGGGAATGCCCTTGCAAGGCAAGGCAATAATCCTCCAGATGGTCCTGGGAAAGTAAACGAAGTATGACTGCAACTTCACCCTATGTGAAATTTGCAGAAGAGTCCTTTTTTTAAATTTTAGGTCTGTGCACCCGTGTCGTGCAATGCCGCGGAAGTCAGAAGAGGGTGTCGGGTTCCCCTGGAATTGGAGTTCTCCTGGAATTGGACTTACAGACAGTTCTCAGCCGCCATGTGGGTGCTGGGGATCGAATCCCGGTCCTCTGAAAGAGCAGTCGGTGCTCTTAACTGCTAGGCCATCTCTCCAGCCCTGAAGAGTCCTTTTTTTACTTGCTTGTATAAAGGAGTTGAGAAATAAACATCAGGGCTCCAGTATTCACTGGTCACCTCTCCCAGCTCTATCCCTTTGGGGTGTGTGTGTGTGGTGTGGTGTGTGTGTGTGTGTGTGTATTCTTTCTTAATTCCCACTCTCGCATTCTGGTTTCTTTGGACTTTGGAGGCTGGCCCCGTCACCCGGACAGGGACCTGAATACAAAGGGGCTCAGAGTGAGGAACACTGATCAATGGACACAAAACAAGGTGCACAAGGTAAAATAAAATAAAGTAATTTAGGGAGGGGTGAATTCTTTTGCTGGGAGATAATTAGGGTGCACGAGGTAAAGAGAAACTTTGAGAGCACGGAGTAAAATAAAGAGTAACTTAGGGTGCACGAAGTAAAGAGAAACTTCAAGAGCATGGAGTAAAATAATTAAAGAGTAAGTTACGGTGCACGAAATACAGAGAAACTTCAAGAGTACGGAGTGAAACAATTAAAGAGAAACTTGGTAATTAATGAATCCTTTTGCTGGGAGATAATTATGGGTCAGGGACATAGTCGCTTGCTTTTTGTGTAAATGCTTAAAAATATGCTGAAGGTGCAAGGAGCTAAGGTGGGACAGCAGCAGCTCTGCAGTTTTTTTGGCTTTTGTAGAGAAAGTGTGTCCGTGATTTCCTGAAGAAGGAACGGTAGATTTAGAAACATGGAAAAGGGAAGGGCAAAAGTTACAAGAATATGGGCTGGAGAGATGGCCTAGCAGTTAAGAGCACTGACCACTCTTACAGGGACCCGGGTTCGATCCCCAGCACCCACATGGCGGCTGAGAACCGTCTGAAACTCCAATTCCAGGAGAACTCCAGTTCCAGGGGAATCCGAGACCCTCTTCTGACCTCCGCGGCATTGCACGACACAGGTGCCACAAACCTACATGCAGACAGTACATTTTAACACATACAAAAATAAAATAAATAAATTAAAAAATTTTTCTTTTTAAAAATAAAATATTTTTATTGGTGTTTTTGTGTTTCATATATCAATTCTCAGTCCAATTTTGACAAACTCCCTTTTCCTTGCCCCACCCCACCCCAGTTCATGCATTCCGCCATACATGTCTTGCATCTTTTTCTCAGTCTTTTTAAAGTTTTTCTCTGCAGAGGTTTGTTGTTTGGGCAGAAGTTCACTGCTTCAGTCAGTTCTTTGATCCAGACTTTTTGCCGTTGTTGTTCCCTCCCATTTGTATTGCTCCAAAGAATTCCTATATGTACATCACATATGTACCAAAATTATGACCTTTGAACATAAACTGTATGCTAGTTTCAAAATATGTTTAGGAGTTCACATTTTTCCTTTTAATTTTTATAAAAAAAAAAAAATTTTTTTCTTTTTTTAAATTTTTTTAATTTTATTTTTATTTTATTTTTATTTTAAGGGATTCTACAAACAATGACACAGTTTGTTTGAGATAGCAGATGTCACTCATTATGTCATACAGATTAGGTAATTGGTGCATTTTTGCAAGTATCTTTGTCCAATTTTTGAACAATCCAAGGTTCCCATAGACCAGTTGGAGAAGCTTGTATGCACAGGCATGTTGATCAATAGGAGTCCAGACTATATTCCTGTAGTCTCATGATTCACCCCTATCTCTCACAGCCTTACATCTACACGCCTCTCTTCCAAATTTGTTCCCTGGGCTTTGGGAAAGGGCATAAGTGGGTGAGAAGAAACAGTCTAATTTCTTTGGAGTGTCATTTTGGACTCAGTCCTGTTCAGTTGTTTCCCTTCATGGATTGCAGCTTTCCAGTATACCTTTTTTAGTCATATTAACAAAGCCCAAGCTATTGATGTACAGGCATTAAGCAGGCAT
>VZQC01009178.1:594420-629851 GCA_009823505.1 Rhizomys pruinosus | reverse complement strand
TTACCAAAGGCCACTAAAGCAATACAGCAAAATATTGGTCTCCCTGAGACAAGCAAGACTCCTCCGTCAATATCAGCTACACCTCAACAGCCTGGAGATACTGTGCAACAGTGGCAGCCAAGTGTCTATATATATCCCAAATCTAATTGGCTATTAGCTCTCTCCTTGGAGGAATAATTCACAGTGGATGCCACAAGCTTATGTCCTTTAGTGGTTAGGAGATGTTATAAGCCACAATAAGAACTTGTCACCCTTTATAGAGAAACCATAGTTTGTGGATTAGCATACCATCCAAGCATCTGTGTCTATGCTCACAGCTTAGCTTGCCATAATAATTAGTATTGCTTAAATGCCTGTGCATCCAATTGCTTGTGCTTTGTTAATATGACTAAAAAGGTATTATTGGCTAAGCTGTCAACCCATAAAGGGAAACAACCTGAACAGACTAGAGTCCAAAATGACATCTACAGAGAAAATAGACTGTTTTGCTTCTCATCCACTTGTGCCCGTTTCCCAAAGCCTAGGGAACAAATTGCGGAAGAAGAGGCATGGTAGAATGTAAGGGCTGCTTGGAGATAGGGGTGAATCATGAGACTACAGCAATATAGACTGGACTCCTAATTGATCAACATGCCTGTGCATAGAAGCATCTTCAACTGGACTATGGGAACCTTGGGTTGTTCAAAATTTGGACATAGATACTTGCAAATTGGTTTTACATGAATGTTACTTACATTCATTGCTTATGCTTAATAATTTGGCTCACTTAAAAAAAAATGGACCAATTACCTAATTGTACGGCAAAATGAGTAACATCAATGTTATCTGAAAACAACTGTGTTATTGTATTGTAGAATCCCTTAAAATATAAACAAATAAAAGAGAAAAAAAGATAAAAAGAAAAGTTAAAGTTCATGGCACTAATTTGAGTTGTTTTGGAGGTGTGTGTGTGTGTGTGTGTGTGTTTCAATAATATTTTCTTAGGGAAATTAATTAGTATACAGGTTGAATACCCCTAGTCCCCCAAATCAAATGATCTTAAATGCTCCTAAATCTGAAATTATGGGAGTACAAATATTTAGTTACAGTTCAAAAAATTACATATGTTATGGGTTACAAAATGTCCAGAAATTTTGTTTCATACACAAACCTAAAATATTATGCAAAATTAACCTTAAATCATGCATACATAAGTGAATTATGTGTTCGGAATTGGGTTTTCTTCCCAAGGTTCCCCTTTGTGAATATGAAATGTTCCCAAATCTGAAAAAAGTTCAATACTGGAAATGCTTCTGCTCAGACCATTTGGGGTAAGGGATGCTCAGCCCACAGTTCTAACAATTCGGATCATGTCCTTTTCTGAAATGTGTCAATCAGGAACAGATGTTTTGGGAACTCCTTTTCCTTCAGAACTAAACTCAGGGTGAAATTGTTAGGGAACGCTTTAGCAAAATAGTGTGCTTATTTTTTTTCAACTTCGTTTTCCCCTGAACCAGGGCCATCGAAGCAGTCAGCAAGTCTCTCATGAATGCAAAATGATAACTTTACAATGTCAAGCTATTTCCTGTGTCTGCTGAGATTTTAGCAACTGTACTGTGCAATGCAGAAAATGTGTCTTTCGTCACAGTCTGCAAAGCAGGATGTAAAATCATGAAACTATTGAATCGCGGTTCTGGCTGGGAAAGGGAGTCCCTCTGTGGACCGTGCCTCTTTCTGAACCAGTCTTTACTCGTTCCTGGGGAAGAATATCTTTCCATGTAATGCTTCATTTTGAAGGGCTTTTCTGAAGATTAATCAGAGAGGGAGAGAGAGAGAGAGAGAGAGAGAGAGAGAGAGAGAGAGAGAGAGAGAGAGAGAGAGAGAGAGAGAGAGAGAGAGAGAGATGGAATCTGTGAACTCTGAACTGGCTTTTAGGAAATTTCCTGACATATTCCATAGGAAAGTTACTTTTAAAAAATTATTTTATTATTTTTTATATGTATGAGTGTACTGTCTGCATGTAGGTTTGTGCACCCATGTCGTGCAATGCTGTGGAGGTCAGAAGAGGGCGTTGGATTCCCCTGGAACTGGAGTTAAAGACGGTTCTTAGCCGCCATGTGGGTTCTGGGAATTGAACCCAGGTCCTTTGCAAGAGCAGTCGGTGCTCTTAACCGCTGAGCCATCTCTCTAACCCCATGGGAAGGTTACTTTCATTGGCTACTGGATGCACAGAGCTTCCTGTGAACTGTAGGTTTGGACATAACATAGCAGCACTAGGACTTGGTAACTGCCAGTTTGATTTTTGACACTGCAAACATTGCCAGAAAAGAGGGCTCTTGATCGTGTTCATCTAGGCAGGGACTTCTGTGCTGCATGGTTCTGTTTGCCTTTGGCTATCGATGTGTGCATTCTGCACTGGTATGCTCTTCAGGAGATGCTCTGTCGGGGGCTGGCTTTGGAAAATATTCTAACTTTTGTGTTTTGTTATATAGGCTAGAGTGAACAAAAGAAAAGTTGCATCATACAAAGTGGTCTGCAGAATTGTAAGAATCTCACACTATTGACTATTTCACAGAAGCTAGAATGCCCTGGTAGTCAGCAGTTATTTCAAAGACACTAATAAGCAATTATGAATGACAAAGATTCACATGACTAGATAAAGTAATGACTGACTTTATACTATTGAGAGAAATCTGCCCTTACAATTTTCCAGTAACAGATACTGAATCAATTTTTTTTTTTTTTGCAGCTCCCTGGGTGTAGCTATATAAGGGAATATTCAAAGTAGATCCTAAAGTCTTTTGTTTTTGTTGCTGGTTCAGCATTTTAAGTAGGACACCATATTCTGAACTTTAAAAATCTCTTGTCTCCTTTGAAGTTGCCAGGACTAGTCCCATTATTTGAGGATTCCATTTCTAATGAAATAGAGAAACATTTGCTATCACATACAGCTCCTAGAACATTGCTATAAATTAGAAAAAAAATAAGACAATAGCGGACAGTTAAAAGTTGATATGTGCTCCAGTAAAAAGAAGCTTCAGGCTGAGGTAAGAAAATTCTTCGTCAGTTTCCGCTTACCCCGTACACAAGCTCTCCTACCATCCCGTTCCAGATCTTAGTGTCTGCATCCCTCGCTCCATATTTTCCATCAGGGACAATGGCGATTTTATACTTGATACCAATATGTTTTGCGATCTCTGATGCCAAATCTACACAGTAGCCTTCGTATTTGTCATTTCCTTCAAACATTTCGTGATTTTTCTTGTACATGACATATGGTGATTCCTACAATGAGAGAAGCAAAACTGTAAAGGAGAAATTATCAAACATTTGAAAAGCCCGTCTTCAACTTTCCAGTTTCAGGGTTTTGGCAAAGAGTATACTGAATCCTGGTACGCACATAATTTTGTGTGGCTAGAAAGTATTAGTAACACAGATGAATATATAAATATAGTTAGAATTATGTTAAGCTAGTTTACATTGGATACTAAAAGTAAAATATTTAAAACAATTTTTGAGTGATTATTACATACTCAGTACTGTGACTTTAATAGAAAAATCCATTAGTGATTTTTCTAAAGAATCATAATTCATCTTCTTTAGCTCTGAAACTGGTATTCCCCAAATACCCCATGAAATGAAAGATTATTTAGTGGCCACCTCTGTGTAATAAAATCTTATTCATGATTGGCTGTTTTCATTTTGCAGCTTTTTAGACCTTATCGAGTGTGCAAAGCGCAGTGTGTTTCTTAGAGAAGGCATTTGCTAGACAATTGTTCAGGAAGAAATAACAGCTTTAGATGATATCATTAGTTACTTGTGTTAAATTTGCTTTCCTAATGTTGCTCAGTATTTTGATTGGGTGTTCTATGCATTTTAAGTCTACTATGAAACCTGTCTTTAACGGAAGCTCTTTGTTCTCCTGTAGTTGTGATGAACACACACTTTCAGTCATTCCTATTTAGCTTTCTAGACAGGTGAGTGAAAGGATGAAGAAGTGTTGAGAACATCCTGACCACATGAAACAGTTTACTGGTGCTTAATAACTAGTTTTCAGTTAACACAAACACACAAACACACAGCACACACAAACACACATGCACAGAGCACACACTTAAATCATACTATTTAAGAATTTAATTCAAGAGACATGTTACCCCCCCAAAGCCATTGATTTTACTAACAACAACTATGCCATCATCTAAAAGACAGGTTTGTGTGCATGCAATATGCAGAGAACTCCTGTTTTTAGTAATTTCCAGAGAAATTGTAATCACATTTGCCACTCTAATCTTAATTTAGTGATTGCTCCTAAGGCTTTTCTTCTTCCTTGGGGTGGGGGAGGAGGATATTTAGGGAAGTTGAATTTGTACTTGTCATTCTACACTAGAGACCAACTCACTTTGCATAATACAGCAATTCTGACTTTGCTTTCTGATTACCTTGCAAATGTAGAACCTGATTTAAACACTTAGCATCATGGATAAATTACTAAGATTGTTTCCTCACAGAGGTGCTCCACATGATTTTACAGTGCGAAACTGTCCAAGATTGGTCCTTATACTAATTTTAACAATTCTGCCTTTGATTGTCAAAGTGACTGAGATATCTCTTGCTTCTTTGGATACTCAACACTACAATAAGATAAAAAGTTCTCCCCCTATCAAATTGAGGCAACTATTTTTACTTTCTTTAGTTTCTTCACAAAAAGTTCTAGAAACTTAATGCGTTTTTCAAATTATATAATTGATCATGAAGATTGCTGAGTGGCTGCAAAGAATTTCTATCCTATACTGTAAATAACAGTAGCTATTATGAGCTTTTTCAATTTTTATAGTAGCCTAATGAAAATATGGAAGATTATCCAGAAGACAGCAAGAGCCATGTATTTGTAAAACACAATGCAGAATATTCCTAGTATCTGGCTGCAGAGTCATCAGGGAGAAGTACAAGCCTAAAACTTATTCAGAAGCTGTACAGCTTCTCTCCTTGGTTCTGAAGTTAAGGGTGAGTCCTATAGTGCCTTGAGTACTGGAACGGTTCGGTAGTAAGTATATGCCTACTAATTTTTGTATAAATTTCTCTGACTTACAAATGATCTAGTTTACTAAATTCTTCCTATGTTGTACAGTATAATGGTTAGCTTAATGAAAAACTGTTAATTATTTAATCAAGCATTTATTAAGCACCTGCTGTGTGCCAGGCAATATACTGGGAGCTAGACATATAAAAAATAAATACAACTTGTCCTTTGTCACCTTGTAATAAAAGTCAGTGTAAGTTCTTTGTGATGACAAAGAAGTATGAGTGGCAGGGAACAATCTCAGAATTTAGTGAGAGAAATAATACTGCTAATGATGTAGTACCTGTTCCAGGTCAGTTAAAAAAGTTCAGTTTTTTAAAAAATTATATTTATCTGATGTGTGTAAGTGCACCCATGTCATGCAGTGCCCTTGAAGACCAGAAGACATGGGATCCTCTGGAACTGGAGTTATGGGTGGCTGTCTGCTATGTGAGTGCTGGGAACTAAACCCAGGTCTTCTACAAGAGCAGCCAGGATTCTTAACCATTGGGCAATCTCTCCAACCCCTCAAAGGTCAGCCTTTAACTGTATAATTCTACTTACTTTTTGCATTGGATCTTGAAGTAAACATTTCTCATTATATGGATGACAAAATTAAGAGTTTTGGAAGTTGAGTTTCTCACTTTTACTTAGCTGACATGTGACAGAAGTGGGCATCAGGCTTTTAGTTTGAAAATATCTGGAAGCTATTATATTCCCAAGATATGCGTAACAAACTGAAATTTTATAAGATTTAACAAGAGGGAACAAGATTAGAGAAATACATTTATCATTAGCAAATTAAGATTTTTATGACTTTTTGAGTAAGGAATGTAGATAAAAGCTTTTCATTTCTTTCCTGGTATCTGACATGTAGAAGGCCCTCCATTACTGTAATGATATCCTGATCAGTGCTTCCTGGATAAGAAGATCCTGGAAAAGCAGTTCTATTAGAACTTAATGACTCATGCCTACAAAATGAAAGTAAATATTGACGCTAAGTAAATGGGTCATTTATCTAAGGCAGGATGTGGAGGTGAAATATTTATTTAGTATCTTCTCTTTTTACCCTCAGCTTTCCTTTTGGACAGCTGGGTCCCCTCAGGTCTTTGTTTTCCTGCCAAACTGCCGATTAATGTTACAAAAATCTTTAGCTTACAGAAGATGCTGATTAGCAATTATCTAGAGTTTTCCCACAACTAGGGTGACAGCCAATGACTGAGAATCAGGCTTAGAGATGCACATAGCACAAGGAAAATAAAATGAGCACTCTCCAGGAGGTAGAGAGAGCGAAGGAAATGAAGGCTAGGTGTGCTTGCACAAGGAGGTTGGGGTTATAAATCTTGAATCAATTTCAGAGTGTGCCTCCTTTTGCTTTTCTTTCTTGTTAAATCGTGAGTTACAAATCCTTGTCACTTAACCTTTGCTTCAACTCTCTTCTGACAAGTTATCTACAGGTAGCTCTTCAAACTTTGCACACTGGGGTGATGTACCATCAAATTTCAGGCTTACTATAGGTGCACAAAACACCAATCTCTCAATGCAGTAAAAATGAATTCCATGAAAATACTGGGGTGTTGGTTTGTGGGACCTCTTTGAAAACTAGCCTTATAGACTCCTGCGTGTTCAACTGTGATGAACAACAGAACTCTCAGAGGAGTGCAACATACCCTCTTATTTCTTTAAGAGGGCAAGCTTATTTCTTTATTACAAGCTACTGTGTTTTATGGGGCAATAATTCCATAAAAGTTATTTGAATGCATTACTTCTTAGCAATGAAGAGTTTATTAAGATGATTTCAATGATGGATGGTGTTCTGCACCTGCTGTTACTTCAGGGAAGAAATCAGTCTCAGCCTAAAGCCACTGCGAGAGGACAGGCTTATGAAAATGTCAACATAAATGAAATGTTTTATAAGCTTAAGTCAATCAATCCTAATATAATCAATAGAGTATATTTTCCCATTGAAGAGCTGTTTTGTATTATTTGAATTTAACAAAAACAAAATGGTCGAAACAAGATACTTAGCAGAAAATCTTCACCATTTTATAAA
The DNA here is from genome assembly GCA_009823505.1 of Rhizomys pruinosus. NCBI lineage: Eukaryota > Metazoa > Chordata > Mammalia > Rodentia > Spalacidae > Rhizomys > Rhizomys pruinosus. Next base: position 622,757 of record VZQC01009178.1, on the reverse strand, counting down.
TATCCCCATTACAACCATTATAAATGTATTGAAAATGGTCCAAATAATAAAATCAGCCACAGCATTTGATGTTTCCTATGTGGCTATTTGCATTTTTCCAAGGAATATTTATGGATATAGCTTATTTAATCCCATGAGTTTCCATTAAGGAAAGTGGAAACAAAGCTGTTAGTTTTCAATTCAGAAATGAATAGATTTTAACATAATGATGCACTTGAAAACCAACTATGTTGTTACCTGCCCTTGGGAGAAATACTTGGTGTGATAAAGAAAGTGAACACATTACTATTTTTTACGTGCGTATGCACTTACATAATCACATATATTATGGATATATGTGCATTTGATCTTAAAGAGATCAAAGAGATCTTAAAACTGATTTAAAGAGTAACCTTGAGAAAGTTTAGGTATAACATGTAAAATTATTTTTTATTTGTAACATAATTATGATGTTGCAGTGGATAAATTTGGTTTTATATAAAAATTACCTAAAGAACTGCAATATTCATAAAATGGTATGAAATATCCCTTTAGCTAAGTAATGCACAAGAAACATTGTTTGACTGGAACAGTAAAGCAGTGATAGGTGAAGGGACTTGACTGAAATGTCTCTAAAATATCTTTCTACTTTTAGAGAGTTCAATACCAAAAGAGGTAGATTATAGAGAGAATCCCTACTGTCTCTTCTCCCTGAGTCTGTAGTAGAGCTACCTTTACCCCGTGACTGCACTTTTACTAACCACATGGCTTAGATTTGGTTTTCTGGTCTTGTTTGGAGAGTTATTACTTTGTATACAAAAAGTAAAACCACTATGGTCACAGTCTCATGAATATTACAGATGTTGAAGATTATTAAATCAGTAAGAATTAAAGATAAAAATTTGTGCAGTTGCCATTTTTATTTTCTATTTAGATATAGCTACATTATAGGCAGTATGCTCAGTATAACTGTATCTGTGTAGGATAAATTCCTCTTGAAAACAAAGATCACATTGTAGACATAAAACACTAGCAAGAAAAAAATTGACAGCATAAAAATAACATCACATTTTATTTTAGGTTGAGAGAAATTGCAATCATGGTTTACCTTTCTTATCTGCTTTTTCTATGATATAGGTTCCCTTGGGTACAGGAGTTTTGTTTCTAACATATCTCTGGAGTCTATAACTGTGCCCAGGGCAGAGCAGATGCTCAATAAATATTTATGAATGAATAACTGAATTTCTCAATCATGTTTATTTAGCAATAACATGTCATTACAGTGTAGTAACATGTAAATACAGCATACATAAAGGAAGGACAAATGTAAACTTGGCAACACCATATCCAGTTTGATTAAAAATGAAATGAGTGGTTTCCAGTGCTCTTAGTACTACTCCTCAGTACCTAGAGTTCTGCATCACATACATGGCAATCTCCACCAGTTCCACCTCTATTGGGTGTTTTCAACTGAATGTGAAGGATTATTGCATGCAGGCATCAATATCTTATTCATCTATAAGAAACCATATTTATTTCAAAGAAAGTGAGTTGGTGAGATTGTTGTAGATCTTAAGCTATCTTTTTTCAACAGAAGCAAATACAAAGAACACTTTCAGGGAGATGGTTCTGGGTTTTCTGTTTTGTTTGTCAATTAGGGAATGATTATGCAGCTGGAAGTACCAGAGTTATCACTTAAATAAAAATTACATAGTCATATAAAACATAAACACAAGTAGTACACTATTTAGATAGCAAAAATATTAATAGCATCACTGCCAAATGAACAGATGACTTTACAGAATATTCTTCATATCTATAGGAAATGGTTTCTCTGAAGTCATTTTTTAAAACTTATTTTTATAGCATGCTTCCTGAAAACTAGCCATGCTTGGAGAATCAATTCAGCAATTTAGTACTGAGAATTATAGATCCCACCTCTTTTATGACAGGCGTAGGGGAGAAAATGCTACATTGTACCCTGAATGCACACCATACATTTATTGCATGAAACGGGCAAAATTTCAAAAGAAAACAATGGTATATATAGATATCCAGAAAACAAACACAGAAATTCAGAGATTTTTTTACATCGAAGTAATGTCTACTTAGAGAGTTGTGCCAGAATCCCATTGTTCATGAACAGCTGCTTCATCTTTCGACACGGAGACTGGCATGTCAGAATTACCAGCTGAATCTTTTTCACCATCTATGTTCTTGAGAAAGATGAGGACTGAGGATTGATTCTTCTTTTGTTCTAGTAACTCACAAAAGTCACACACACACATTAAAAATAGTTTCCTGGTAGTCCAGAGTTGGTTATCCAAGAAGAATCCCACATGAAAAATAAACTTAAATTTACTAAACACGAGAACAAGACTCCAGCCTTAGTTAGGAATGGTTGAACAGCGCAGAACTCTTGTCTTTCTTGATCAATTTCTTAAAATAGGATTCTTCATCAGAGGCTGAAAAGAGGAGGACTGTACTGAAGTATGAATTCCCATTACTGTGTCTTTTTTTAGGAAAAGAAATATATATATATATATATATATATATATATATATATATACTGCTTTTCATGTCCCATGCAAATATTAAACAAGTAAGTTAGAAGGTTTATACAAACATGGCTGTTGGTTGGTTTGCATTCTAAAATCATAAACTCCCAATCAAAGCTTATCAGATTACATTAAATTGCTAACAATGAACCCACACAGATGTAACTAATTGCAATATGTGAACACTTCTCTTGTATTTTCACACTTTGATTTCGGTGTCAGTTTTAGAAATGATATTACTAAAATCTTAAAGTTAAAAATTAAAAAAAATTATGTAAGCTAAAAGCTAAATTACATAAATACTTCTATTTTATTTAAAGTAAGGGCTTCTATGAATAATTGATAATATATTTTGCCTATAGCAACAGTGGGCTGAGGATATATATTCTTAAATGAGATAGAAAAGGTCACCGATTGTTGATCTCCTTTGACTACCAATGACTGTAAAGGGCATGCTTGACATTTTAGAAGAGAAAAAAAATAGAATGTTCTATTATTTAAAAGGTAATTCCATGAGACCCTCTTAAAAAGAGCCTTAAAGTTTAAAAGGTTTTAAATTTTATGATATGATCAAATGAAATAGTTGTAGGTTTTTTTTAGAAGTTTCTTAGAAGTCTAATAAATTATATATAGATATATTTCTTACTGATCAATGAGAAAAATAATCGGTGGGGAAGAAAAGTCTTTTCACATTAAAAATATCAAACACAATTTCTGAAGCATTTAGTTGTATAAAACATGCCCATGGAAGAATCCACATTCACATTCCTGTTATTAGAAACAGACAAGGCAGGTCATTTTCCCATCATGACCTGAGATTATCAATCTAAACACTATTCTATCATTCCATTAATGCTTTTAAAAACAGTCATAAAATATTTCTACACAGTGTTTTTATGATTGTTTTGGAGGCTGGCTTTCCCACATCCACTGCTCTGTGTTCAGGTCTTGTCATTTCATACATTTCCAACTCAAGTTTCACAGTCTTAATGTTTAACATCTAAGCAAAAATAATTTTTTCCAAGAACAATGTTGCAACAAAAGGTAACACATATAAGGATGATGAAACAACTGAGTGTGCCCCAAGTTTGGGACAAATCTATTCAAGGCCTCAAAAGACTTGGGTAGGTCAGTGCACTCAAATGACCACTAAGACTCAGCTTGTGCCCTCCCTGTTCGTCACAGCTGGGAGTCACAACTGCCTGTGGACAAGACGGAACACCAAAAAGCATACACCCAAACTCACCATGATTGTGGTTACAACCACTGTTCTGTTCTCGATAGCAGCTGTGTCATTGCCCAGAGTGGGGATGTCCTGGATCAAGACTAATTTATCCATATCATTCCAGTAGCCAACCTGCCAAATAGAGGAACCTCTTGAAAACTCCATTGCAGAGCTCAGTCTTGCCCTCCTTAGAGCAATGACCTACACAAATCAGTCAGCATCTAAAATGAACTTAAAATGCAAAGGTTACAAGTCATAGGTTAAAAAGGATAGCTAGATTTCAAGCAAAAGGCATTTTGTATTTGAAAACAATCTAGGAATCATTTTTGGCTCGACATAATGTAACTATTTCATAATGATTACACGACAATCATTTAAAAATGCTAACTGCATCACAGATGAATGTTAGTGACACTATTCTCACTCGCAAAGCTTACATTATTATTTGTATTTTGAATTTAAAGATCATATTATTACAGTCTGGGGAGATAGTTCAATGGGTAAGAGTGCTTGCTAAGCAAGGACAGAGACCTGAATTTGGATTTCTAGAACCCAGGTAAAAAAGTCGGACATGGCTGTGTAGGTGGCAGCTGTTGTGGAGGTGGAGACAGAGGATCGCTGAGACTTGCTGGGTGCCCATCTAGCTCCAGGTTTAGGGAGAGACCTTGTCTCAAGGGAATGAGGTGGAGAGTGGCAGAATGGGATACCTGTCTTCCTCAGGCCTCTGCATGTACACAGGCTCTCACACCTGCACTCACATGTGTGTATATACTGTGTACATATGCACAGGCATCATTTATTCTCATTTAGAAAGTGAAACACTTTTACATAAAATAAATTAAGCAATTAGTATATTTAAGAATTAGTACTGCAATGAGATCTTACTTGAGGTTTAGGATTTTGCTTGACTTGTTTCTACCATTAGAAATGACTACTAGCGGGGGAGGGGGGGGAGGAGACTATTAGCGGGGTGTGGTGGCACACCTTTAATCCCAGCACTCAGGAAGCAGAGACAGGCAGATCTCTGAGTTCAAGGCCAGCCTGGTCTACATAGTGAGCTCTAGGCCAGCTGGGACTAAAGGAAGATTCTGTCTCAAAAAGAGAGAAAAAAAAAATAATGACTACAAAAAGCGTGATTGCTCTGGGAGACAGCTATTTTCAATGCTTACTTTTCTATGTATGATAAAGTTAATACACAGTGCTGCAGAGTTTGATTATGGGCATTTTCAATATGCAGATCCTTATTAAAAGGTTTAACAAATTGTATAAGATTACCATCTAGTAAAATGAGACTTAAAGCTCAGGCCTGCATGATACGAACTCCACACAGTTTTACCTTGATGCTACAATGACTCCCTAAAATGAGTGCTCATTCATGTTGGCCAAACTTGGACTTTTTCATTTCTTAGTGATGTTGATAAAATATATCTCCCCAATAAAATGTGTATGCTTGCTAATGGGTCTACATTCACTGTTTGCTCTCTTGTTCTGTAGAAGGCTTTCTTGCTCCTCCAACTGTCTTAAATGCCACATGAGTATTTAGGAGCATATTCAAAGTAAACTTTAACATGTCAAGGAGAACATAATATTCAGCAGTGCTGCATACACAACTCAAAAAGAATGGATGATAGAAAAGAATTTCCATTAATATGGCTTACTCTGTGAGTCTGATTATTAATTATGATATACAGAACTTCAGCAGTTACTTCCCATTGTCCAGATGAACTGACTTTTAGCAGAGATATAGTAATTCTATGAAAGTTTTAGTTTAAGCAGAAATTTACACTTGAGATTTTCCCTTTCTTCAATTCTGAGTTAAAAACAAAGTAAGTGGCTTCTTGCTAATTCTCTTCCCCACATGACAGGTGCATGATAAGGCAGATGATTTTTTACAACTTAGTGCTCCTTAACATGCAGCTACCCTACAGATCATTACAGCCCCATTTTCAAGCCAGAAGCATTTTCTTTATTAGTGAATCCCACTGCAAGAAGAATCACAGATCCAGGCCTCATCTTGGGACATCCAGAGTTATTGGTAAGACTCTGAAATCTTGAATGAGGGTCCATCTCAAGAAGAAAAATTATTCAGAAGTGCTGGTAATTAAGATAATAAGTGAAAATTTATTTGCTTTATATATCTAGTGAAAAGGGAAAGCCCGAACTCTGTGATAATGGTTCAGTCCATAGTAGGCTTCAAAAGCAATGGACTTATGCAAAGCCAGACCATGTAGAGCTCATTTTCTAAAGAAAATAAAATGCTGAATTTTGGACCTAGAATCCCACAGGAGGTAGGGTTTCTCTGTCTAGCCCATTTCAGCATGTTGTGTCTTACCGAGAACTTTCCTTTGCTTGACCTCATTTTGTCAAACAGGTAACTAGGAATGTTTTTCTAAAGATTGAAAATGTATGAAAGTGGTTTGACAATGTTAGGGCAAAGAATGGACACATTTAAATCATAAACTTTCAAGGGATGCCAGAAAAATATTCATCTTTGAATTCTCAGAGTGAATGCCGCTCAACCAAATTAAAATGTGCAGGTAGTCTCCACGCAGATGGAGAACTTTACCTGTGGCACAAGGTTTGAGTGGGAGTTGGGTTTTTAGGTATGAGGAATCTCTTTCTGTTCCAAGTTAGTTCCTCAGAAGGCTGCTTTGAGCAGACCTGTCCTGTCAGTCTGGTTTAATTCCCACACCAGCCTCAAATGTAGATCTTGTAGCACTGGGCTGCTGCTTCATAGTCATAAAGGGAATGAGGTCTTTAGCCACTGGAAATCTCACTTCCTCTCCAGCCCCACCTCTTTTCAGCTGACCTTCCCTGAGCAGACTTGACTTTATTTCTCCCAGTGTTACTTTTCTACACACGGAGAAAAACATATCTTATTTTCATTTTGTTGTGAGGATTGAATGTAAAAATGAACACCGGTTTTCCATAACAGTACCTGGCATGTAACTTAATCTCAATGAATGAAAATTTTACAATTATGATATTTGGAGCTGATACAATTCTAATCTTGGAACATTCCCTCTGGAGCTGGGGCATGGTAAGCTGGCGAGGATAAGAAGATTCCATCGTATTCAGAGGCCTGATTCAGGAAGAGCTTTGTGGCTTGGCTTAATGAGACGCTCAATCAGGCTTCTTGCTACAGAAGTAGTCAGACAAACTGATGGGCTGCCTCTCTGATCTATGTTCAAAGATAGCTCCCTTGCTGGCAAGTGTTCAATTTACAAGAAGGATTGCTCATTTCTCTGACACACTGCCTAGTCTCACCAGCATACTGTTTCTCATGGTAACTCATTTTAGGTTTAATATTCCTGACAGAATGCCCCAGTTGATTGCTGCCACAGAGAAAACGAAGACAGATGAATGTGCAGCCTTTTCTACTTCATTTTTCTTTTATGGTCTTGGATGAATGTCAGCTAGGTGTGAAGATGTGCTGTTCACCAGTCTCCCACCTTATGCTTTAACTTTCTCCTTGAGAAACCTTAATTTGTGTTACCATGGTGGTTCATCAGGCCACAGAAAGACTTAGTAGTATAAATAGCCCAGTAGTATAAATAACTATTACCACTAGTTAGCACCTGTTTCTTCTTCCCACTCTTCTGTCAATTTTACTGAGAGCCATTTGCTTTGCCACACAGCTTTGTAAAATCTCTTCACATCTTGGGGCTGGAGAGATGGTCTAGCAGTTAAGAGCGCCGACTGCTCTTACAGAGGACCCGTGTTCGATCCCCAGCACCCACGTGGCGGCCGAGAACCGTCTGAAACTCCAATTCCAGGAGAACTCTAGTTCCGGGGGAATCCGACACCCTCTCTGACCTCCACGGCATTGCACGACACGGGTGCACAAACTTGCATGCAAACAGTACATCTATACATATAAAAAAAAATCTTTTTGCATCTTAAAAAGCTTCTGCTTAAGTGACTAGCTTGGCAAGGTCTGTTGCATGAAGGGAAGGTGGCCTCTCTACCTCTGCCTACCTAGGAACCAGTGTTTTTAGGGGCCTAGGGAGTGTTCTGTCTTCTTCGCAGCTAGCAGAGAAACTGGTAGTAGGGCACAGTAGGGCCCCTGAGTTTCTTTGTGGGAAGCAAGTCTCCTTCCAGTACTATGAGTATCTCCTTCAAGCAGCCTGTCAACCGGGCTCCTCAGCGGTCATCTACCTCTGCCCTCTCTGACCTAGATCAACTGGCCTAAAGTCGGATGTCTAGAGATGATGCCACGGTGAGGCCGACAAGCTGGAATTGCTTTACTTGTTAGCTCCACATCTATAACAGATGCTCTCATGTGATAGGCTACAGCAAAAGCACTGCGAATGCCTCTGCCATTTTCCATCCATACCCTCACTGTCCTGCTGCTAAGCCTTTTCTGCAGTCGAGGCCTCTGCCACGTCTGCCTATCTAAACCCTATCTGCACAGCTGACTTTATATCTCTCCTCCTCCTTTCCACCCGCCTTGTAATTTCCACATGCCTTCTCTTCAGCTGTCATATGGAATGCATCTCCTAGCTTACCAAAAAGCAAATTCTTCAGTCATGATCTATTTGGCCAGGCCAGGGCATGATGCTGGAAGGTTCTAAAGCCAGATATATCTGAAGTAAAGATCTCAGGCTAGAGAGATGACTCAGTGGTTAAGCTGTTCTTGGCAGAGGACCAGAGTTAGGTTCCGAGCACCCATACGGGGCAGCTCACAGCCACATGGAACTCCAATTTTAGGGGATTTGATGCCCTCTTCTGGCCTCCAAGGACATACATATATACACAAATAAAAATAAATCTCTAAAAAATATTTTTTCTCATTTACAAATTTTAAACAATTATAGGTTAATGAGCATAATTTTCTCATTTAAAAGAAAGAAAAAGGAATGTACCACAACTCAAGCTATAGATTTGCTATAAAGATTAAGTTACCTATACACCATGTCCAGTGCTTGGGGATGCTGAGGTGTTACCTAAATTGTAGCCATTATTATTTTAAAATGGGAAAGCATGTTTTAGAAAGATTTAAGATTTTCTTTTAAACAGTCAAGCATTGAATAAAGTTTTTAGAAGCTAATTTGAACATCTCTTTATTTTTACCTTCTAATTAATCCTAGAGAAAGGAAAGTTAAAAATCTTAGACATAATTCACTGTATAATGCTTAGAAACAGTTATTGTGAGGTTGAACGGGTGCACTGACTACAGCCAGCTTCCTAAATGGTGGTTTGAAACGTCATAGGGGGTTTCTTAGATAACTGAACTTGAAGGTTCCAAAAAAAAAAAAAAAAATGGCCAGAGTAAAAGGTTCCTGAGCCTGCAACAACTGAATATTAATTTAAAGGCAAATGTGTAATGTGTCAGGTCTTTCTGGCAGTGCCTGCCTATATGTTGCACTAGGTGACTTCTTCATAGCTTTGGTCCTGAACATATAATCTGTATACTTGGCACTGTACATGTCCTCGTGTTATGAGACACCAACTCATGCTGCCTGAAACAGCTCAGACTGGGGACTGTTACACGTTGTGAATTTACTGATTTAACTCTTCATATAAAGCCTTCTGATCCTAGAAAAACACAGTGGCTTACTTATGGAAAATTAAGATATATATATATATATATAATAATATTATATTATATATATTTGGTCTTTTTGGAGACAGAGTCTCCCTGTAGCCCAGCAGTTCCTGGAATTCACTCTGTAGACCAGGTTGGCCTTGAACTCACAAAGATCCACCTGCCTCTGCCTCCCAAGTGCTAGGATTAAAGGCGTACGCCACCACGCCTGGTGATACCATGTTTCTTACCATCATTTTGCAGCATGTAAATATCAAAGTAGCATATCTTTGTATGTACTGTTAGAATGTATATAGTCCAGCTTATATAGTCCAGCCTGACTTCAAACTTGTCATGTACCCAAGAATGACCTTGAACTCCTGATATTTGTGGTTCTGTCTCTCAAGTCCTGTGATTACAGGCATGTGCTACTACACCTGGTTGTTAGAAAGTTCGATTTAAAAATTGTTTTTGAGTAGCTGACTTGATTTTTACAAAAAAAAAAATTGTTGAATGAATTTTGGCCTATGGGTCTGACAGAATTTCCAACAATTTCTGAAATGTCTTAAAACATACTTCTGCTACCTTGGTACTGGATATTTATGTGATGTGATATTCTTAGGACTGACAAATACAAAATATTGATCAACTTGGAAAAATGTTGAGGTTTTATCTCTGTCAGCTAAGACTTAATTCTTTGTGTAAAAATAGACAACCTACCTCATCAGCATGCCTAATGGCAAAATTATATGTATACCAAAGAATTGTTTCTACATAAATTTGTTTATTATTTATAAGCAGTGAATGTTCAATTTGTATCCTTACTTTAAAGACCTATGTATCTGGGGCCACAAAACAATTTTCAGGTAAAATGGCTAGAGCTAGAGGACATCATGCTGAGTGAAGTAACACAGTCCCAGAAAAAACAAACAACGAATGGTATCCCTCATCGTGGATGCTAGTGCCAATTACCCAGTTGAAGTATTTCCTGTGACATGGCCCTTGAGCTTTTGTCCAAAGCAGTTGGGAGTGATGCATATTGGAAACAACAACAACAACAACAGAAAGGACTGCATCAAAGAACTGACTGAAACAGTGAACTTCTGCTCAAAACAGTCAACTTCCCCATGGACAATATTGAGAAAGACTGAGAAAGAGATGAAAAGCATGTTTGGCAGAATGCATGAGCTCTGGAGGGGTTGGGGGATGGGGGGACACAGGTCTAGATTTGATAAAAAATATATGTATAAATAAAAAAATTATAATTTTTTTCAGGTAAAAAGGAGTCATGAAAGGAAAAAGATTACGATGTTGTGAAATACTTTGAAAATTCTGGGAAGGCTGGTGGCATGTCTGGTCACAGCCTAAGATCTATAAAGTGGTCACACTGTGATGGTTACTTTAAAAAAGTTTTTATTGAATTTTTGTGTATTTAATACGGAACATCTTAATCAATCTTATTTAATACAGAACATCTTAATCAATCTTAATAACTTTTATATCCCCTTCTTCATTGGCACCATCCCATACCCCCCCCCACTGGAATTCATAAATTCTGTCATTGGTGTTAAGGCCTATTGTGCCAAATTAGTCTTCCTGGATGCTCCTCAATGCAAGTTCATCCATTCAGGATTATAAGAACCGGGGAGGAGGTGCATGACCTTATGGAAATAGAATCCTACAAGCTCCTGGGACTCACTCAATATGAACCTACATCAGCATGCAAAAGAGCCATGCAAACTCAAGCAGAGAAAAACCCAGCATAGAACCGGGGAAATGGGCAGCAGAACCCAATCTTAGCTGAAGAAATAGTGACAGCTGATTACTGTTGCATAAAGAAGAGATGATCTTAAAGCGAGGGATCTGGATAGGCTGTGATGGTTACTTTGTTTATTTGACTCAGTTGGGTCAGTCTCAATGAGAGATTGTCTAAATCAGTTTGGTCTGTGAGTATGTCTGTGGAAGATTAAGTAATTTATTATTATAAGTTGCTATTATTATAAATAATTAAGTTAATTGGTGTGGGAAGCCCGGCACACCATGGGCAGCACCATTCTGTAGGAGGGAGTCCTGCACTGTGGAGCAGTAAAGCAATCAAGGTTAACTGGTTCCTGCCTTGACTGCTTCACTGATGGACTATAACCTAGAATCAGAAGCAGAATAAAATGTTTCTCCTCTAAGTTGCTTTCTGACAGCATGTTTTATCACTGTAATAGAATTGAAACAAGGATGCTTTCCAAACAGAAGACTCTGAAACCAGCACCTCCTGAACTGAGATGTTTAATTATCTTCATTATCTAATCTTCTATCTGTTTTCTCCTTTGTTCATGTGAATTTGTCCACTTGGTTACTTTAAGAATCATCAATCTGTTTCAAACATAGCCATTCATTAGCAGGGAGTCCTGTACTCTCTAATGATTTATAACTTGTACATGGAGGAAGTTATGTGTGTTTACTGCATGGTGCTCTTTTCTGTAAACTTTGTTTTGTGGGTTTCTTAATATTACTGCTATTGTGGATATAGGATACAGTGATAAACTAATAGTTTTGCTTTACTACATCATTAAGTATTCATTATATAACAGAATTTATCTCAGCATAAACCATCAAGAAAATAGTAGTTGTTAGTATGTGCTTAAAGTGGAAATTTAGAATATCAAGCTATCTTTCACCTATAAGCCTTTAAGAATATGATGTGCAAACAAAGCACAGTTTTTATTTTTCAGTTCTATTGTGGCTCACCTTTCGAGGTCCTGTGCTTTTTAGCTCAAACACATCCATTGTATAATTCACTCTACGCCCATAGTGGTCAAACTGAACATTCCCAGTCAGCCCTTGAATTCGAACCTGAGAGAGAGAGAGAGAGAGAGAGAGAGAATACACATGTGTTCAATTCCAGCTGCATGGCTTATGACCACACAAGGCTGTGCAATTACAAGCTAAAATCAACTCACTAGAATACCTTTGGATACTTGAGCTACTGGGATAGAAACTGAAGAAGGAATATCAAATAATGTAAAAAGTAAGCTTTCTATGTATCTAGCAGAGAAATATTTCATTTTTTATATTTTAAGGTTTCCATCTTAACTAAGAATTCTTTTTCAATATTGAAGTATTCTTTATAGAAATAGGATTTGCTTATAATCAGTCCTCAGTTTTTGGTATATATCCACACCATAGACTAGATAATTAGGTTTCCTATGACAGATCATATTTTCCTTCCTAATATTAAGCCAAGACATAAGAAGCTAACATATATTTTTGAAAATATGCACGCACATTGAATTCCATTTTTTTATTCACTTTTGTTTGACTTATGCTTTGAATGAACCTATGGCATTTCAAAATTGTTAAATAATGCTTATATCTAGTTTCTTTAGCATTAGTTATTTGAAAAGCATTGTTTTGTAGGTACACATGAATAAAATAAACCACTTAATCCAAAGTTAAAAGGTCATTTGAAGAAGCACCAGGTAGTCCTCAGCTCTTCCAAACATTTCTTCTCTCATAAGGTTGGCGTGTACTTCCAGGACTCCTTGTGCCTACTGAGGCTATGTGATGTTTTTCTGATGTATAAGTTGTAAGCAGATTTGCTGAGTGTCATTACTGAAACACAGTATTTAATTACTAGTTCAAAATCTCAACATGGCAGCTGCTCTCTTGGTCAGCGTTTTTGAGTGCCTTCATGGAACAGAAGGCTCTTGCTAAACAAGTGAATCTATATGGAGCTCCTTTGTTGTTCTATACCTTTTGGGTTTGTGGTTATGAATTCATTATAGCTTCACTTATCCTGACTATGCATCTACCTAAGGAAAAAAAAAGACCGAGATTTCATCTAAAAATGCATCAACATTGGGGAAGGCTTGGTATAGTAAAATGGCAATTGCAATAAAGATTTATGTTCAGGTGAAAAGTTTGTTTTCTTAAAGATCCTACTTAAGCAAGATCATGACATAAAGCAAAAGTGCGAGTTACCTGCTTGAGTGTTCTCTCCATGTCGATTCCCTGGCCCCAGGGAGCAGCAGGGTTTGCCAGGCAGTCGCCAGCATTTCCTCTCCTCGAAATATCAATTTTCTGTCTTCTGAGACTTCTGAAAGTTTCAGCCATCACCAGGACTCCATCATAAGTCAGAGCGGAGGTGTACTGAGGGAAAGAAATCATGGATAACAACAAATGTTAAAACCTGTCTAGCACAGGAGTAGTTTGGGACGTCTGGGTTTATGACAACAGCCCCATCCTTTCTTAGAGGCCAGTAGAGCACTGAAAATTATTTGATGCTGGCTTCAGAAATATCTATTCTTGCTTAGACATGACACTAAATTTTAGTGTTCTAATTTTTAATTGAGAAAGCCCATTCTGAAAATAGAGATTCTAATGAACAATCTCCTTTAGCTGGGAGAAGAAAGGTGAGGACTTAAAAGAAAAAGGTGAGGACTTTCAGTTGCATTTCTGTGTAAACAGAAGATCAGGCGTTGTACACAGCATGGCTTGCCTTACTCTACTGCAGCCCACTGCAGAGGCTCAGGCCCAGGACTGCTGGGCTGTCTGGTTCTTTTTTTCTCCCAAATTCCTAGCAGCATTCCCTGAGATTTGATTTATATTTATTGACTTGGAATGTCCATCTTTGTTCAGCCTCCCAGAAGAATTGTATATATTGTTATAAAAATATGCCAGAGGTAATATATATTTATTCCCCTTCGGCAGTGTATTCACCTGTAAGTAGAATAAATATTGCTATACCCAGTGAGTGTGCTCAGGAGCATTAACCATTGCTTAATGCTTCCAGCAAAACCTAGGATCAATGTAGAAATATGAGGTAGAAACTGCTTCAGGATGACCATCCATATTTCTCTTTGAGAAAAAGAGCCTGCAGGAAAGATTATTAGGGTAAGAAAGAAGAAAAGGCCAATATGAAAATGTGGTCTGGGGGAAACTTTTGGTAGAATTTGATTAGAGAATTACCAAACACATTGCACATGATCTTCTTCAAGCATACAAGATAGATCATCAACTATTCATGACCAAAACTTCATGATATCCTTTAGGAATTCTATGTGATTATAACTGGCTACACCTGTGTCAGGGGTAGGGTTTGTACTGGGTAAAGTGGAGAATGATCCCCTTGGTTTTCTGTCTGAAAAAGAAGAAAACTCATTTGAAATTCTAATTGTGGAAAGTAAATTTAGGAAATATCATCATTTGACAGACAGGGAAGAGAAAAAAACTAAAATATGTCTATATCAAGGAATACTATATAAATTCTAAAAAAGCATTTTTAAATGGGGTAGGAAGTAACCCTGAAGCTTGTATTAGAAGAATTTATGATTCATATAAATTAAGAGAGTTGCTATGCATTTGTTCAGGATACACTAAAATAAAGAAAAGGCATATCCTCATATTGTTAGAATGGAGTAGCCAAAGGAAAAATAGAAAGGAAATATAAAGACTTCTCAAAGAGAAACTTGCTAAAGACTTAAAGGCCAGGGGGAAAAATGCAGTACTGCAGGGTCAAGGGAGAAAAAGAGAAAACTATTGTTCTTTTTCAGTAGGGAGAAAGAAGCTGAGTGAAGATGGCAGGCACCACATGAAAAAAATGCACTTGCTGTGGTGTGAAGCATCTGTCCATTTGTATGGAGTGTGCACTAGAAATAGGAAAAGGCATTGCACAGTGGGGTGCAGCTCACCAAAGGCACCCAGCTGGAGAAGCACAGGCTGGACTGTGACAGGTCAGAGAGCTGTAGTTTAAATTGGCTTTACCTTGTCAGTGTCTGCAATTATTTTTCATGTGCCTATTGTGTTACAGTCCAGGAAACTATATTTATGGGCAATTAACTACTAGATAAGGCTTATTAAATAAACATTTCATTTGTGGGCAGGATTAAAACTGGATCTTAGCCTAATTAGATTTATCCACTGGCTTGCCCAGTGCTCAGACTAGAGGGATGTGTTCTGTTTCTCAAAGTTTGTAGATGCAGATAACAGACATGGACAGAAGAGGAGATGGAGTTGGGATTTGGAACTGTCATGGCTGATCTTGGTTGTCAACTTGACACATTTGTGAAGATGGAAGCTCAACCGAAGAATTTCCTCCATCAGATTGGTCTGCGGGGCAATTTGTTGATTGTTGAGAGACCAGCTCAAGGTAGGTAGGTGGTGCAATCCCTAGGCAGGTTGTCCTGGGTTACATAAGAAAGCTGTCTGAGCAGGAGCAGGGCGGAGCAAGCTAGGGAGCAGCTAGAACAGAAAGGGAAGAACTGAGATAAACTCTAGTTCTGCTACTCACAGGCTTATAGGATTGTGGAAGATAAAAGCTATGGAATATAAAACACACACGTACACACACACACACATATACACACACACACACACACACGATAACTACTCTGGTTGTTGTTGAGAATGAAGTTTCATATAATACCTGAAAGCTGTTTGTAAAACTTAGACATTGACTATAAATTGTGAGGCATTTGGAGATAATTAGTGGATGGACTCTGTCCCTCAGGAGTTTATAGTTATGAAAGGAGAAGCATATGCCGTTATGTTGATTCTTGGTAAGAATTACATAATTTAACATGGTCACAGAAAGTATAAAGGAAGAAGGCTCATATGTAAGAGAGGAATAAGGAAAGGCTCCTCTAGAAAGTGGAATTTGAGAGTCTGGAGTCATTAGAACACTTGTTTCTCTTGCATACAACCAGAGTTCTGTTCCTAGCACCCACATGGTGGTTACAACGTTCTGTAACTCCAGTTCCAGGGGGTCTGATGGCCTCTTCTGGCTTTTCTGGGCACTGCATGCATGTGGCACAAGGCAGACATATATGCAGGCAAACAATCACACATGTAAAAATAAATAAGCAAACATCTTTAAGAAAGTGAAATTTGAGATAAACTTCAGCGGAAAGTTGGAAATGGACAGGTGAAGGTGGAGGACTGTGGGGTGGAAGCCTAGACTTGCCAAGAGAGCAAGTGTGCAGAGCTCTGTTCCCCTGGAGTGTTAGAAAACAAGCAGAGGATCATGACATTAGAGGAGCCTGTATCATGGAGGCCTTTGCTTCCAGATTGCTTATTGTTATTCCTTTTATAGCAAGGAATTGGCAAGATTAGAAATCTTCTTTTGAATTTTGGGTGAAATGTAAAGGAACTGAAATATAGTTTAGTTAATTACAACCAACATGTTATTTATGTACTCTATGTTTTTGAACTTGCTTACTCATTAACATTTATTTGCTATCTTCAAATCAATACTTCTGACAATTTTGCAGTCATCTGTGGGCCAAGAGATAGAGATAGAGAGATGAGAGAGAAAGAAAGAGAGAGAGAGAAATGAAATATTTGAATCACCAAAATGCAAGTTTCCATCTGTCTTTAAATAAGGAAACGTTCTGTCTGGTTTCTGCACTTATGCTGTAAATGAGTGTGCCTTTTGTGTGCTACTAACTGCTGTTTTCCTCAATTTTTGTGCCTCTTCATTGATTTTTGTACTGTTTAAAATGGCCTGAAAACATACTGTTGAACAGTCTTAAGTGTGAGAAGGTCCTGATGTTTCTTTCTGAGAAAGTATTCATAGTGAGTAAATTTCCTTTGAGCATTGGCTGTTGAACTGTTGGCCATGAGGTCAGTGTTAAGCAATAAAAATATATGTAAAACATATAACACAGGAGTGTGCATTGATTAGTTGACAGAGGTTGTTACTAGAGGCTTGCTGAAAGGAGTCCTATGTTTCTTCTAAGAGCAGTGGTTTCATATTTGGTCACTTATTGATTCTGGAGATTTTACAGAAAATAACTACCACAGATAATGAAAAGCAACTGTATATGTTTATTATTCTGTGTGCATATAATCATGTTCAGGGCTATGAAAACTTTATATGAGGCCTGATTTCTATTATAGGGTGTTATAAAGCTGTACTTATGAAATGCTTGTAAAATTGGCTTAAATCTAAGAAGATATATCAATGGAGCAGGATTATCATAAACACAGCCCACAGTGCATTCCATGCATTTTTAAATAATAAAGAACACAAAGCTATAGATCGGAGAATTGGTTGGAGGTTATCAAATAGGAGATATTAAAATGAGTTGTATCTTGGCTACTCCATGAGCCTGGTCTTTGACACATAGGCGGCTAATTATCTTATTCATTTCACATCTTGCTTGCGTTAAAATATCAAATAGAAGGCAGAGATAGAATGCTTAGCATATAGTAGGCCCCAGTAAATATTTTGCTTTGAAATTGGTTGATCCTCTAGGGTAATCAATTCTGATACTGCACAAGGAAAATCAACATAGTCAATTAAAACAAATAATCTTACACTTAGGAAATGAAGAGCTGAGACTGTACTCAGCTTTTAGTTTTTCTATATTTGAATAGATCTCAGTTTCCTAGATCTTAGTTTTTCTATACTTGAATTTCAAAATAAGTTGTTAAAACTACTGAAATGCACAGTAAATAAGAGATTAGAAGATAAGGTTTCATTCTGTGGAGCTCAAAACCCCAAGCTGTAGTGGAAACATCAAACTATCATTTGCGTGTCTACAAATATCACCTATGTCTTGTGGGTTATCTTCTTTTTATAAGCACCTCTTTCCTGTCCTTAATGCCTGCCCTTAAATCTACCTCAAAATCTTTTCTTGGTAAACTCCAACTTTGACAAAGTAAAAGAAGTCTTTTATTTTCCATTTCTACTAATTTTCTACTCATCTACTTCCTAGAAACTATTTTGCAAAATTGAAAGTTAGTTAACGAGGTTTTGCAAGTCAGTGTACATATAATGTAATAATAGCAAATTGCTTGAGTTGATCTAACCATGCTATTAAATATACAGACCTGGAAATAATTTTATGTGGTATGTATGTGTGTGAATATATGTGTGTGTACAGGTTTGTTCATTTGTGCATATAGGTGTCTTCCTCTATTGCTTTCCACCTTGTCTTTAAAAAATAGTTCATGTTGGGGCTGGAGAGATGGCCTAGTGGTTAAGAGCACTGTCCGCTCTTGCAGAGGACCCGGGTTCGATCCCCAGCACCCACATGGTGGCCGAGAACCGTCTGAAACTCTCCAGTTCCAGGGGAATCCGACACCCTCTTCTGACCGCGGCATTGCACGACACGGGTGCACAGACTTGCATGCAGACAGTACATTCATACACATACAGAAATAAAAAAAAATAGTTCATGTTTATATGTGTTTTGTCTGTCTGCATTTAAGTGCACTCAGGTCAGAAGATGGTGCCAGGTGCCCTGGAAATGGTGTTGTATATCATTAGCTGCCATATGGGTGCCAGGATTTGAACTCGGGTCTTCTTTAAGAGCAGCCAGTGCTCTTAACTGCTAAGCCATCTCTCCAGTCCCCTACGTTGTCTTTTGAGGCTGAATCCTGGGACTCAAGGATTGTCTAGACTGAATGGGCAGTGAGCCCCTGGGATCAATCCATCTCCACCTGCCAGAATTGATACCACAGTAGTACAAGATTTATTAAAATTTATTTAGACAGCTTTTCTAGTAGCCCCAACTGGCCTGGCCTGGAACTTGCTAAGTAGACTAGGCTGGCCTCCATCTCACAGAGATCTATCTGCCTCTGCCCCTTGAGTGCTGAGATTAAAGGCTTAGGCCACCATGCTTAGCTGCACCTAGGTTTTTTTTTTTATGTGGGTGCAGGGGATCTTAATGCATGTCTTCATGCTTGCACTATGTTTCCAGGCTCCCTTATTAAAAATTATTCGGTGCTTTTCAAGAGCAAAGGTAATGAGAAGATGCCACAACACATCCAAAAGAAGTGCAGCAACAAATCTTAAATAAAAAAATATTAACAATACATTAGATAAAAACAAATACCTTTGGAGGAGTCTCAGATCCTGGGTATTCTCTCTGATCAAGCTTCTTCCAGCGATCCATTAGTTTAGATACTATAGGTGTATTAAAATCTACCAACTGGAATCCGGTGACATTGGCTCCACCATGAATAAACCTCTCAAGAGAAATGTCCTTGAAACCCTGTAAGAAAAAAATGAGTAGAAAAGATCATCAAATTTAGTTCATTACACATTTTGGCCCTTAGGCAGTGATATAGATTTATGAATAAAGATTTATGAACATTTTCTTCTAGCCCACATATGCACATTGTTGTTTATGTAACAAGAAATGCATTGGTCTGTTGGCAATTAAGCAAAATGGTTGGTGAGAGGTGCAGGCATGTGAACTAAAAGGGTCATATTACAACTGGATTTACTGGACACCAGGTACTGTACTGAGCACATTACACTGTCAATCTAGCTCAATCATCACAAGGTTACAGGGAAAATGCTATTACTAATTTGAAGGGAAGATGAGTGAAGCTCAATGCTATAAAGCAATACGTTTTCAAGGCCACCTTGAGAATATATAAGAGAGTTGCATTTCATGCCAGTAAATGTTTGAATTCACATTTTATACCTTGTAAACTTCAGTATTCTTACACAAAAGGGTGCTTTTAATTTATTAATTAGATCACCAGGAGAGGCAAGGTGAAGCCACACAAAAGAACCCGGGCTTTGAATTCCACCTCTGTTGTTTTCTAACCTTAGGCCACCTCCCTGCAAAGTGGAATGATGACACTCCAGCATCGAGCACATTGATTGTGCATTCAGTACCTGAGTGTGTTTATTAATTAATTCACTCAAGTTATTTGAGGCCTATTATGTACCAGCTCATTTGACAGCTTGTCAGAAGCACTCTCATTTCCTTGAGAAATAAGCTAGAGACAAGAAAAAAAAAAATCTACATTTTAGAAAAGGGAAAATCACTGTCCATCAATCTCTAGCTACTAAAATGTCAGAAGGGCATTTGTTTGCTTTTAACAGAGTGGAAGGCAGGCCCACAGGCAGGGAAATCATTTCTCTGTTTTCTAAAAGCCACGGTAATTCAACCCCCGCATTAGCTGTTAATTGACGACTTTACTGTTTTCTTTCAGCCAAGCTGAAATAGGTCGGCCAAGCCTTCTTCCTAGACTTAACTTTGGATGTGAGACGTGGGCAGAGCTGCAGTGCCCAGAAAAAAAATCACTGGAGGTAAAGTCTGACTGACAATGAAAAATCCACATGTCTATGATTTCATGCTCTGTACACCTAGGGTAAAGTGAAAGAATTACCTTGTCTGATTCTTACTATTTTCTTTCAGTTATGGTTTGAATGAATGGTAGGTAGCTCAGCAAATTTTAGCTATGTGTGTCTGAGTCCAGGCAATAGTCCCCTTTCATATATTTTCTTATAATTTTATGTAGAAAATTGATAGGATCTCGACTAAAGCAGTTTCCTTGGCAATGGTTACTTTGGTGGTCATTTAGCTTCCATTTGCATTTAGAGAGAATCATGGAACTGAGAGGTCTGGGGCCATGCTGTAATAAAGTCAGTTACTCCCCACTTACGGAGAAATCGGTGGTTAGCTATCAAAGCAAATAATGCTTGGGAGGGCAGAGGGGAGTTGGGAGAACTCTCCTGCCTGTGAAAATGGCCTCTCTATTGTTGCCTGCACTTCATGGTGGGTAATGATCTCTCCAGATATATTCTAGACTTGACATCCCTTCTAATGTCCATTTGTGGTTCACAGATCCTCTGGTGGGAAAATGTTTAAAATTTCAAGTGACTGCTTTCCTGATGCATACATTTGTTCCTTAGAGTGTCCATGCTTAATAAAGGCTTAACTTTTATGTTTTTATCTGATTCAGATGAGTACTTCTGCTGTGTTTTGCAAACCAAGTCATGTCAAGTCAGCTCTGATGCTGTTACTGGAAAGAGCATCAAACAGAGGGAGGAAAATTCACCCCCATCATCTGTTAGACGTGACTCTGTGATGAAGTAAACTCCAAGTGGCCACTTTTCATGAACATGTAGATTAGTACAGAAAAGTCGAAATGTAAGAAGCACAAAATGAGAATCTCAGCTGGAGTCATTGAACTTTAATACAACCGTTAGACTGAAATTTGGTGAAGTGTGTCTAGTTCCCATTCTGAGTTAATCAATTACTTAAATATGGATGAATCACTTTTCTGTATGTGTTGTTTCTTTGCATTTGATTGAAGTAGGTATGGTATCAGTATGTGATATTATGTTTGTGTGTTCCTGTACATGAGTGTGTGTGTGTGGGTGTGTGTGTGAAGTGATAAGGAATGTATTTAGTTAATACTTAGTTATATATCTTGAATATGTTGTAATTTCATACCTCTTTATGATGGAGCCAGGTGTTTTCCTAGATATAAACAATATATTAAAAATTTTTTTAAACCTGCTGGGCATGGGGGCTTATGCTTTAATTCCAGCACTCAGGAAGCAGAGGCCGATGTGCCTCTCTGTGAGATAGAGGCCAGCCTGGTCTACATAGTGAGTTCCAGGCCAGCTGGGGCTACAGGGAGAACCTGTCTCAAACAAACAAACAAACAAACAAACAAATAAATAAAGTTTAAATCTAAGGAGAAAATGATTATGACTTTGTTCTAAGAGTCCTGCATTGCCAATAGTAAAATATTTAAGTGATCCAGCTGCTGAAGGAGGAGTGAATATATAAATATGAACAATGAGTCTAAGGCTGACTCCCCTTAAGCATGCAGGTGTGCCCAAATGAATGACGGTTTTGTGGCACTATTTCCTGTATATGTTCTTTATTTGCTTGTGAATTTATTTATTCTTTGCAATTAGAGAAAGCAGAGCTTCAATCTTGCTTTTGAGATTAAGCTAAGAAGGATCCATGAATGAAATCGCTGCGTGCACATGCATCATTTGCAGCTGTATCAGAGAGTTTTGGACTCTTCATGATACAGAGTGGCTTTAAAACAATCGTTTGAAGAATGGGGAAAAAAGAGTTTTATATTATCAGGGGACAAGGTTAATGTGAGCTCAGAAGACAATGCAAGTCGGCACTTAAGGAGAACTCTCTAAAAGAGGTGATAAGTCCTAAGATTGAGTGGGAGAAATACCTCTGGCTGGAGGTAACATTGTGAGTTAGAGCATGAAGAGAAAGCAGCATTAGGTGTGTGTGAGTTGGTTTGGTTTGGAGAAGTGGCACAGGCTGTGGACTGGGAAAGGGCTGTTAGGGGTCAATAGAGGTAAAATCTCCATTAAGTGAAGCAGTAAAGAGTGAATACCAAAGGATTTAAATAGAGCAGTGCTGAGCTTTGATTTCTTACTCTGGTTAGAAAAATTATTAAAACAAAAACAAAAAAGTGGGGCACGAACTCGGAGTTGGGACAGTATGTCATTTTGGGAGAAATGCCAGAGTTGTGGAGAGATGAGATGAGAATTCTCAGCTAGGGCTGCGGAGTGCACAAAGGACCAGATCTTGAAGAGATGCTTTCCTCTGTCTTTATAGCCTGGGGCGAATGAAAAAAAATAAGCAGGAAAATAATATGATCATAACTATCCTAAAAAATCAAGTGGAAGCAAAGTGAAACAAGAACAGAAAAAGTCTGGGGACAGAGCAGGAAAGCGACTTGTGTCTCTGAGAAAACAGATTATAGTCAACCAAGAAACACAATATACTGCTGTGTCTCAGAGACTTCTAGAATAGCACTTAACTATTGAAAAACAGTTTGCTTTCAGTAATACTTCTAGATAGTTCTTGTGTCTAAATAAACACACATGCACTCTTCCAGTCATGCACAAATCATAGGAAAGAAAAAGAGATTTCAGCATTTCCCAACTTCTTTTTTTTTTTTGGTCTTTTTGAGACGGGGTCTCCCTGCCAACCTGGCTGTCCTAGAACTTGCTCTGTAGACCAGGCTGGCCTTGAATTCATAGAGATCTGCCTGCCTCTGCCTCCCAACTGCTAAGATTAAAGGCTTCTTATAAATTCCATTAATATGAGAGGCAGGCAGATCTTTGTGAGTTCAAGGCCAGCCGGGTCTACAGAGTGAGTTCCAGGACAGCTGGGACTACAGGGAGACCCTGTCTCAAAAAGACCAAATAAATAAGTAAATAAATAAATAAATAAATAAATAAATAAATAAATAAATAAATTCCGTTAATCTGCAGGGCATGGTAGTGCACACCTTTAATCCCAGCACTGGGGAAGAGGCAGGCAGATCTCTGTGAATTTAAGGCCAGCCTGGTCTACAGAGAGAGTTCCAGGCCATTTGGGGCTACAGGGAGACCCTGTTTCAAAAAGACAATAAAACGTTCCATTCATCCTTTAAAAATATTTTTGGGGCTGGAGAGATGGCTCAGTGGTTAAGAGCACTGACAGCTTTTGCAGAGGACGTTCCCAGCACCCACGTGGAAGCTAAGAACTGTCTTTTAGTGCCAGGCATAGTGTTGCACACCTTTAATCTCAGCACTTGGGAGGCGGAGGCAGGCCAATCTCTGTGAGTTCCAGGTCAGCCTGGTCTACAGGGACTCCAGGCCAGCTGGGACTAAAGGGAGACCCTGTCTCAAAGATACCCCCCAAAAAAAATCTATTTCATTTTGTATGAGTCTATTCGCTGCATGTATATAAGTGCTCCTGTGTCATGCAGTACCCACAGATGTCAGAAGAGGATGTTGGATCCCCTGGAACTGGAGTTACAGATGGTTGTGTGCTGCCATGTAGGTGCTGGGAACTGAACCCAGGTCCTCTTCAAGAGCAGCCAGTGCTCTTAATTGCTGAGCTGTCTTTCCAGCTCCCATTCATCCTTAATATTCAGTTGTTAATGAAAATGCCTCATGCTAATCTGCTGGCACCCTGCCAAGGCTAGCAATGGGAAACTCCAGTCAATTCCCTTTCATAAGGGGAGAATAGAGTGTGAACTGAATGGTAGTTAACTGAGATGATAACTTCTACATAAAGATAATGAAAAGACAACCATAAACACTGTTATAGAGTACTCACAACCCCTTATATCTTTACTCATAAAGAAGTTAGAAATTATTTTATTTAAATGCTTGGCATGTACCTTTATTTCAGCCAAACCAGTTAAGAAGCCAGCCTTTCTTGTTTTAGAAAGTTGTTGATTTATTTGTTTTCTTGTTGAGGGTTTCACTCTGCAACCTAGGCGGGTCTAGAATTCACTGTATAGCCCAAGCAGGCCTTGAACTCATGGCAATCCTCCTGCCTCAGCTTCTTAAGTGCTGGGACTGCAGGTGTGAACTGTCATAGCCTGCTATCTTTAAGCTTTTATTTTGAGAGAGAATGTCTTACTCAGTTTACCAGGTTGGACTTGAATATAGTCTGTAGCCCAGGCTAGCCCTGAATTTGATATCCTCCTGCTTCAAACTCTCAAGTGCTGGGATTATAGGCATGAACCACCTGCCTGGTCAAAGGATTATAATTTTAAAATAACATATTTAAACCCAGATTCTACAAGGTGTTAACCTTGTTTAAGTAAAAGGTGCCATTGAGTTCTAAAAAATTCATGGTACAATTTCCTATATATTGATGTTTAGTTATTTGAATAATCTTTTTGGTAAATATAGGCCATGCTTTACATCCACTGCTTTAGTTTTGAATATTGTGGCTAAATCATTCAGCTAAAATAAATCTGGAATATTTGTAGTCACCTGGTAATAAGGGTTGCTATTTTAGAAATCAATTCTTACTAATGTCGTTTAACCAACTTTAATTACAGCTGGAGTAGCAGTTCCCCATTAACTGTAGGCTATAATTGAGAAGTTATAATTATTTAAAATTTATTTCAGGAAGTTTGTTGTATTAAATAGCACTGCAATAAGTGTTTTATTATTGATTTTGTAGCTTGTACCCCTGATGAGCACATTTATTAGTTTTATAATTATTTTAAAAATCTTTATGATATTCTTTTTTCAATGTATATTATTATCGAATTTTTGTGGGTTTCCTACAAAACATATTAGTCATAGTTAGATCTCCTCTATTTGTACCCTTTATACAGCCTACCCATGGGATTTCATGCATTCTGTCATATAAATTTGTGTACCCAGATGTCTCTCCATGTAAGTTCATGCACTGGAGTGTAGTCAGCCTATCTAACATTGCTCTTAAAGAAGATCAACTCTCCCTGACCCAGGAGTAATCAACTGTCACTAGTTCCTTGGCTAAGCCTGGAGCCTTCTGACTGTTTCATTTCCCCAGTTCTATGCTGGTTTTGTCTGAGTTTTCATGGGTCTTGTGTATGCTCTCACCACTGCTGTAAGCTCCATAAGGAAATGGAGTCTTATGATATTCTTATAGGGAAATCTCCCTTCTCAATCGGATACCTCCATTTCCTTTTGCATAATGACCTGTGAAAAGAGCTTTAGTGAAAGTACTGTAAGGCGCATCCCTAATTTCATTTCTGTTTTTAAGACAGTGTCTCCTCTAGCCCAGGCTGACCTTGCTGTGTCATTTAGGATAACCTTGAGATTCTCCTTCTCCTGCCTTTACCCCCAAGTGCTGGGATTACAGACATTCACCACCATGCCAAATTTACACAGTACAGAGGGTCTAGGTCAGGGCCCCGTGCATGCTGGGCAAGCATTCTACTGCCTTAGCTACATGCAAGCCTCTGTATTTTTTTTTTCCCCTAATTTCAGTGAAATCAGTCTTTAACATTAAATTGTAATATTAATATCAGTTTTTCATTTTGATTCTGGGTTGATTTGCATCTGGGAATCCTGCATACATAGATCTCAAGAAATGGCTGAGGAGGGGCTAAATGAAATAAAATTCTGATGCTATCCCACAGTGATCAAAGAACAGCAGCACAGTCCTTATGAATACTGTATATTAAAATGTAGCTGCGTGCAAGTCCTCGGTCTAATCATGATGAAAGCTTGCTTATTTTCAGTGAGTATAATGGTTCTGCTCNCCAGTATTTAATTGGACAAATTATATCGTTGCAAGTAAATATTATAATTAATGTAAAGGGCTCTGTTATGGATGCCAAGCTGATCTCCATAAAATACATATTACATTCTACATTAAAATATGATGATGACTGCATTAAAATATCCTATGAGCTATAAGATGCTTAGTAAATAATGAAGTTTGACTATTGATTGAGACACTATACAATACTAAATTCTCAAGCAATTCTTAGGAAAGGTAGAAAATAAAGAATTCTTACCAGATTTGCAATGATATAGTGGTAGCCTTTAACATGTTTCCCAACACTTACAATCTGTGAAGATATAAGAAAGTAAGAGAAAATCAATTTGACTTTACCGGAACATTGTCTAAAATACCAAGAGTGCATAAAGTTGGGATGAGAGTTGTGAGGGAGAACAGGAGGAGTTGGGGGAGGACATGGAGAGGATTTCATCATACATCCCACTCAGGTATGAAGTTCTCAAAAATAAAATAATTTACTTTATTTAGGGGTGGAGATATGGTTCGGAGGTTAAAGGAGCTTGTCAGGAGTCTGAAGCCCTGAGGTTGATCCCTGGGGCCCACATGGTAGGAGACAACCAATGCCTGCAAGTTGTCCTCTGGCTCTACCTTTGTATTATGGCATGCACACACATACAAGAGAATAAATTAAAAAACAGTATCATTTGCCTTATAAGAGTGATACATTACATTAAAAAATTTTATAAAACCCATTACAATACATTGTTAATGGAAGACTACCATTTTATTTCATTTATGCTTTATTAATTGTCATGATTTTTCCATGCTGTTAGAAAAACCCGTTTACATAATAATTTCTACAGAGATAAACAGTGCTATGAGGCAACTGTTTAGATGTATGTCTCAAGAGAATACAATAGTGTATAAGCTTGAAAGAACTAAATAATTTAAATGTACATACTTTGTTGACAATATACATTAGAAACTGTTGCATATCTTCAATAGGTAGAAATTATCATCTGTGATAGCAGATGATAAGGCATACTCTCTGTCAAGCAGACAACTTCAAATGAACAAAGAGGAAAGGAAGTACAAGATAAGAAGACAAAGGTATTTAGTGGCCTGGGGTGGGGTGGGGTGGACATCCCAGGAAGGTGCAGGCTTTTAGCATTTTATATTTGGAAATGTAACTCTAGGACTCTTAAGATGTAATGAAACATGCCAGCACTCCTTCCAGCATCCTTAAAATACTTTATACCAGAGGTTTAAACTTTTTCTTCTCTTGACCCTTCTCTCTGGTAAAACGTTTATGTTTCTTTTCCATATATATATATATATATATATATTCCATATATATATGCATATATATATGCATATATATATGCATATATATATGGAATATATATATATATATATATATATGGAAAAGAAACATAAACGTTTTACCAGAGAGAAGGGTCAAGAGAAGAAAAAGTTTAAACCTCTGGTATAAAGTATTTTAAGGATGCTGGAAGGAGTGCTGGCATGTTTCATTACATCTTAAGAGTCCTAGAGTTACATTTCCAAATATAAAATGCTAAAAGCCTGCACCTTCCTGGGATGTCCACCCCACCCCACCCCAGGCCACTAAATACCTTTGTCTTCTTATCTTGTACTTCCTTTCCTCTTTGTTCATTTGAAGTTGTCTGCTTGACAGAGAGTATGCCTTATCATCTGCTATCACAGATGATAATTTCTACCTATTGAAGATATGCAACAGTTTCTAATGTATATTGTCAACAAAGTATGTACATTTAAATTATTTAGTTCTTTCAAGCTTATACACTATTGTATTCTCTTGAGACATACATCTAAACAGTTGCCTCATAGCACTGTTTATCTCTGTAGAAATTATTATGTAAACGGGTTTTTCTAACACAGCATGGAAAAATCATGGCAATTAATAAAGCATAAATGAAATAAAATGGTAGTCTTCCATTAACAATGTATTGTAATGGGTTTTATAAAATTTTTTAATGTAATGTATCACTCTTATAAGGCAAATGATACTGTTTTTTAATTTATTCTCTTGTATGTGTGTGCATGCCATAATACAAAGGTAGAGCCAGAGGACAACTTGCAGGCATTGGTTGTCTCCTACCATGTGGGCCCCAGGGATCAACCTCAGGGCTTCAGACTCCTGACAAGCTCCTTTAACCTCCGAACCATATCTCCACCCCTAAATAAAGTAAATTATTTTATTTTTGAGAACTTCATACCTGAGTGGGATGTATGATGAAATCCTCTCCATGTCCTCCCCCAAC